>JAVIWC010002366.1:0-378918 GCA_031894815.1 Creontiades dilutus | reverse complement strand
TACCTGCTTTCTACTACCACATTATCAATAAAACTTGCTTTATAGAGCACTGCTTGTCTGATTCTAAAGTATAAGATCAGAATCACAGGATGCTCAAGTTCTGAGCGAATAATGGATTATTAATTGTAATTTTCAACTTGATTGACCGCTTATTTGTTGAGAGTGAAGACACGAGAGAACCTGAAATTCGATGCCAATCTGATATTTCGTTGCTAGTCAATTAGGATGAAAAGTTTTATACCGTTTGCGTAAGTTACAAATTTCTATTTTCCTACACAATCACCTCTTCTGCCCCTTTGAGTAAGCCCTTGTTCATCTCGATGCACCCTCTAAATTTCAAATTTCTGTCGTTTTAGCCTTGGACTAACTAGCCAAAAAATGTCACGCGGGAGGGTAACGAGTAAGTGTCACACAGATGTCGGCAAGGTTTGGGTATGTTCGTGACCAGCCAAAGTCAAGAACCATCTCTCCTGGCGACGTCTAGTGCCTGTAAGTCCTAGCTGACGTAATTATCAGTCTACCACCTTCCTAGAGTGGACTAAACATAGTGGAGCGGCGAGTCAAGAGTCAAACTGAAAGCAGCGTAATTATCATAGTGGAGCGGCGAGTTACCCCGCGACCTGCTATCAGATAGTGATGACGAGTTTTATTGGAGAACAGTGCCCTCAAAGTTTTATGTGTTAAAGGTGTTAGGAGTTGTGCTGTGCATCCATTGAACGAAAAACGTGATACTTTAGGTGAATACCATCACCTATTTCCCCAATTAAAGGAGTATCCATATCGGTTCATTTTGTGGTATAAATATGATGCACTGATGAAAATATTAATCAAACAGATGGAAATACTGTACAACAAACAACCAATCAGGAGTCGATCTACTGAGCAAAAAAATCGGGGGTCATTTCACGCGTCGATGCATGAAGCGATTGTATGGAAGATTTAAAAACGCGCCGCTAGACTCGCCGCTTGACTCTTGAACTATGTTTTTACCCTAAGGGTAAGATAGCTGGCCAAATAAGCAAACTGTGTCCATGTTTTTTAATTTCAGCCGCAGGCTCTAAGCAGTAAGCATCCAGGGGGGCCTGCCCCCTGGCAAGGCACGCAGCGCCGAGTTTTACATTTATTTTAATGTTGTGTTTTCTGAATGTCTTGAAAAAATACCGTTGTGAATTTAATTTTAAAGGCCCTCAAGACCAAATAATTCCAAAAAATGTGCAAGTTCCTCATTACTCCTGGAAATGTTTCGTTTCCGTTTCCTCAGGAGTTCTGGGCTCATAATCTCTGATGGTGCTGTGGAAGAAGGTGCTGGAAGCGAATGCGCTTCCTGCCAGAGTGAGGGCCTCAATGCTCAAGGAGTTCGGGTACCTCCTCTACATCGGCGGCATCTTCTGGTCGTCCAAGCCAGTGTTTCTCATCCTCAACATCATCCAGTCGATCGCAATCGCCATCGTGATCGGCGGACACTCTTTCTGTATGTTGTATTCCGCTACTAGAACCTCCACTCTCATCGGTAAGCTACAAGGAATATTAGCCCAATTCTGAGTACACCGAATCAATCGGTTTAATCTGCAATTTTTCTATGGTTCTAATGTTTTAACTGTAGGGAAGGCGGTCGACTGCCAAATTTAGATGGCAGCTTGGCCTGTTCTACTGTGTTGCATTGATCTATTGAACTCCAGAGAAAAATCTGTTCACAAAAAGTATTTGGGCTGATGGTACTTGAGAATTCAGTTGCTAATCGACTCTTGTTGCAATCATTGATGAAGACATTTTAAAGAAATCTTCAAAATTATCCTCCCACTCATATAAGGCTGTGAATGTATACTTGTTTGTTTGCTTGATATGCACAGCAACTGGAAACACTCTGTTAGGCCGCGGCTCCACTGGCTGTAGTTGATCGCGCCATAATTTTTGTGCGTTACAAACGACAGTTGGGTGGCTCCACGGGCAACAGAGAACCAACTGCAATCCGTCGCGCCACCATGGCTTCACTAGCAGTAGAAGTCAGTGTGGTAGAGTGACCAATGAACGATCATGCCACAAGTTACTGAGACGCGACTGACGCTGCATTCTACAGCTAGTGGCGCAAGGGAGTGGCAGCAAAATGTAGCAGTAGAATAGGACCGGTTCCATTTGCGCGCGACTCTACATTCTGTGACATGTTAAACTGTCAAATGTTTCACGCTGCAGACTGTCGCTAGTGAAGCCACCTCCGTTCGTTTCCTCCTTCTCATTTCCCTGACTTACCAACTGTACTTTGTAGCGCGATCAGCTACAACCAGTGGAGCCGCAGCCTTAGTAAGAGTTAAGTAACTCTTCATCAAGAAATGTCACAGCTACTTTCGAATATGACCACGTAAATCTCTAAAAATAAACACTTAAGGTTGTCCTGAACTACTAGTGATACTAGTTACCAGCATTGCTTCTTGCAAAAATGTTCATCCGTTAAATAGTCAGTAGCTTTCTTACATCAGTACCCCTTCTTAGTCATTCACCAGGCGATTTTCTCATCTGTTGTACTCAATGATTTCAATAAATTGGTGCAAATGGTTTTGTTAACGTGATATTCAATTTTATTTCAATTTATAACCTTAAATGATATTTTCATTTTGTGCCTGCAGGTTTTTCGCAGTACCTCAACTACTGTTCGTTGAGCGCAATTTCTCTTGGAGTGGTTTTTGGATGCCTCGTAAATCGCTCTAAGCTTGTCCGTCTTCTCGAAATCATGAGTGAGGACTTTTACAACTATGGGGAAACTTTTGATAACAGGTAAGTGAGACTTCGTCAGACAGCTGTTGTTGCAATGCAAACACCACACTCTACTAGTAGTACATCGAATTTTTTCAAAATTAGAAATAGAATAGAATAGGTCCATTGTTTTGAGCGACTTCGTACTAGGTAAACCAAACCAAACAACCAACAAGATTAAACAGGGGTACAAGGACAATACAACTTTGAGTAGAATTGACACTGTTAAGCATTCCCCCAGGCTAATTTATCAAAATGCCCCGTGGGTAAACATTCAAGTACCTAAGCCAACCTGCAATAGGTTGATTGGAAGACTCCAAGAGAACCAGGAGACATACAGAACTGAGTATCGGTAAACATGCTCTTCTCTCTGAGCTAACTGGATGATCCAGAACCAGCTAAATTTTCACCTGGAATAGTTCTTCTTCTTTTTGACAACTCAAAAATACGGAATTGCGGCAAAATTCAAATTTTCTCTGCAATACAGTCTTTGAGATCTCCAACTCGATTGCCTACTTTGATAACTGGATTTGGTGTACCATAACGTACCCATAAAAACGAGGAGTTTAGCCCACCTTCAACTGCATACAACTCTTTTATTCCTCAATGTAGTGTGGAATAGCTCAATATTAGTTGTAGTGTTTTTTTTTAACCACTGAGGCCCTGGTGGACCTATTGTGGCTGGAGGAGGAGGTCGTGACCTCCTACTTCTTCCCAGGCACATTGTCTACCCGACCTGAGCACCCTGTCTAACCGAGCACTGAATGCCCAGTGAATGGCACTTGTACCCATCGTCAGGAGCTGCCTTGGACCCAAGCACTAACTGCCTGGTAATTACTGGGTGGGCATTACCATCCCAGTCTGTTGTGGCGACCTATTGTCGTCAACCCCAGATAAAGCTGGAAGGTCCACCCTTCCCCACCACGTTTTGGCAAATGAGAGGAGATCCTTTACCTCTCCCGTTTTAATAACCTGGGGATCAACGTAAGCTTGCCCCCAGGTTAGAAAACGCTGTCTTGCCAGCACAGGGCAGTGGCAGATCACATGACACGCAGTCTCGTCCTCAGCCCCACAGAACTGGCAGAGGGTTGTGTCAGATTTGCCCATTTTGTGGAGATGGTAATTGAGTGGACTGTGCCCTGTTATGAGCCCTGTTACTATACGTATCTCCTTTCTTCCTAGGCTGAGCAGCTCATTCGCTCTCTTCCTGGAGGAATCAATAAATTGTTTTGCCTGCCTCTGTCCCCTAACTCGGAGCCAGCAGGCAGTACCCTTCTTACTCTCCCATTTGGAAAGCTCTCCCCGAAGGAAGCTCTCTCCATTGTGCCCAGGAAGGGTTCTGGACCCACCGGGTCGTAGTTGTAGTGTTTGAAAAATGGGGGGGGAACTACACAAATTCAAATTAATTACCAAGTTTGAGCAAATACAATTGAAGAAAAAAAAAAAAAAACTCGACGCTGTGAGCCTTGCCAGGGGGCAAGCCCCCTGGACCTCTGGATGCTTACTGCTTAGAGCCTGCGGCTGTAATTCAAAAAACATGGAACATGCTTGTGATGGATATGGTTAGTTGGCCCTTCCCGATTTTAGAACCGTCGCCTTGGGAGATGAATCAGACGTTTTCAAGCGTCTGGGTCATCCTCTGAACATGGGAGCATTATATCCGCATTCTGCTCAATGGAAGGGGCAACTATACCATTCTATCACCTCACACGTTAGCCTGAGCGTGGTTACGATCACTGGCCCATTTATATGTAAGCCTCCCTTGTGAAGGAATCTTCCCCAATCTTGACGAGATCTCAAATAAGCGAGTTTGATAGCAGACCTGAATGGTCAAGATCCCCTGAAGGGGGTTACTATTACTTATCCACCTAAGCTGCAGGGTAGGGTTGAAAAGATCAATGCTCAAGTACAAATGATCAATGTATTACAAGAAATTAAATCAAGATTGCAAGTAGCAATGAATAAAATATAGCAATCACAAATATCAATAGGTAAAATATAGGTATATAAAGTAGAAATCACACGAGCTCATAGTGAGATCTTGGTAAATCAACACAGGTAATGTATTTAGGACTCAAGAATATGGTACGATTACCTTACTCACTAGAACCTATCTCATGTGCAAAAAATCAAGAACCAATTTGACTAGATGCGAGAGCACAACAATATCGAAGAGAGCAATGATTAAAAATAAGAATATGAAGGTAATACAGTACGATCAACCAAAGATCAATATACCTAACAAGCGAACTTATGGCTCGACAAGCGACCTCTAGGTGTACAAGCAACGATCTTAATGTACTTAAGTGAGAGCTTGACTCAAATACCACTGACTATTGTCAGGGAGGGATCTCCTCCACTCAATTTATACACAAAACTCAAGGAATCAATCAAGATCACCGTGAAGCGGTGGGAGAGCTCAATAATCACCAGTTATAACTCGGAGATCCCACAGATCTTGCGCAAAAGGCTGGCAATCAACAAGAAAATCAAAAGAGCAGCAGGGGTGTACAATATAAAACAAAGATCTTCACCGTATACTGCAGTTACCGGTGATGAAGGGGTTGACATCCATGATCCAGGGGGGGAAATGAAAGAGTCTCCATCTCAGGGCTTGGTCAACTGCCATTCACAGGGGTTAGGGATCACTCTGACTCTTAGTACTCTGGTAAGAAATCTACCGATAACAAAGGCAAAATCAACTGGGATCACTCTGATCAAACTGTCCAAACCAGCTAGCACCGCTCGCAGATGGGGGCTTAGCAGAACAACCCTGGAGAGACGGATGGAGTTGGCCTTGAGAGATGAATCGTTTTCAAGCATCTGGGCCATCCTTTGAGCGTGGCGGAGCATTATATCCGCATTCTGCTCAATGGAAGGGGCAACTATACCATTCCGTCACCTCACATGCTTTGGCCATGCTGATCTCCATGGTGTACTGACTAAAATATATCTATCGTAATAATGCTGTTAGACTGATTATGTAAATGAGGACTCGCAGATCAGGATCTCGCAAAACTATAAAGGTTTATAAGTAGCGCATTATTCTTATGTTACATAACACCTCGCTTCACCCCTCTGGTTCCCCTTCCGTGTAACGTTTTTTGGCTAGTTGGTCCTAAGCTAAATCATTTTCCATGCTAAAAACTGCTATTTTTATTACAATTTACGATTGTCGAGAATCATAATGTTGCAGAGACACGAAGAAGTGGGTACAAGATTTACGAAGGTTTAAGATCATCGTTTTGATTGTCATCCCAGTGTACCTGTCTTTTGTCGCGTCTTCTCTCATGTTCAGGTATGGATAATGCCTGACGTATTATTCACTTATTACGTTTTCTTAAAGAAAAATTAGAATAATTTATTGTTCTGTTGTTGTATTAAAAAATTGAAGAGCTCCAACAACTTATTCGAAAAGAAAAATGGTCAAGCCATATCCCACCAACTCGAATAATTTATTATTTTAATGTGTTTTTTAATAACAATGCTTCATGATTTGTTAATTTTGTTTTTATTTTTCATTGGAAGTGCACGTTGAACTGAACGCAAACACATTAGGTACCATTCAGAAACGCTGTAGTTATTTAACAAACTGTTACTCCCACCTGTTACTGTTATCATGGCACAGAGTTGTTACCCATTCACAGTGATTAACCGAGAATTTTCATTCCCACCTATGTTGTTTCTGTTTGGTTTATTATTTTCAACAATGAATCTTCGTAATCGACCAAGAAAAATAAGAGCGCTCGTGGTAACATGAAAGTGCATGTTTCTATTTCTATTTTATTTTGAGAATCATTTGTTTTATTTTAATTTTATTGCAAACATCTCATTAGTAGAATGGTGCTTGGGCTTTGTGGTCATTGTTTTATTTAAAAAACCTTCCGTGCAATTCTCTGAGGTTTTAAGACCGAATAAACCTCCATGCCATGATTTCAAAATACATTATACTACATTATACTCAGTACCAAAGTTTTGGATTGCATGATTAAAAACGCAGCAAATTCTTTCACTGGGGTTTATTATTCAATCGGCTTGCGTTCATGATTTGAATTTCTACTAAGCTTTGGAGTGTGCGTGTTTCACAGGATAGGGCGATTATTGAATTTCAGGAGATATACATGGAACACGTGAATCTGTTCTCGACCAAAATACCTATTTGGATTGATCAGTTGATCATATTTGTGTGCCTCCTGAAATTCAATAATCGCCCTATCCTGTGAAACACGCAGACTCCAAAGCTTAGTAGAAATTCAAATCATGAACGCAAGCCTATTGAATAATGAACCCCAGTGAAAGAATTTGCAGCGTTTTTTTATTGAACCTCAATACCCCCCCACAATAAAACCACCTATAATTTATCAAGTCCTTTGGCACTCGTATTGCGTTAAAACTTCCCCAAATCCAAATTTAAACGATGTAGCCAAAGGTAGACAGATGTAGAGGGGGCACACAAATATCATCAACTGATCAATCCAAATAGGTGTTTTGGATGAGAACCGATTTACGTGGTCTATGCATATCTCCTGAAATTCAATAATCGCTCTTTCACCTGTAAAACACGCACACTCCGAAGATTAGTAAGATTCAAATCATGAACGCAAGCCAATTGAATAATAAACCCCAGTGAAAGAATACTTATTTACCCCAGTAATAATATTGAATAATATTTACCTATATATTATCAGAATGCTTCAACCCGTGTATCGGCTACTAACTACACTACATGTGTATTCACATCGGCTATCACTCCAGTATCGGCCGGACATCACTAGGTTACAAACAAACAATAATAAACGAAAAAACGCAAATGTTGGCACCATAAATCGGGCCATACATCGGGAATGGTTTGACCTACGGACGTGGGGAAGGGCTTATTCGATTGTTTTGAGATTTTTAGGGATTTTACAAAACTTTTACAGCCCTTAAAGGGCACTTTAAATTGAGTGAGGGAGCTGGCTCAAGAATTGGGGCGTCGTCGGACCGAGATGGATTTTTCCTGGAAATTTCAGATTTTTTGCTCCAGCCGTTTCGGAGATATCGTGCGTACGGCGAGCGGACGGAAAATTTTTTATTGCAGATTCGGATTCTACACCCTTTGAAACGTAAACCATGAAATTTTCAGGGGGGGTTAGCATTTTTTTTTCCAGAGCGATTACAATGGTTTATTATTGAATAATAAACCAAAACACGAAACCAGCGCTCTTGTGTGGATTACAGAAAATGTAGGTACATTTTTTTCAGCCGTTTAGTTAAAAGTGAAACGTGTGTCCATTGCGACTCCTAAATAACGACATCTAAAAATGGATTTTAATTCATGGACTGATTTTGAAAGAAACTAAATAAGTCGTGTTAAGGTTTAGGCTGAAATCCGTCACTCAAATATTTCAATTGATGATGAATGAATTGTGTGTGCAGGGAATACATCGACGTGATGTTGGGTTACGAACCAGTGTCTGAGTTATATGATGAAAATGGCATTTACCAGCACACTCCGATCAAATTGTGGTATCCCTTTGAGATTCGAACCCCATTCCTTCAGTAAGTTCGGTCTTCTGATTGAGAACTACCTAGACATAGTATTGAATTGTAAGCTTATACCATCTGTGCGTGTGAGAACATTAAAATACATCTAACAATCAGCTTGCATGCGCGACAGTAAGGGAACTTACTCATTTTGTACATAATTCTTCCCAGTAAAGTTCCCCAGGAAGGTTGAGAACAGTAGAGGTGGCCGAGGGCTGTGTATACTTACCATTTAAAAGCCAAATTAAACCTTTTCCAGACCAAACGAAACATTTTCCATATCAAATGAAACCGATTTATGCACCTCCACGCGAGGGAACATTGTTATATGTTGCTCAACCTTCCCTGTTCCAAACAACTATGTATACAGGGTGTTTCAGGTCGTGAAGGTCATAGGCCAGGAGACGATTCTACGGAAAGTTTCTGATCGAAAATGCCTCTTAGCAATTTTTTTTTTAACCCTTGGAAATGCGTTTTTTTTTTTTTTTTTCAATTTTAAGATTTTTATCGTTTTTTCGACCTTACCGCATTAAAACGGCCATATATCCCACATTTTGCGTGCGATTTCAAATCTGAACCCCCCATTGGAAAGAGCGTTAAATTTCCTATCACCCTAATGGAGAATCAAATTTTTTGAGCTGGCAAAACGGTTAAAAAAATCAGCTTGAAAAGGACACATTGTCAAATCGTGGAAATCTCGACTTTTTTCAAACGCTTATGAGTCCCTGTAATAAGGCATGTGAATTTTAGCCTGTAGTCCTAAAAGATGCGCCAAAATGTAAGCTTTCCAGCGATATAACCTGATTTGAAATTCCGTGTATTTTTCTGGGAGAAAATTGCTTTTCAAGTAAGAAAAACGTGGTTTTTGACTGGGTACTCCGGTTTTTCATCATGCGTTGATTCGTCTGGTGAAAAGTATTAAATCATTAATGAATTTGTACACGAAGGAGTCACAGTCCGCCGGGCTGTTCCAAAAAAACCTCTGTGATAATTAGTTGCTTTTCGTTGTTCGCATCAGTACAATGCCTGTGACATTCACCAACGTGGAATGCTTGTGTATGGGTACACAAATTTAAATGCCCGTGAAGCTGTGAGGGAATATCAACGGCGATTCCCTTACAGACGGGTTCCCAATAAAATGGTATTTCCTCAGGTACCTAAAGTATGATGTTTACGTGAATACTGTGTCGTGTATCTGTCCGTTAACACAATGCGCTTGAAAATACACGTTTCTTTGCATAAAATCTCAATTTCCTCAAAAAAGTTCCCTCTAATACCTAAAAACTAAATATACCATTCGAAAGCTGAGACTTTTTTGCATTTTTTAAGCTTACAGGCTCAAACGTATCATCAAAATTGAGGAGGACTAATGAGCCATTAAAAAAAATATTTGTTTTCAAAATTTGACAAAATTTAATTTTCAGGCTCATTTTTACGCTTTAGTTCGTTTTAACAAATTATTATTAAAAACTGAGACAATAGATAATTTTATGCTCTTTCCAACGACATACTTAGATTTGCAAATACTTTGAAATCGCCGGAGTTACGGCCGTTTTAATGACGTAAGTTGGAAAACACGAAAAAAATCTTAAAAGTGAAATAACTCAGAAACGAAGCCACTAAAAAAAATCTCTACGAGGCACTTTTTGTTGGAAACTAGTTGTAGAATACGTGTGCGAAGATTTTCGGATCATACGCTGTACACCTTGTATATCCAAGTGAAATAGAAAAGGTAACTGGTAAAAACTTTGGTCCCCACAGCGGCTATCAATTCCTTCAAGCGCTTTCTCGTGGGACAGTTGTTCAAATTTAGAGGGTAGTATATAAATTAGAAGACACTGCTTGTTCGAAAATGTAAAATATCAATAACAACCATTAATTCTGCTTCCATTCAATTTTAATTGTATAGGGCAAGTGTGTTCGACGTACAGGATGGTCCTCTTTCCATTTCACCATCAATAAATTATTGCGCGAACGTAAACCCAATCAGGGCCCTTTTTCTCATGTCCTATTCGCTCAAATCTGGAAGATAGGTGGGAAAATATAATTTGATTATCTCATACACGTTTCATCACGATCTTATCAAATCTTCTTGACAATTAAGACTTCACAGTTTTCATTCGATTTCGGTTGTACTTATCATTCCCAACCCATTGCTACCGTTTAGACATGCATAAATGTAACATCTATCGAACTATTTCTAATTGCTGAGTGATTTTGACATTTTATGATTCATCTTAATGAATTCTATTTCGCCGGATCGTACTACGCGTAACAAGGAGGCGGTGGCAATAGTTGCCCCTTCCAAGGATTGAGGCGATTATGACTGTAACACCTAGAGGATATCCCTGACGCTAAAAATCTTCATGGTTTGGCTCAGGAACTATCCATATCCACCATGCTGAACATTCTTGTTACGGCTAAGTAAGACAAATCTTTGTGCCTCACCTATCTTTGCACCCTTCATTAACTTTGGAGGGGTATCTGCATTCTGTTCTTAAGTAGATTTGTATCAAAAACAATGTTTATTTTGGTCCATTCATTGTTTTGAAAGTTACAATCTATTTTTTCTACAACTGTCCACCACATTTTTGATTTAAATAACTAAAACCGGAACGGAAATGGGAGAGAATTGAGTACACCCCTTGAGAGCTGAATTTTACACATTTTGACTTAAATGTTGATTCAGACTTTTGGATGTACAAATGACTTATTTCAATAAAATTGAAAATGTTGATGGAATTCTATTTTGAACTTCATGAATGCTAGATAAAAAGCTCATTTTGGTCTATAACGATTTTGCAGAGTCTTAGTTATCCTGATGCAAATGTTGAGCGGAGCTGCTCACGCGTTCTCGATAGGGGGTGGAGACGTTATAGTGCTCTTTTTGGGGGCCACGTTGAATTTGCAAATGAGGATCCTCTGCAGGGCGATCACCAACATCGATGAACGGGCAGACGCAATGTACAAGAAAGCGCTTGGTCGGGAACCTCCCACAGACCCCCTCGAACGATCAAAGGACCAGGATCTAAGCATTTGCTACAGACAGGCCATCAAGCAGATTGTGGAACATCACTTGGTGATACAAGAGTGAGTTAAAAGGGTGAATGAATCGTTTGGCTTCAAAGTTCATGAAAGTCACAAATCCATCTTCGTGTATTGCCCCTGAACTGTAGACATGCATTACCTGTCTGTGATAAAATAATAATTGGTATTCTAGGAGTGACTAAAATTAGCACTAGGGTACCATACACTATTGTCTCAAGAGACATTATTTTTCGAGTCTTTATAATTTAGTGATGTAGGTCATGTTCAGTGGAGAGGGTTTCCACGTACCTCAGCACTTGGTGAGCCAGCCACACTGTGGACCCACCTTCAGAAGTCAGTTCAATTTCCACGGTGTAATGAGCCACAACCCCTGCGACTGACCAGCTCCTAGGCTCTTAACTACCTAATTAGCTAGATCTTAAATTCATATAAAATAGTTAGTTCTCAGGTAATTAAATTCATTCATTCCAGTTCTTACATGTTTTTATTGTAAACCAAACCTGTAACAATATTGTGTGGTAGGAAAAACGAAATTGTTGCCTTCATTTCCAAGCTCAGGCTGGCTTTTTTCTAGAGTTATTTATTTGAGAAAAACGTGGTCTTACGCCAGTAGTAGATTCGTTCTTAATCAATTTAACGTTCGAGGAACCCCAATACAATTTTGTGCGATGGGATCAGTCGCTCGAATACGGACGTAAACGAGCTGTTGCTTTGTCCCTGTAAAGCAAGGTTCAGATCCATCCGGATCGTTTGGAAATACAGATAGGGGAAGCTAGTAAAAAGCAGTGCAGAGGATGGAGGGGAATCGGCCGAACACAAGCCAATATCTCGTTTCCTGCACTGCACCAAACTGCTGTTTTGGTTCCCGATGCCATTCTGTATGTGCAGTAGTGAACTGCGCCATTGGAAACGAAAAATATTTGAAAAATCTGATGCGTACAGTTTGCTTCAAAACTGCCTGTCCGAAAAAAATATTCCCTCTCCCCAGCTGGTGTCCAACCAATCAGCCACTCGTATTCACTTTCCAGATAGCTTGCTGGATGGATGTGAACCCAGCTTTAGTAGAGGAGCACCCTTAAGCAGCGTTCAGATCCATCCGAAACGTTTGGAAATACGGATAGGGGGAGCTAGTAAAAAGCAGTGGAGGGGTTGGAGGGGAATCGGCTGAGCACACGCCAACAACTCATTTCCTGTGCTTCCTCTCACATCTGTTTCGGTTCCCAACGCCATTCTGTATGTGCAGTAGTGAACTGCGCAGATGTTCAAAGAATTTGAAAAATCTAATGCGTTCAGTTTGCTTCGAAAAAAGTGCCTCTTCGGAAAAAATATTCCATCTCCCCAGCTGATGTCCAACCAATCAGCTGCTCGTATTCACTTTCCAGATAGCTTGCTGGATGGATGTGAACCCTGCTTTAGTGTCGGAGTTACACAAAAAACACATATATTGAAATAACAAACCCTTGTGTAATAATTTGCAGCGTTTTAAGTTGAATGTACTATGATAGAAATATATGTCTTATACAATGTGAGATTTATATAGATAACCTTATATCTAGGAGTTCATACAAGGGGTCTTCACTAATTGCTCTGAATTAGAAAAGAAACTCAGTCCCCAAGTAGAAACGTCCAAGCACCCCGGTCCTCACTTATTCAATATTTCATGTCTCAATTTCAAGAAGTTCTTTCAATATTTACAGTTACCAAATCAGTAAAAGATTTATATAGACTAACAGTTTTATCTCAGCACCATAATAGGTCTTTAACTTTCTATTTACATTGCTTATCAATAATTAATTGTTACAACACAATGTTAATTTGTTAGTGCTTGAAGTTCTTCCAGTTTTACTGTTTAGTTCAATACCAAACCTTCATTAAACCAATCGCTTACTGTTTTTAGGTTTTTCAACGTTTATTCGCAACTTGCCAAATGGCCGACGGGTCTCACTATTGTCGTTGGAAGTATTATGGTAGCCATGTCCATCATGGCAGCAGTAATGGTAAGAAGTTCCGAATTCTTGAAAAATTTTGTAATATTTCGGCGTATCAACAATGAATTTATTTATTTATTACTCGCAGAATGTTTCGGAAGTTGTCCCTGGGTCATTGGATTTTTTTCAACCCATCGTTACTCTAATTTTCAGTTAAGTAATTTAATTTTCTCCTGATCAATTTTCGAAGGAATTTCCGAATTCAAGAACTAAATTTGAATATGAGTAGGCTGGTACCAGTACGTTGGTAATCGGACAAAAAATCCCCTAGGGCGGACAAAAATCCCCTAAGGCGGACGAAAATCCCCAACTTCGGAAAACTAGGGCTGAATCACAGAATAGGTAACGCATGTATTTTTCCAAGTGATCTATACTTTACTAAAAGGATTGATATAGGATCTTTTTTTGTTTTTGAGATGCGAGCGAAGCGAGCATCCAGACCAGCAAATAGACGATAGGATATTTCTGTCATTTTTCACAAGGGGATTTTTTGTCGGGGTGTGCTAAACGCGAGGATTTTTTGTCCGAGCATTAATTGTCCGGGAATTTTTTGTCCGTGATTCCAGTACGTTTATGGGTCGCTTTCCCTGAAAGGGCAAATCCGGACCTCTCGTTTTCAGAAAACTTAAACTTGAAATTGAGTTCTGGCAAAAATCAGAGGTCATATTTACACTATGTGGATTGCATTTCAAAGGTAGGCCACGCTATAAGGCACCTAATTAATTATTTAAATTTTAATAATGAAAATCGATTGGCAGACAAAATACACCTCTGGCAGGCTTTGAGACAACAAATGTAATCTAATGATGACAACAATTTTTCGGACCAGCACAATCACAAATGTGTATTATTTAAAAGAATAATACACTAAAAGGAAACAATGAGAAATATTTAGCTAAATTACTACTTGAAACTTGATGATGCACCTGGAGACCAATACCATTGGTAATTATTTTTTATTACCTTTCAAATAGGTAGGATGTTCTGATTTAATTATGCATTATTGTCAATAATTTAACTTGACTATATTATAGCTATGAAAAAGGCTATTATTATTAAATGACTTGAACGTAGTCTTTTACCTGTCCATATGGAGGGCAGGCCAAAGACACAGGACAGTGCTTGGAAACTTGGTTTGTTCAAATTTTCTCGGGTTCTAGGGATGTTTTTCAGCAAAACCACTTTACCAACGGAACAAGCTCGGTAAACTCTACATTTTGAGACAAGAAAAAAGGAATCATTTTAATTTATTACCGTTTCTCAGTTGGCAGACTAAAGAACGACGCTGCTCAGGAAACCACGTTTCTACAACTGATCTCCACCACACGCCTCCAGATAAGATAACAAGGGTTCCCGCCTTTTCATTTCATAACCTAGTGTACTACCACACATAATGTGGTGGAGGTAAAACCAGGGGAGAGGAGAGTACGCTGCCAAACTACGAAAACACAAAGAAGGCAGCCTAAAGACAAAAACCTCCGGACACTCGAATTTAAACTCCTGCTCGTTTTGTGATCATCTTAGAAAATCCACAAACCAATTTTTTTCATCTTTAGATATGAATTGAAGAATCCCCTGAATCCTGGGACAATAACTGTAATCAGTGGTTCACAATGTTGGAAAGTTCAGTTTAGGACAGGCAGACTACAGGACAATTCGCTGTTGAGATTTAAATTTAAGTATTAAATGGCATGTAAATGCATTATGTGTTGATTGCATATCGTAGAGCAAGACTGATAGTGTATCGAGAAAATTTTTATGATCCCCAAATCATTAATGGGAAGTCAAAATCCTTTCCGGACAAAGATTGGCCCTTTCTGGGAAATAGACCCTGAAGGTAAAGTTGAATCTGTGGATTCTTCCTGGTACTATAACGTAGTTCTGCAATTGTTCAAGTGTATGTGTATTTAATTGCTTTGAAATCTACACAGTTTTTGGAGAACTTTTTTTTTCCGTGTGTGTGTTTTCACTTTCGTGTGAAAATTTTTTTGACCATCTAAAATTCCACTCGCATTTTGCGTTTTAGACCTTTCTGAACGATTTTGGTTCCGTGTCTGTGTGTGTGTCTGTCTGTCTGTCAGCAAATCCTTGTTACTGGCAAAACTACACGAAGTTATAGTCCGATTTTGATGAAATTTTCAGGGTTTGTGCGGGTTGGGGTGTAGATGGTCCCCTATAGGTTTCATGACCCCCGGATCAATAGTAGCCTCTGCGCATGCGCAAACGTGAAATCCTTGTTATACGCATAACTCCGGGAGTTCTTGACTAATTTCGATGAAATTTTCAGGGATTTTTGGTTTGATGTGTAGATGGTCCCCTATGAGTTTCATGACCCCCGGATCAATAGATGCGCATGCGCAACGTTAAATTTGTTACGCGCATAACTGAGAGTTTTTACCATGATGAAATTTTCAGGGATTGTTCGGGTTGGGAGATGGTCCCCTATAGGTATGACCCCCGGATCAATGGTAGCCTTTCTTTGTTACGTTTTCTGGGAGTTCTTGACCAATTTCGATGACATTTTCAGGCATTTTCGGTTTGATGTGCAGATAGTCCGAATTTCATGACCCCCGGATCAATCAGCAGCCTTGCGCATGCGCAAACAAAATCCTTGTTACGCGCATAACTCCGGGAGTTCATGACCAATTTCGATGAAATTTTCAGGGATTGTTCGGACTTATTAGGTATATTTTATAGTTTGTTCAATAGTTGAACATGCCTACCTTTATTTTCTCAAGTTATGCTCCTGCATAACAATAAATTTACCCTAATTCAACATTTACTTCGCCTAATTGAACGAAGTTCTTTAGTCAATAATAATTTTCAATGATCTATACAGTCATGTTATGGATACGATTGCTTTGATTTTGATGTGTGTTAGACCATCTAAAACGACTTTTAGATTTAGCTTCCCGTCTGACTGTGCCCATACGCAAGATGTCAGCAAGTCTTTGTAAGAAGTTTTAATTGATGCAGTTTTCAACTGTTTTTAATGACATTTTTGGGAGTTGTACGGGTTTGGTTTTTGCTAGATGGATTTGAGTTCCGTTGCACATTCTTTCTTTCAGTAACGTAAGTTCAATCGAACATAATTTTCTCAAGTTCTGATTATCGAATACTCTCAAATTTGGAGGGTAGTTTACGTATGGCAGTTTGATCGCTTCATATATATTTCGATCTAATCTTAATATTAGTAGCTACAGCGCATGTGCGTAAGTGAAATCCATGTAATAAGCAATCGCGCGCTTTCATCTGATTTTGATGTGATTTTCAAGAAATGTTTTCAAGTGTTTTCAAGAAGTGTGTAATTTTGTTGACAGCTCTGTAACCCACATTTCGTTTTTCAGGGCAATACAGATGTCCCAAGCACATTGATTAACGCTGGATTGCTGTTAATTGGAGAGCTGTCATCGATTCTTATGCTCTGTGAAGTTGGAGAAATCATCAGTGGATGGGTACTATCTTTGCACTACTTAAGTAATCACATTGAGTTCTATCATTTACGAGGTGTGGCTATTGAATAACGAGACTGCTTACAAAAACTGTTTCAATTAAAAACATTATGGCACAATCGAACTTTCCCCCTCAATATGGGGAGTATATTCACCACACACCGCTCCATTCTTTTTTTCCACTGTTCAAAGCAGTGTTCGAAGTGGTTTTTTGTTATGCTCTTCAGAAGCGTTTTCCTTTTCACGTCTTCTGTCAACTCGAATCAGCTTCCCTTTAGTGCGGACTTGATTGTCAGAAGCAGTGAGCACGGAAAGTGACCCATAAACGTACTGGAATCACAGACAAAAAATCCCCGGACAAAAAATCCTCGCCTTTAGCCCACTCTGGACAAAAAATCCCAGTGTGAAAAATGACAGAAATATCCTATCGTCTAGTTTGCTGGTCTGGATGCTCGCTACGCTCGCATGTCAAAACTATAATGCATGAATTGATGCATCTTTACCAGTACCAGGATCCCACTACATCATCATTTTTTCGTGTGATCAAGTGCTTCCTTGGCATTGCAGGGGACAACTATCAGGGACACAACCTATCTGATAAATTGGGCTGATATTTCGCAGTCGAATAAATTGATGGTTCTGATATTTCAAGAGAAAGCAAAAGTGCCTTTGGTGATGTTGGCAGGTGGCATAACACCCATTAACAGGGAAACTTTCGGAAAGGTGAGTTCCTACTTCCTTTTAAAATTGTTTCTGTGTCCAGTGACCCCTACCCTCTCTATGAGACTGATGACAACAAAGTCTTACGAATTTATATAGTACAAACTATTGAAATACATAGGTATGTAATTTCTTGTAAAAATACACAATCATCTATAAGTCGTATTTTCTTCTTCTCTTCCTTCCATAATTCATAGCCTCCGTAATTCGTTACCGCCTGTAATTCTTAGTAAATCCTCAGTCCCTTCAACTAAGAATTATCGAGGTTCCACTGTAATGTTTCAACGGTTGAGAAACTTAAGGTTTCCTTAACCTTTAAACTTTATTTTTTAAGTAACCAAGTAAGCAAAGGGTGGTTATGGGAGGCTATTTGTTGAATAATTGCATGGAAACTGGGATCTAGAAAGATTTGGTTTGGTCTAAAAACAATGTGAAAACAACAGGGATTGTAATCTCTTTTTGTGCATCTATTTTTGCCTGTAAATGAAGATTTGAGAAGGTCGATCCATAACTTGGCACAGTCAGTTTAGTAGGTACTTAGTGTATACAGCTGAGAGGTTTTTTTTTGAAAATGATTCATTGCACCAAGTTACAACTTATTAGCAACAAATTTTTGACATTTAAATATGGATTGGTTATAGTAAAGCTTAGGAACATGACTAAGTCTCTAATGGTTTCGAATGTTAGAAGTGTCATTTGTTGCACTTGAGATTCACTGAATTTGTGTTTTTCACTGTGCGGATTTTGTTATCGCGAACACCCTAATACACGTACACAGATCATGAGGCTTATTTCTCTTGAGTCGTCTGGATAGGTCGTCAACGTCGAAGAGCTGCACAGCTTCTTCATTGACGTGTAGTTGTAGCCGCTTGTGATGGGCTATAGCGTGCATTCTGATTACTTCATTTACCGTTGGTATACAAAGTTCTTTGTGAAGTCGAACATTGCGGCTGTACCGGTATGCATCAACAACACACCTAAGCTGACAGGTGACAAAGCATTTTCCATATAATGAACTGTAGCCTGTTGCAACCATAAGGGCTACAGTTCATTTGTGGTTGCAAAGCAGAGCGAGGGATTTCCCATGTTGAATAATTGCACCTAGAACACCAACTCAGGAAACCAACAAATAGCAAAAACGTTTACTAGTAACTTTGGACGCAAAATCGACTGGGATGGGTTTCAAATCCGTAGCAATTCACTAATAGCAAATAATCGCAATTTATGAACGTGAAAGGGACGCCCCAAACCTCTCAATGAGGCGAGCAATCACGCATTGTTTAAAAAACGCTGCAAATTTTTTCGCTGGGGTTTATTATTCAATTTCATTCATTTGGCTTGCATTCAAGATTTGAATTTCTACTAAGCTTAGGAGTGTGCGTGTTTCAAGGTGATACAGCGATTATTGAATTTCAGGAGGCACACAAATATGATCAACTGATCAATCCAAATAGGTATTTCGGTTGAGAACTGATTCAAGTGCTCTACGCAAATCTCCTGAAATTCAATAATCGCTCTATCACCCGTGAAACACGCACACTCCAAAGCTTAGTAGAAATTCAAATCATGAATGCAAGCCAATGAATGAAATTGAATAATAAACCCCAGTGAAAGAATTTGCAGCGTTTTTTCAAGAGCGATTACAATGGAAAAATATTCTATTTGAAAATTTTAAATTTCGTAAGACGGAGCATGCATATCAGAATGCTTCAACCCGTGTATCGGCTATAAATACTTTTAGGAGTTCACTCCAGTATCCACATTCACTACATCACTAAGTTACTGCGATTAAAAAAAAAAAAAAAATAAATAAATAAAAAAATAAAAATAAGCTGTTTTTTGTTTTGATTGCAGTAGCCTAGTGATGTACTGAATGTGGATGCAATGTTGGTGGCATAAATTGTGCCATACATCGGGAATGGTTTGAGCTACGGACTTGGGGAGGGGCTCATTCGATTCCTCGTGGAAAGTTCTTAAAAAAAATCCAAATTTAGGCCGCCTTGACTTTTTTTTTTTTAGGGTTTTAGAGATTTTACAAAACTTTGACAACCCTTAAAGGGCACTTTAAATTAAGCGAGAGAGCTGGCTAAAGAATTCGGGGACAAACATGGATTTTTCCTGAAAATTTTAGATTTTTTTGCTCCAGCCGTTTGGGAGAAATCGTGCGTACGGCGGACGGACGGAAACATTTTTATTGCAGATTCGGATTTTCAGGGGGGGTTAGCAATTTTTTTTCCAGAGCGATTACAATGGTTTATTATTGAATAATAAGCCAAAAGGAAGGAATCTCTAGTTTGTGCGTCTACAACAATTGCATGGAAACTAGCATCTAGAAAACTAATTCAAGCAATCAGCAAGTATCAAAAACGGATTATCAGATATCTCGAGCAGGCAAATGACTTCATCATCGTCCAAATTTCGAATTTTAGCATTTAATATTTATGTGGTAGCAAATACTAGAGCTCTTGTCGATGCAAAAACTCTAAGTTGATTTTATTTTTCATTCTTTCGTAGATAATGAACACTTCTTACACATATTTGAACCTGCTGATGGCGACTGGAGATTGAAGAGAACTAAATACAGTAACTAGCATTTCAGACGAGGAAAAGGAGGAATGGTCAACGATGTTCCACATACTTGGTACTGTTTGTTTTTCTTTTTTTTGTATTTACTTCTCAGAAGTACACTGGAGTACACTCCTTGTGGTTGTCTTGAAATCACCCACAAATTATGACCAAATGAAGACAAATATTCATGTTATCACCTTTGACATGTTGATATTGTTCTATTCTTAAATATAATATTAATCTAATTGTGTTTTAATAGAACTGACCTTCTTTGATCGATATCATTGAATTGTGAGCCAGTTGACGTTGTCTCTTCCCAGGGTTGCCAATTGTCCGGTTTAGGTCTCCCAAACTGGTTTTCTACCGTATCATATGTTTCCCATTATCCGAGGGACGTCTCTCTTCTCCTTCTGAGTTACCCCAGAGAAATTTTCCAAATTCCCCATCTCCGCTCCGCTACACGTATCTAGCTCTCCTTATTCTTTGCTGTATTACGACTACTACTTGGTGTCATGTTTTTACTGCCTCTGATCCCCCAACATTGTTTATGCGTATAAAATTGTACTGTCCTCATTTATGAAATTATACTCTCATGAACCATCCGTTATCTCTGATTTTTAACAAAGTTACCTAAATAAATTTAAATACATGCAAACTACACAAATTCCGATCTATTTTTCCAACGAATCTATACATTACAAAAAGGATTGATGTAGGATGTTTTTTAAGAAATGTGCCTATACCCTGCATTGAATCAAATTTCTATCAGAAGGACTAAAGAGCAGTATTCATCAGACGCTGTTCGAGTTTTTCTTTATTGTGAAGCACTTTCAAGTACTTAATTGATAAAATTTCTACTCTCACACACAAATGACTTTACCATGTGATTGTTTGAAAATAAAAATGTGAATAGTTTAGTTTATTTAGGAGTTTCGTTTGATTCTCTATGAAACGGACCCACCATTTTCAAAGTTTGTGTCAAAAGCTAAAAAAATGTTCCTATGCCCTGTACAGAATCAAATTTCTATCAGAACTAAAGCTCAATATTTATCAGGTGCTGTTTGAGTCAATTTTACAGTATGCCATTGTAATATGGGTGATTCTCATTTAACGGGACAATCGAGGTTTTGATTCTGACTAAAAAATTTTGTTCTCCTAAATTTATGATTTTTTTATTATACAATCTAGATGTTACACTAATGGTATAGTGATGTACAAGCACGCATGATTTTCGTTTGTTTCCTCAAAATTCAGGTTTTAAAATTTCATAGGTCACGACAATGATTTTTCAACCAAATAACAATAGAATTACGTAAACGATGTGTAGGTAAGATATATGATTTCAGTTTTTCCTGACTTTGTGCTAGAACAAGTATCACATTTTAATATTAGTATTTATTTAGTATCAACTACCAAGCTTGAAAAAAAATTGTTTCAAACAGCCATGACGGCTTTTGTGTAGCCACAACAATGAAATTTAAAATCGCCACGACAATGATAAATCAACATTAACCTTCTGCAATTAGGAGTCTAATGAAGACTTATAGAAATTGAAACTTGCATTAAATAGAGTTTTTACATCTCTATCCCGAAATGAACGCTAAACGAATCAATAAGATTGATTAAGAGCGATTTTCAAAATCATAACAATGAGAAGTATGAAACGTACACAGCAGTTTCACAAACGACTAACTTCATTTTGGAGCCCCAACTGTATAGAAATGGCGGACACATGGTGTTTCCTCAAAGGGCAGGGTTACCAACGCTGAAAAAACTTTTGAATTGCCAAAAAATGCCCTTATTTGAGAGAGCTACGATGATTTCCTTCAAACCCATGACAATGAGACAGAAGGTTTGGGACAAACTTTGAGCACTTGATTCGTACAGACTATCTACAAGTTAGTCCCACTTGTAAGCGCACTAACATCCAGTAATTAATTCTAAAAAAATACTAGTTGAAATATTTCCGGTAAAACGTACTTTGAGCGGATAAAATTTCGGATTAAGTTCAAATTCTGACTCACGGACAGACCATGACAATGAGATTAGAGGTACATTTCGATCAATTACCGGCATGTACAATGAAGAATAGCCGAACTTTAAGACAGCCATGAATAGGCCTAGTTACCACATAAAATTTACAAAAATAATTTTTGGAAAAAGTTGGACAGAAAATTATTTATTAATGAAGGACAGCGATTGTCCCGTAAAATAGGAATCACCCATATGGGGAAGCACGTATAAGTGCCTAATTGATAAAATGTTTAAGATTCAAAAAATGACATTAACACGTTGACTGCCAGTGAGTACCAAATTGGTACTCACCTACGATCCTGACGTCATCGACTCTTGACACTCTATGAACTGTTTTCGGAACTAGAACGCTGTGTAAATCTTCTAAGAGGTGCGTTAGGATCCATGTACAGTGCTTAGCATCGTATTTTTCCGTCCGTATTGAAGTGAGTGTGGTTTTGAAAAACCGATGATTTAGGTACCTTCTTATTTGAGACAGGGTTCGGCCAATTTTTTTTTTAATAAATAGTTTTGTGCAAGATGTTAGCGTTGACAGATAATCATTACAACCTATTTTTACCTTTTTTTATGAGATAATTAGGGGTGAGTACCAAATTGGTACTCAGCAAAAGGTTCACTCCTGGGCCAGTGAGTACCAAAATGGTACTCAGGTTTTTTGGGTCCCTGAGACCATGGTTTCGTCAAAAGGTCGCCCGGCCCATCAAAATATCATTTTTCAGAGGTGTTTCTACAAGAATTTTCAAAAAAAAAAAAAAAAATTTTTGGCCTGAGCGGAACCCTCGGCCTACGTAGCCATGGCAGTCAACGTGTTAAGGACATTGTTCAATAAGCCCAAGCATCATCCCACCGATACATTATTTCCAGATTTGACTTTGTTTACTGTCCATCGATTGTACACATTAAATATGCTCATGTTAATTCGTAAACAATAAAGTATACAATGTGAGGCAGAGACAATCAAAATCATATAGACTGAAGTTGCCGAGAGTTAGAAAACACATTAGCTCAAATGTCGACAAAGCAGAAAATAAATATTTTGAAAAAAAATTGAATTTTAATGAAGATTGATATTGAACGGCTATTCAGAAAAGAAACTTGTAAACCAATGAAAGATAACCAGGTTGAGTATTTTATAAAAGAATATTATTGATTTTATAACATTAATAGCAATATGAATTATTTATCTATTCAGGACATCATTCCATAGAAGCGGAATCTGAATTTTAATAATTTATATGGTGTAAATAAAGTTTTTATAGGTAAATTATAAAAATTAGAAGTAAGAACCAACTCTGAGCTGGGTCACAGTGTTGCACTATCCCGTTCGGGCATCGGTTATCATTCAATGAAGAATGTAACATTTAAAGGAAATTATGATTTTATGATTTTGAAAAACTATCCATCATCTGTAAGAAATTTTCGATTTTTTGATAGTTCAATCTTCAATTATAATCTCTTGGATGAGATTACGGACACAGATGTCGGGTCCACGGAAAGGAAGCGAGCGTCCAGTGTCCCCTCCAACTGGCTCAAAGCGGCCTTCCCCCGGGAAATTGAAGACGGCAGGAGTTTTCTTAAGAAGCAGCGAACTGCGCAAAATTTAGTCCGGAGAAAGCTGCGCCAGAAAACAATTCGCTGTTGTTTCCTTTGTAGTATCCAGTGCTCAAAGCAGTCCCCCTCGCGTACGGAACAAGCTGTCGCCCCATCGTTCTCGACGTTAAGGTACCATATGAGGAGAGACTTTAGTTTAGGGTTAATTAATAGATGATTAGGATTAAGACGAAGTTGTTAATTATAGTCTTTATTCAGCTTGATTGCCCACTTTTCCTTAAATACCTAATTGAATCACCTAAACTAGCACTGACACATATTTGATCGATGTTGGATTTTTGAGCGAAATTTCTTAAACTTTGGTTCAGCAGTTTTAGGAGGACGGATTTTTTTGTTCATTCCATTTTTGATATCCACGTATCTTGAAACGTAAACCAATCATTTTTGAGGGGGGGGGGGTGGGGGACCGTTTTTCATGGTTGATTAAGAAGGTTTATTATTGAAAATTATTAACCAAAACTATTGACATTTATATTGTTTACAATGATTTTTGTAATTCTTATGCTATAAGCTGGAATTATGCTTGATAAATATTCAGTTATATATACTTCAACTCTATGGAAGTAATACGGGGGCATTCACTATTTAAATATATCTTCAGGGGGGGTTCACAATTCAGCTCATCGGACATATCGCCGCAGTCGTCGCTTCCATCACACCGGTACGAGCCCCGGATGCATCTTGCGTTCTCACACTGGAAGTTCGGTGCTACGCATTTAGTTTTCCTCCTGCCGTACGGAAATGAGGGAATTTCCTCAACAGTGGGCACCGTTGTCGTAGCAATTTCTGCAACAACTGTCGGAAAATAGGTATTTTAGTTACCAAATAATAAACATTCAACAAGTTCGGACTGTATTAGAAAACGCTGCAAATTCTTTCGCTGGGGTTTATTATTCTATTGTCTTGCGTTCATGATTTGAATTTCTACTAAGCTTTGGAGTGTGCGTGTTTCACAGGTGATAGAGCGATTATTGAATTTCAGGAGATATGCATAGAGCACGTAAATCTGTTCTCAACCAAAACACCTATTTAGATTGTTCAGTTGATCATATTTTTGTGCCTCCTGAAATTCAATAATCGCTCTATCACCTGTGAAACACGCACACTCCTAAGCTTAGCAGAAATTCAAATCATGAACGCAAGCCAAATTGAATAATAAACCCCAGTGAAAGAATTTGCAGCGTTTTTTTTTGGTTATCAATTTCAACCCGTGTATCGGCTACAAAGCCTTTTAGGAGTTCACTCCAGTATCCACATTACTACATCACTACGTCACTAGGTTACTGCTATCAAAACGAAAACAATTATAAACCAAAACCCCAGTGAAAGAATTCGCAGCGTTTCATGCATATCAGAATGCTTCAACCCGTGTATCGGCTATAAACCCTTTTAGGAGTTCAATCCAGTATCCGAATTACTACATCACTAGGTTACTGATATCAAAACAAAAACAATAATAAACCAAAATAACGCAAATGTTGGCACCATTAATCGGGCCATACATCGGGAATGGTTTGACCTACGGATCTGGGGAGGGGCTCATTCGATTCCTCGTGGAAAGTTCTTTAGAAAGAGTCCTTGACTTTTTTTGAGGTTGTTAGGGATATTACTCTAAAACTTTGACAACCTTTAAAGGGCACTTTAAATTAAGTGAGAGAGCCGGCTCAAGAATTGGGGCGTCGTCGGATTTTTCCTGAAAATTTCAGCTTTTTTGTTTCAGCCGTTTGGGAGAAATCGTGCATACGACGTACGGCGGACGGACTGAAAATTTTTTATTGCAGATTCGGATTCTACACCCTTTGAAACGTAAACCATAAAATTTTCAGAAGAGGGGGGGGGGGGGGGGGGGTTAGATTTTTTTTTTCAAGAGCGATTACAATTGTTTATTATTGAATAATAAACCAAAAAAAATGGGCCTTGAAGAAAAAGTGACATCTATACAGCATGACCGTATGAACGAATTTTCCCAAATTATCGTATTACGAATACATTTTTGTTAAATTGTCGTGATATTTTGGGATCTAACATTCATAATGTTGATTATAAATTGTTTGGAAAATGAACTTTTCTAAATAATATTCCGGTGAAAAAAATATATGGGTGATTTTCAAAAAAAAAAAAATGCAATTTGAGAAGCAGATAGTGAAAAAATTGAATGATCTCCAAATAATTCCAAAATTTGAATTTTAAGTGTGTTTTGAGTGATAAAATGGATTTTTTTGCATCCTCTTTTGAAACATTTCTCAGCGAAATGTTGTGGGTGAACGTTTGTAAGCGGGCTGACGCATTTTCGGTGGATCATTCGCGACGTCTGTTCTGTTCATTTTGATGAAAAGTATTGATTCGCTAATAAATGAACTGCTCAACACCATCCTAAATTTGAGCTAAACCGGATACGGCTCCGCATTTATTCCTGCCGAAAAGTAGTTACTTGGGCGATTCAAATACACCTTCTTCTCTGGCTTGGAAACTAAGAACAAACAAACGGAATGCGCGTAAACAATTGAAGGATCTTTGAAATCACCATTCAAAGAATCAAATGAAAATGTGATGGATGAGATTACGAATGGTTTAGACGAAAATGTGGCCACGATATCCATTGAGACGGGTGACAGCGAACACCCGTCAGAAATGTTGTTCCTTTTTATTGAAAATATGAGGTTGAAGAAAGAAAATGAAATTTTAAAGCTACGTCTTGAAGAGCTGACGGAAGAATTAGCTAAGTTTCGAAACATGACATCGGTTTTTGATGGCCATTTTTCATCGAATCAGCAGCAAGCGCTGTTAAAGCGAAGATGTAAGAGTTGGTCGACGGATGATATCGCGAAGGCTATTACTTTGCGCTCTTTGTCATATACAGCATTTCACTTTGCAAAAAATGTACTGAATTACCCACTTCCAAGTGAGAGCACTATCAAGAGGCGGATTCGTTAGTTTTCAGTGACTCCTGGCTTCATTCACTTCGGTTTGAATATTTTAAAAGCACAAGCACAAGTGTTTTCCGAGTTCGAGAAAGACGTAGTAATCGGCTTTGATGAGATGAAAATTAATGGTGATTTATGTTTTGATTCAACCGAAGAAATAGTTAGAGGACCTCATAGGTGTGTGCAGTTACTGCTGATTAGGAGTATAGTAGATAAATGGATGCAGCCAGCATACTAGGTCCTATAATACAATACAATTAGCAGAACAAGTCCAGAAGGAGGATCTCCATTGAACCAACGTCAAATATTCTTGTAATATCATGTTCAAACAGCCAAACTATCGTTGTTCTGAGTTTTCACCAGTCGTTCCTAATCCTTGCACAGCCCCTATTATACTTAGCGAATAGAATAATTTTAGGATCGGCCATAACCATAGTGCAGATTATTTATTTTTATTTTTATCACTTTTTTCAATCCTACTTTTAGTCTGACAAACTTCTCTTAAACAATAAACCTCAGAAATTGGCAACTGGATTGTACAAGGGATTGAAGAAGTAACGGCTGATCCATTCAACTGCTGCTCATGCCGACGATGATTTGACATTCTCGTGCTTTTTTCCGATTAAGAATTCGGCCTGGTATCAAAAATATTTATGAATATGAAGTGTGCACTAGAAGCATAGAAGTTGTAAGATGGCTGAGGTTACACACATTCATTACAGCACAGCAATCATAATGTTGTCACGCCAGTACCATGAAATTTTCCCTGCTACTGATAATCAGCATCCCCTGAACGATCCAGCGTGATACTATTTTCACATAAAAATATGCCCACATGTTAAGCTTAATGCGAATTCGAGAAGTTCTTACCTACAGGTTTCGGGTTGCAATCATTGTCTTGCACAGTGAAATTGAAGGTCTTCAAGCAACAGGTGTATTTACGAATGGACTGACTTATCTGTGCAAAAGTCTGCTCCTTGAGAGTGTGGATATTTCTCGACGTTGCTTCCGCCTGCTCTTGCGTCTTAATCATTTCCAAGGTGATATTCATTTTCCTCTGTTTGTACATTGCGAGCTTTTGTTTCATAAGGTCCGTCACCTCAGGGAAGCAACCCGGGTCCTGATCCTCGCACAGATGAGAGGTTATGTTGGAGAGAAGGTCGGACGCGATTAGCGCCTGCTTGAACGAGGAGACTTGGAACTCCAGATCGCGAACAAGAATTTTAAGTGGCTCGAGGAGCAAGTTTGAAAAGCGTAAGAAAGATAATTCCACCATCGCGGGGTCCACAGTAAAATTCAGACACGGATTGTCGGTAATAGGTTCCACTTCTGGTACTTCCCCTTCGTAACATGCTTCTATTCCATCCGAACATGAGATTGGTGATCCGCTGTAACATTGGCACTGTCTGCGTCTGTCATTTTCATAATGAGAAGAGCAGTTATCCCAGTTGTTCCACTCACAACAACCCCCATAACTGGTTCTACCGTACCCATAACAACTATCTATACATCTGTCAGGACAAGGTGTGTGAGTCCGTCCCTCACAATAACATTTTGATCTGTACTTTTTAATCACTATCTTCGTTCTGTTAGGCAGCTGCTCCATGTACCCCTTCAACTCAGTCAGAAAACTATTTGTATCCGTATTCATAGACATGTAGCCCCTCCTGACGTTATCAACGAAACTTTTAATTCGTTTTTCGTAACCTGCGAAGGCACTCATCAAATTGGAAAGGGGCCCATACACCTCGCTTGCTGATGTATTGGCTGGAGAGGATGATTCTTTCATTTGAACCCAAGTCGAGTTGAATCCAAGGGTCTCCAAGCTAGTCTCTGTGGTCCCGTTACCTTCTCCTTGTGTATTTGCCATCGAACTCTGAAAACACATGAAAACTGTTTACATCAATAAATCAATTTCGAATTATATTAAATGATGCAAGTAGTAAATTCTTGTAGAAAATCGTGTTGCGTTGAAAATTGTCAAAAATGCTTCAATTTTTGGTTTATTATTCGATGATAAACCATTGTAATCGCTCTTAAAAAAAAATTGTTCAACTCCCCCCTGAAAATTTCAAGGTTTACGTTTCAAAAGGTGTAGAATCCAAATCTGTAATAAAACATTTTCCGTCCGTACGCCGTACGCACAAAACGGCTGGAGCAAAAAATCTGAAATTTTCAGGAAAAATCCATATTGGTCCGACAACGCCCCAATCTTAGCCAGCTCTCTCGCTTAATTTAAAGTGCCCTTTAGGGTTGTCAAAGTTTTGTACAATCCCTAAAAACCTCCAAAAAATCAAGGCGGCCTAAATGTGGACTTTTTGAAGAACTTTCCATGAGGAATCGAATGAGCCCCTCCCCAGGTCTGTAGCTCAAACCATTCCCGATGTATGGCCCGATTTATGGTGCCAACATTTGCATCCACGTTCACTACATCACTAGGTTACTGCGAGTTTTATTTTTTGTTTTGATCGCAGTAACCTAGTGACGCAGTGCATGTGGATACTGGAGTGAACTCCTAAAAGGGTTTATAGCTGACACACGGGTTGAATCATTCTGATATGCATGAAACGCTGCAAATTCTTTCACGGGGGTTTATCATTCAATTCATTCATTTGGCTTGCATTCGTAATTTGAATTTCTACTAACCTTTGTAGTGTGCGTGTTTCACAGGTGGTAGAGCGATTACTGAATTTCAGGAGATATGCACAGAGCACGTAAATCGGTTCTCAACCAAAATACCTATTTGGATTGATCAGTTGATCTTATTTGTGTGCGCCCTACCACCTGTGAAACGCGCACACTCCAAAGCTTAGTAGGAATTCAAATTATGAATGCAAGCCAAATGAATGAAATTGAATAATAAACCCCAGTGAAAGAATTTGCAAGGTTTTTTTTTGCAAATTTTTCTTTAAGGTAAATTTTGAGGCATTCCAAAACCGACTGTTTGATTTTAACGCTTTCTTATATACAGGGTATCTATTGAGTTATGGATCACCCTTTCTAAAATCTTTATTTATGTCGACAAAACTATTTTTTTCCCTGATTCTGATTCTTCAAAGAATTTTATGAAAATTTAACGCACTACTTGATTTTCAGGGCTCGCACATACATTGCGAACATTTCGAAACGTAAATGCTGGCAAACCCATATTGGGACTTATTCATTTCCATTGTTTTCAACCCTGATTCATAATTTTAGCAGATATGGTCAACCTTGTGGTTAAGAATCTTTGGGTACCCATTGCCACGGCCGCGGAGAGAAAGTCCGGGTAAAATTCTGGGCCCCCTAAAAAGAAAAGAATGGTTACAAACTACTGCAATTGTGTACCGTGTATCCACGATTAATTACGTGCCTACCAATGTAACAACCTACCTACCTACCTACCTTGATGAAGGTTATTAAAAGAAGACTACTTATATTGAACTATCTTGTAACGTGTGTGCTCCCCTTTTCCCTAAATTAAATAATTAGTAAAATACAACAGATTGTACAAATAATAACCTATTTCGAGAAAGAGGAAAATTAAGTCCATTTCTCCTCCACCAGTTTTTACAAAAGAAAAAAAAATCTCAAAAAATCTCTTTAACGGGTTCATTGCCCCCCCCCCCCCCCCCCCCCCCGCTTTTGGAGCTGCTCATTGCAACTATCATGTTATGATTGCTATCATTGTCTCGGGGGTCGAATTTAAAAATTCGAATTTCGTAGAGAATAATGGGATGCCAAAATGACGGGGCATCAGAAAGACATCCAGGGAGGCCAATTAAGATAAAAACATCCAAAAACCTAGCAAAAGAAACACTTTCATTTTTAGAATGTTAGGAACTAAAAATCGCCCTCGGTTTAAGAATCCACCGTTTAAATTGTAGCAGAAGAACAACAAATCAAATCCTTCCTCTTCATAATATTGGTGTGGTAGTCAGGGGTGCCCACCCCCCTAAGCGTCATGACGCACCCCCCCCCCTTCCCCCCCCGGATAAACATAGAACCAGCCCCCCATGTCAGTTGGTACACCCTTTCCAAAACAAAAAGTAGGTGTGGCACATAGCTTCCTCGTATCCATAACATGACTGTATAGATCATTCAAAAATTATTATTGACTAAAGAACTTCGTTCAATTAGGCGAAGTAAATGTTGAATTAGGGTAAATTTATTGTTATGCAGGAGCATAACTTGAGAAAATAAAGGTAGGCATGTTCAACTATTGAACAAACTATAAAATATACCTAATAAGTCCGAACAATCCCTGAAAATTTCATCGAAATCGGTCAAGAACTCGGTTAACAAGGATTTCACGTTGCGCGTAGAACTTTCACAAACCGTTTGCGGAGTTAAACTTATAGAGGAACATCTACACATCAAACCGAACAATCCCTGAAAATTTCATCGAAATTGGTCAAGGATTATCGCGTAACAAGGATTTCGTTTGCATGCGCAGAGACTACTATTGATCCGGGGGTCATGAAACTTATAGAGGAACATCTACACATCAAACCGAACAATCCCTGAAAATTTCATCGAAATTGGTCAAGAACTCCGGGAGTTATGCGCGTAACAAGGATTTCGTTTGCGCATGCGCAGAGACTACTATTGATCCGGGGGTCATGAAACTTATAGAGGACCATCTACACATCAAACCGAACAATCCCTGAAAATTTCATCGAAATTGGTCAAGAACTCCCAGGATGGAGTTATGCGCGTAACAAGGATTTCACCTTAGTTTGCGCATGCGAGACTACTATTGATCCGGGGGTCATGAAACTTATAGAGGAACATCTACACATCAAACCGAACAATCCCTGAAAATTTCATAGAAATTGGTCAAGAACTCCCGGAGTTATGCGTGTAACAAGGATTTCACGTTTGCGCATGCACAGAGACTACTATTGATCCGGGGGTCATGAAACCTATAGGGGACCATCTACAGACCAAACCGCAATTTACCTGAAAATTTCATCAAAATCGGACTATAACTTCGTGTCGTTTTGCCCGTAACAAGGATTTGCTGACAGACACACAGACAGACACGGAACCAAAATTGTTCAGAAAGGTCTAAAACGCAAAATGCGAGAGAAATTTTGATTTTGGAGACAAAACAATTTTCACATTCCGAAAGTGAAAACAATGCTTCCGTTACCTTGGTAGACTCGGAAGCAAAATGTAAAGAATACTTTTAAGCACCCCTGAATTTATCTAGAACTAAAAGAAGATTTATGTAGGTATTGAAAACCAAGCTGCGTGCCGGCGCCAAAATCAGCACTGTCATTTCAAATAGAAAAACAAACCATATAGGTCGAATTGGTGGTAAAAGTGATCAAGTGCATTTTTCCACATTTTACAGGAGAGCCTGCCAAAGTTTTCTATCAGCGTGAATAGTAGAAAAGTATGGATTGCTAACCTAATTTTGTTCAAAACTAAATGTTTGCCATGTATCGAACTCTGAAATACCATACCTGAATAAAACGTGGAGGATACAGTGGATAAAATGCCACTTAACTGATATTTTTCAGGTTTTCAATTAAGATGGCAAATTGAGTACTTTTACTGAATGGAAATAGTGATGATTCGAACATGATCATTATGTATAAATTCATTTTTCTACTAAATTATAGCTAATAATTGATAATTTCTAGGTCTAAAACCATTTTATGGTGTTCCCCAAGGAACAGTAATCCAAATATCAATAAACAACTATAGGATAGTTTCACAATCTCCGCTGAAACATTTGATCATGTTTACCTGAAACAACTTAATTAAGACCCTGCAGTTGGTGAATATCAAAAATTTGATGGACTTGTATAGAAAAAACGCTGCAAAATTCTTTCACTGGGGTTTATTATTCAATTGGTTGCGTTCATTATTTGAATTTCTACTAAGCTTTGGAGTGTGCGTGTTTCACAGGATACAACAATTATTGAAATTCAGGAGATATGCATGGAGCACGTAAATCTGTTCTCAACCAAAATACCTATTCGGATTGATCAGTTGATCATATTTTTGTGCCTCCTGAAATTCAATAATCGCTCTACCCTGTGAAAAACGCACACTCCAAAGCTTAGTAGAAATTCAAATCATGAATGCAAGCCAATTGAATAATAAACCAAAGTGAAAGAATTTGCAGCGTTTTTTTATTGAACCTCAATACCCCCCCCCGCCCCCCCCAAATAAAAACATCTATAATTTATCAAGTCCTTTAGCACTCGTATTGCGTTAAAACTTCCCCAAATCCAAATTTAAACGATGTAGCCAAAGGTAGACTGATGTAGAGGAGGCACACAAATATAATCAACTGATCAATCCAAATGGGTGTTTTGGTTTAGAACCGATTTACGTGGTCTATGCATATCTCCTGAAATTCAATAATCGCTCTATCACCTGTGAAACACGCACACTCCGAAGCTTAGTACAGATTCAAATCGTGAACGCAAGTCAACTGAATATTAAACCCCAGAGAAAGAATACTCATTTACCCCACTAATAATATTGAATAATATTTACCTATACATCATCAGCGTTTCATGCATATCAGAATGCTTCAACCCGTGTATCGGCTATAAACTACAAGTATCAACATCGGCTATCACTCCAGTATCCACATCTACAACTCGACGCTATCGGCATCACTAAGTTACAAACAAACAATAATAAATCAAAAAACGCAAATGTTGTCACCATAAATCGGGCCATACATCGGGAATGGTTTGACCTACGGACGTGGGGAGGGTCTTATTTGATTCCTCATGGTATGTTCTTCAAATAGGTAAATATTTAGGCCGCTTCGACTTGTTTTGAGGTTTTTAGGGATTTTACAAAACTTCGACAACCCTTGAAGGGCACTTTAAAGTGAGTGAGAGAGCTGGCTCAAGAATTGAGGCGTCGTCAGACCAAGATGGATTTTTCCTGAAAAATTTAGATCTTTTGCTCCAGCCGTTTGGGAGAAATCGTGCGTACGGCGGACGGACGGAAAATTTTTTACGGAAAACGTAAACCATGAAATTTTCAGGGGGGTTAGAATTTTTCTTCCAGAGCGATTACAATGGTTTATTATTGAATAATAAACCAAAACTTTATTAAACACATTGAATAATTTATTAGGCCGTTGGAACACATCAATTTTCTGTGATATAGATTGAACTCTTTAAAAACTGAAGTAATGGATTGGTAATGACGGTCAAATGGCAGCTGTCAACTTTTACTTGTTGGATGAAGAACTCCAGTAGTTATCTATGGCATACGTAAATATAGGTAATAGGTAGTGGGTGTGGGTAGTGGAGTGACCACATTCATTCCGAATCTCTTATTTGGAGTGTACGTATTTTTTAACGGAAGTTTCAGTAACAAACAAACTGAAGAGATGTGTGGTGGCACCACTATGTCAATGCCTAAAGTCTGCTAGTAGTTATGACATAGTTACTTATAGACTGAAGGAGTCGTCGCTGCGGGACGAAACGTTTCTGACTTGAATAAATAAATACGTACGCTCCAAATAAGAGATTCGGAGTAAATATAGTTGAATGCCATTTGAGGAGCGTCCAGTCAAAAGCAAACAAAGTCACTTTCCTGAAATTTCCTGTTTGACATGGATAAAAGTTGTAGGTGGCCAGGGGCGTCTGGGAAAACAAAAAAAATTGGCTAAATACCAATATTTCCTATATTAAACGGCGGTTGAAAATTCGAGGTCTGAACAAAAGCGAACCACAGAACATAGAGTAAACCGATTGTATGTAAACTGAGAACATAGAGTAAACATAGAATGTATTATATTTTTTGTGAAGCGAACAGTCGAAGACCAGCGGTTCAGTCAAAAGCAAAATTGTCCAACGAGCCAATCACAATTCGGGATTCTGTCACGTGACAGGGTTTTGTCACTAGGGGGAGAGAGGGGTTTCAGTGTTTCGTTCCGATCTTTGCACTTGACATGTCCATAAATAATTTATAAATGAATTAAACAAAAACAATTTACAAAAAATAAATTATTTATTGTTTAAATCTTGAACGAAACATAATTTCATCAGATTTACCTATCCATAATGATTTCATTCTAATGATAATACTTTGTTATTGGGCCTTTAGAGTAGTTTTTTCGTATAATAACCTCAGTTAATTAATTATAAATATTTCAATCAGCGTACATGATTAAAACTAGAATAGCACCTGAAGTATATTAAGATCAATGCACAGGACAAGCTTAGCTTAAAATGTATGTCGTAATACCTCTGCTTTTGGTTTATTATTCAATAATAAACCGTTGTAATCGCTCTTGAAAAAAAATTCTAACCCTCCCTGAAAATTTCATGGTTTACGTTTCAAAAGGTGTAGAATCCGAATCTGCAATAAAAAATGTTCCGTCCGTCCGCCGTATGCCGTACGCACGATTTCTCCCAAGCGGCTGGAGCAAAACATCTGAAATTTTCAGGAAAAATCCATCTTGGTCCGACGACGCCTCAATTCTTGAGCCAGCTCTCTCACTCAATTTAAAGTGCCCTTCAAGGGTTGTCGAAGTTTTGTAAAATCCCTAAAAACCTCAAAACAAGTCGAAGCGGCCTAAGTTTTTACCTATTTGAAGAACATACCATGAGGAATCGAATGAGACCCTCCCCACGTCCGCAGGTCAAACCATTCCCGATGTATGGCCCGATTTATGGTGACAACATTTGCGTTTTTTGATTTATTATTGTTTGTTTGTAACTTAGTGATGCCGATAGCGTCGAGTTGTAGTGAATGTGGATACTGGAGTGATAGCCGATGTTGATACTTGTAGTTTATAGCCGATACACGGGTTGAAGCATTCTGATATGCATGAAACGCTGATGATGTATAGGTAAATATTATTCAATATTATTAGTGGGGTAAATAAGTACCTATTCTTTCACTCGGGTTTATTATTCAATTGACTTGAGTGCATGATTTGAATCTGTACTAAGCTTCGGAGTGTGCGTGTTTCACAGGTGATAGAGCGATTATTGAATTTCAGGAGATATGCATAGAGCACGTAAATCTGTTCTCAACCAAAATACCTATTTGGATTGATCAGTTGATAATGTTTGTGTGCCTCCTGAAATTCAATAATCGCTCTATCACCTGTGAAACACGCACACTGCAAATTATTTCAGTGGGGTTTATTATTCGATTTTATTAATTTGAGTTGCATTCATGATTTGAATTTCTATTAAGCTTTGGAGTGCGCGTGTTTTACAGGTGATAGAGCGATTATTGAGTTTCAGGAGATATGCATAGGTAGACCACGTGAATCGGTTCTCAACCAAAATACCTATTTGGATTGATCAGTTGATGATATTTGCGTGCCTCCTCTACATCAACCTTTGGCTACATCGTTTAAATTTGGATTTGGGGAAGTTTTAACGCAATAGGAGTGCTAAAGGACTTAATAAATTATAGATGTTTTTATTGTGGGGGGGTATTGAGGTTCAATAAAAAAACGCCGCAAATTCTCTCACTGGGGTTTATTATTCAATTGACTTGCGTTCATTATTTGAATTTCTACTAAGCTTTGGAGTGTGCGTGTTTCACAGGGTAGAGCGGTTATTGAATTTCAGGAGGCACACGAATATGATCAACTGATCAATCCAAATAGGTATTTTGGTTGAGAACTCTATGGATATGCTCTATGCATATCTCCTGAAATTCAATATTCGCTCTACCCTGTGAAACACGCACACTCCAAAGCTTAGTAGAAATTCAAATAATGAACGCAAGCCAATCGAATAATAAACCCCAGTGAACGAATTTGCAGCGTTTTTTTTAATGTGGTCACGTTAAACACTTTCAATCAACTTTAAGCCCCCCCCCCCCCCCTAAATTTTTGTGGACTCCCCACGGGTGTACAAAGTCTATAAGTAAAGGGAATGTAACAGTTTGAACAAACTGTCTTACTTTTACTGTATTGACAAACGCTCATTTACTTGTTTAGGTAAAATAGTAGTTTTTAAATTTGAATATTAATCTTTCTTTATGGTAAAGATTGGGTAAACCAGTTGGTATCAATTGTAGAAGAAATAAATGTTTACCAAAAGTAGGATGCATGTCACTGCTGAGAGGATGTTGACGGAGAACATCTTGCTTGTGACGGTCTTCGTTCCCCTTAGCTTCTGTGGTTTTCTGTAATTTTCGATCGCAAGATCATAATGTTATCAGTCGGGTTATCTCCCTCGACCTTTGACAAACCTTATCTCGTCGGAGTGGGATCGTGTCCAATTTTCTTGACTGACCATGTGTTCGCTGGATCATCCAAGGAATATCAACGTAGTTTAGGGGATCTCATTTTATTTCATCAGGTTACTGGTTCGAGAGCAGGATAATTTATTCAGACTTCCCTAAATCTGGATTGTTGTGTATTATTCTTAGCAGTGAAGTCAAACATTGCAATTTTGTTTAATTATTTTCAATAATGAACATTTCTAAGTTCCATTCGTTAAAATTATAGGTAGGAGGAATATCTAGTACAGAAATAGATACAGAAAATATTAATAATTCCTAATGTGCCCTTGCAGATGTAGGTACTAAACCTTGGTTTAGTGATCATTTTAATAATGGAGTATGTACCTTTCTCCTCAATTACCTACTGACGTGATACCGGAGTAGATACCGCGACAATGCCCATTCGATCCATGTACGTCATTTGCGAGTCCATGCCTTTGCAGTCTAATCAGTGCTTATCACTAAACTTCAAACCGGACTGTGCGCATGCTGTTGTGAACCGATTCAGTTGGCATGTTATATCTTTTGTTTATTTTTAAGTTGATCATTTATATTTTATCAGATACTACTAAGATGTTGAGTGGTTAAGGTTTGGATAACTGTGGAAAGCCTCGTCGGTGCCCGAACAGTATTTGGGAGGACAAGCGTTGTTTCATCATTTAAGTTAAAGGACGTAAGTTATTGGTTTGTTATTGTTCTATTTTATTAACTCTAGATCAGCACAGTAATTTTCTATTACATTCATGCGTAATCATAAATGATCGTGAGTTTTGGAAAAGAGGCATGCCTCAATTTAAACCAGGCTCACTTGTGTGGTACACAGATGGGTCCGTGATGAATGGCGCGGCTGGCCTGGGGATCAAAGGCCCCAATATCAATGTGGCCAAGCCTGTGGGCTCGACTGTAACCATATATCAAGCGGAAACCCATGCTATAGAAATATGTGCACAGGTAATTGCCAGGAAAGGACTCAAAGGTGCAACAATATTTATACTATCTGACAGCCAAGCAGCACTAAAGGGTATTTCTGCGTTCTCGGTAACTTCAAAGCTGACTTGGAGTTGCCTAAACTCCCTCAAGGCAGCGGCCCAGGGCAACAAACTCTTGCTGCTTTGGGTGCCGGGTCATGAGGGAATAGAGGGCAACGAGGAAGCTGATCGCCTTGCCAAAAAGGGATCAGAGTCCAACCCAATCGGACCTGAACCCCAACTAGGGGTTACCAAGAGTTATATAACTCAACAGGTTCAGAAATGGGAGGACAAAACACGCACAGAATACTGGCACAACACTCCTAAGCAGAGGCAAGCCAAGCGGTTTCTTACAATCTCAAAGAAACGCGCAAAAGCCCTTCTATCATTGAGGCGCAAAGACCTTCACAAACTTGTGGGTCTTCTTACTGGCCACTGCCCCCTAAGGTACCACCTAAACAAAATTGGTAAGGCCAGGACAGTAGAATGCCGGCTCTGCTGCGAAGAGGCGGAAACAGCAGAACACAAACTTTGTAATTGTCCAGCTGTTGCATCAACTAGATTCCGGCATTTCGGGAAGGGTGTTTCCCTCTGATATTGCCTTGGAAACGCCTGAAAACCTCCTACACTTTGTGAACGAAGAGGTTATTAAAAAGGTTATGAATTAAAATGGGGACAGCGTCACAATAGATCCTAGCGGCCTCAGTGACCAGGGGCTCCTCCCATCCCTTATCGGAAAAAAAAACGTCTGCCAAGTGGGTGGGGCACATAGCTTCCTCGTATCCATAACATGACTGTACAGATCATTGAAAATTATTATTGACTGAAGAACTTCGTTCAATTAGGCGAAGTAAATATTGAATCAGGGTAAATTCATTGTTATGCAGGAGCATAACTTGAGAAAATAAAGGTAGGCATGTTCAACGATTGAACAAACTATAAAATATACCCAATAATAAAAATTGACATTGACGCTGAATGGATAGATGACTGAAGTGATAAATACTTATTATGACATTTCTAAAAATAAAATATAAGCATCGTCCAATGACGGATCAAATAATGTTGGGTTGACTGCAGCGTCGTTGCAAAGTACTCAACTGCTGTCATCCCTCCGCACAGTGGCTGTTTATATCTTGCTCATGCACAGAGGCCACTATTGATCCGGGGGTCATGAAACTCATAGGAGACCATCTACACATCAAACCGAACAATCCCTGAAAATTTCATCAAAATTGGTCAAGAACTCCCGGGGTTATGCGCGTAACAAGGATTTCACGTTTGCGCATGCGCAGAGGCTACTATTGATCCGAGGGTCATGAAACCTATAGGGGACCATCTACACATCAAACCAAACAATCCCTGAAAATTTTATCGAAATTGGTCAAGAACACCCAGGGTTATGCACGTAACAAGGATTTCACGTTTGCACATGCGCAGAGGCTACTATTGATCCGGAGGTCATGAAACTCACAGGGGACCATCTACACATCAAACCGAACAATCCCTGAAAATTTCATCGAAATTGGTCCAGACCTCCCGGAGTTGTGCGCCTAAGAAGGATTTCACGTTTGCGCATGCGCAGAGGCTACTATTGATTCGGGGGTCACGAAACCTATAGGGGACCATCTACACCCCAACCCGCACAATCCCTGAAAATTTCATCAAAATTGGACTATAACTTCGTGTAGTTTTGCCGGTAACAAGGATTTGCTGACAGACAGACAGATAGACACGGAACCAAAAATGTTCAGAAAGGTCTAAAACGCAAAATGCGAGTGGAATTTTTGATTTTGGAGACAAATAAATTTTCAAATTCCGAAAGTGAAAACAATGCTTCCGCTACCTTGGTAGACTCGGAAGCAAAAATTACATTCATGCACAGTGGGTTACTACACACTCCAATTCCTTTAAATTAAATTACAATTTTTTACTTTGATTTCCTTAATTTTAGCCACCCCCATGCCAACGGAAAAGGTTTCTTGAATAATAAAAGACAGAGAAACTTGAAGAATAGTATGTAAAACATTGGCTGAATCACAGAATAGGTAACGCACACCTCTCATCACAATCTTATCAGGATGTATCGATGTGTAATTCCATCGATATATATGGTATCAATTTATCGATACCAGTGCCATCTTGAAACAATCTATACTTTACTAGAAGGATTGATATAGGATATTTTTTAGTTTTTGAGATGCAAGCGTAGCGAGCATCCAGACCACCGAACTAGACGATAGGAGATAATTGCTTTCTTACCCGAAATCGTTGCTTTCATTCGTATTTATGTTTTTTTCAATCCTGGACCAAACCCTGATATTGTTGCCCAGCTGAGATGTTTTTTTCTTCGGACGAAACCCCCATATTGTTGCATAGCTGAGGTATTATACAGATGTTAATCACACGTTTCTTCGATTTATATATCGATACTATGGACCTACATCGAAATGGCGGGCGACAGTGTGATAACCTATAACTGATAAGAGGTGCGTTACCTATTCTGTGATTATACCAAAACATTGGCTGAAGTTGAGAATAGGTGACCCCTACCTTTTATCAGATTCCTACCTGTTACTACTACTAATTTGAATTATTTTTTTATTTGTCCAAAAACTGTAGAGAACATGTCTAAGAGGGGTAAGCCGAAGAAGACCAGAAAAAGGCTTGATGGAGTTGAGGCTGACTTCCAAGCGCTATCCCTCGACGAAGATGGAACGGGAGATGCAAAAGAGTTGAAAATACCGTTCCCCGTGGCAATGTGGGATATGAAACACTGCGACCCCAAGAAATGCACGGGGAAAAAATTGGAAAGAATGAAACTGATTCGCATACTCAAATTAAGACAGAAGTTCTACGGCATAGCGCTTACTCCGATGGGCGAAAGATGTGTTTCAAGGGCAGATAAAGACATTGTGGAGAAGTAAGAACCATTTATTTTTATTTATAGAAATCTGTGTTGCAATTATTGAGAAGGAATTTTCCATATTTCTCGTTAGCTTGGACATCAGAGTCCATGAAAATGACATTTTTTACCTTGTTACGCCCCTGGGTACACCATTGGACACCATTACATGAATGTAACAGTAGGCGCACAGGGTCAATTTCCAAGAACAGCACTGAGGTACTCCAAAAAAACATATATTGCAAAATCAGTTCATTAGAATGTATTAGAGAGTTTTTCCTCCCTGCAGTTGGCGACCGTACAGTGCAATTAAGCGGTGTGATACTAGCAAACCTAGCAATAGTTGATTGTCCTAGACCTTAAGCAACAGCAACGCACCAGGAACGCAGAGCTCGAAGCGGTGTGGAAGCAGAACCGGGCCCGGGCCGTGTGGTCTCAAGGAAGGTTTCACTGATAACAGTGTTATAGAGTTAGCAACTCTTTCAGGAGATTGTACGGCAATGACTGTGTCGAGCGCATTCTATCGGGATTTCGTCCAACCATCAATCTTCTTTCCGCTCTCTCTGGAGCTTGAATTTGAATGGAGAAAGAGAAAATGACTCTGAGCACTGGGAGAACATTGTCACACAGATGTTTGTAGCAAATTAATTTAGAAAAACGATACTATTCACAAGGGATTGACAGGGAAGGTGGGTGGATGAAATGGTTTGACAAAATCCTGGTAGAGTGCATTTGGAACCATCATCGCCTGAGAATCTCCCAACTCTTTCAACCTCCAATCAATCGTATCTGCTTTTTTCAATTTTATTTTGTACTATTTATTAAGCAATGTTTATGATGGAAGCCGAAATTGGTCGAATTGATTGGTTTATATTGCGGCGATCTGATTGACAAAACTGCTTTCAAATGCTACCTGTTAGCCACTGGCGATCGAAATTTACCCAGATCAATGAGGAAAGTTGGTTATTATTCTGTAGTGCATACAGTTTTCTCAGCATTTTTGCATTTGTCTCTACATTTGTAGTACATTAATATAAGGAAATCAAATGTATATAAGGAAATACATGTACGAGTATCGTAGAGTACAGGTTGTATTGAGTACAGTAGAATGCCGATAGATGCCGACAGTAGCACCAATTATCCCAATCAGTACTAAGCGTAAAATAGAAATTGAAAACCAACTAATTTTCCAATAAAAACGAGTTTTTTTGGGGGACAATACAAATGCGAGTGACAATTGCCGTGTCGACGCTAAGTTGACGACGAGGCAACCTACTCTGATTGAGATGTTCGAGTGAGCTTAATTTATAACTCAAGTAAACTTCGCTTACGGAAAATGGCGGCCAAATGATAAGGACCGTTATCACCGCAAGGAGACCACGTGACCTCTTGAAAAGTTAGCATCTGCCTTTCGTTTCCCTAGGTTTGCGTTCAACACCGTTTGCCACCGTAGGGAGGAAAAACTCTCTATTGAGAGAAAATACCGAAGCTAAATAGTGTGGAAGTCCTTGAAGCATGACACACACCGACATCGCATTTCAGGCAGACAGTTTTCACAAGAGAAGTGCAGGGCTTATTGACGCATCTCCTGTTTCGATAGGTGAGATCAGATGGTCTCTTCCATCGTACCTCAAATCGCCAAGGACCTTATTTTTTGCTCTGGCACATGGTCCTGGACATGGGCTCCGACTTGTCCAAAACTTTGGTGGGGCTTGGCAAGGCGGGGCAGTTGGGGGGGTATGGAATTTGACGAATTTCCTGCTGAAAGTAGCCATTTTTAGGCCCTTTTGGATGCTTCAAAAGAACACTATTCTATCCTGAAAGTAAAGTAAATTTGAAACAGCTTTTTTCAAGTTTTGATGAGTAATAAACAACGTTAATAAATCAAAACGGGTATGAAGTTCAATGATACACCAAACAATGAGGACAATGAATAAATGAAGCCAAGCTCCCCCACATAAACAACCAGCAAAGGCAACTGGCCTATTTATTAGCCACTTTGCTGCCTTCCCTGGGAATGTGTAGCGTTATACCATTTTGTGTAGCGTTGAGGGAGCAGTTCCATACCTCACAAGGTAGGTCTGGTCGATTTCAAGCAGAAATTTCAACTTGGGTTTCATGGTGTTGGCATGATGAATCAGGTAAGCGTTGTTTAGTAGACGTCGATCAGCCACGTGCACAGTGGAAACCACTTCTTTCCTCGTATGCCAATTTTACACCTGTTCACATCCTGTTCCATCCGATACATACCGCCCATGTTTTTGTTGTACTGCTGGATGCAGTAGGGCTGAGGAATTTGCACAATATTACGCTCCGCCCTAGAATACCTTTTTACTGAGCTCTTTGGTACGTAACCGATTTTGTGGATGCAACAGTTACAGCACTGTTGTCAACGCGTTTACAGATGAAAATACCATCTGTATGTTCAATTTTCTGGATACTTGTGCCCCTCTTCACGATCTTTTTCATTTCCTTGTTTGTGGGTAGTGGTGCGCCTTTCGGAATTCCGTTTTCCCCATCGTGCCTGTGGTATTGTAACCGTTGTCATGAAGGTGCTTCAGGAGGTTGAATGAAGTTTCCCCTCAATGATATCAAGAGCTTCTTGAGCTGTAATGCCCCAAAGTCTGACAATAGACCTGAATCATCCGTTTTCCTGGTTTAGTTCCTTGAGTGACGACTGTTACATTTATGTATCTTGCAATGTTGTGAGGATATGAGAAACAGAGAAAAGACCTAATCAGCTTACAAATCAGTGCAATACATTCGAATGTATCTACTGAACAAAATCACAAATGATCACCGTGATAAAAGAACGATTAGGATGAAAACGGTACATACCACAGCACTAGGTCACAATTTTTCTAACAAGGTGAAATGGCACTTTTCGAAAATCGCAACTACACTCAGCCAGGCGCCTGGCGCAAGGGGGGAGAGAGAGAGAGAACCTTCTAACACAGTGCAGATTCATGTAGGAATAATCCTGCACGAACTTGCTTTCTGTTACATGAATGTAACAGTCGGCAGCAAGGGTCAATACCTTGGAAAAAAAAAGAACATTTCGGAATAATTGTGAGCAACAGTTGACAATCGTACCTGCCCAGCAAGAACCATGTCCAACCTCCAAGGTGAAGGCCCAATTCCATCTTCCACCCAAACTTTATTCCTGTTATTGCAGCAAAGAAGACAAGGGAAGCAGAATAGACCTCAAACAATTTTTTTGTAGTAATGATGGTAGAACTTGCAAATTGTGGAACGATTTCTGCTTTCCTTTGAGGTTTGTTGCAGTCCTGTCAATAGTGGCATTGGGCGTCCTTACGTCACGAATAATTACTCTTTGCTCCATCGACAATGTCGCGAACTCACGTTGTACAGCACTTACTGTATCCATCACGTATTTGCAGCTAACACAGTTCAGTCACAAGAGTTGGGGACAATCAACTGATAATAGATAAGAGTGGGTTTTGGTGATTCTAGCGCACTCTCGCGCTAAAGCACGCATTCTAGCGGGTGAGTGGATAACTACGTGTGCTCCTGTTGAAGCTCTCTGAAATTTTGTGAGCTTTATTTCGGGGCATGTCATTGGTTCATTCTTTGTACCCAGATCCAACCAACGCTGTGTTTCCCTTCCATTCGCGTTATCTGATAAGTCTGTTTGTTCTATTGCTTGGTTCGATATTTGTATTAAGTTTTGCGTTATTCATTTTCAGGTATGGAGCTGCTGTGGTGGATTGTTCATGGGCTAGGATTGAAGAAACGCCTTTCCACCAGGTAATCGAAATTTCGAATTTAGTTCCTTTCAAGTTTGTTATGTAGTACATTAAAAAATAAGTTCCAGCTCATTATTGTTATTGAAGAAAATGAAAAATCAACCTGAAAACTTGACAGTTCTTGAAATAAGGAAGCAGTTTTCAAAGACAGTCCTCCTCCATGATTGCTGATCTCTTTTTCATGGGATCATCTCTGATATCAATTGTAGACATTTTCACATTCAGAGCACTACGTTGAACTTATTTCATTGAGTTTTTTTTTTCAAGACTCTTATTATCTCTGTAACTTGGTAGATTGTGTTTTTCAACTCAATTAAAAATGCACTCATGGCCTCACAGATGAAAAACGTCAAATATTGACCTTTACTGTGAGGGAGACGGATTTTTCTTAATTCAAGAAATTATTCGAGGAATAGGGCTGCTATTTTTTCCAACATCCCAATCATGAGGTAAAGTTAGTACTTATCTGGCTCTGAATGTTCAGTTTCGACATCTAGCCTACCTAAGGGTTCCTCAAGTTGAAAGCTTCTTCATCTCTTTCAAAGATAGATATACAGAAATTTAGTAATATACGTTTGTAAATTTAATAATGGCTTCGGAAGTATAAGAAAATAATATAGGTATGGGTTGTACAGTATTTCCTAATCGGATTTTCAATTGATGGTAACTCACTTACTTCAGGAGACAATTTAAAGGTTTTCGAGTCGAATCACTTTGGTTTTTGAGCTTTACAATTTATGTACGTTCGTGGCAAAAATGCTCAGATTATCTATCTTGGTACACCCAACATTCGATACTACTACATTTTTGAATAGGTAAAGAGCTAAACTGGTAGGAGAATGTGCACCCCCAAACCAATAAACCAAAAAGATGAAAAAATCCATTGGAGCTAGTAGAACAAGGCCCTTACCCTATTTGATTCAATATACCAATATACCTTCAGGGCTCTAGAATGCTGTTTGGACCAATCGTATGGATGTGAGCAATTCCCAATCACCCAATATAGTAGGATACAAGGCGACATTTTTGAGGCTTTTAAGTTTGCACAGAGGCAGGCATATGCGACTGACCAATAATGGCCCATTTCCACAGAGCGCAAACAGCGTTTGAGAACGTTCTTGAACATGGTGTGCGTGCTGTAGGAACACTCAGTTTTTCACTGAGCATTTTGTGAGCAGCGTTCCTTCGTGCGCAGGTATTGGTCTGCTTGATAATCAGATTTTCCAGGAATGCTCAAGTGTTCTGTGTCGCATCCTTATTGAAACAGTTTCTCAAGACTACACACAAGTCTTTTCAGTTCCAAAAGGCTTTGAGAAACTTTTCCCATTTGCTCAGACTTGTGTGTAGTCTTGCGTTCCTCTCGTGTTTTTAATAATGGAGGCGGACAAAGAAAATTGCCTTGTTCTCACAGCTCTCTATGAGCAAAAGCTGGGATTATGGCAAGCAGACCATAAATACCTTGGACACAGCGGGAGCATGTGGAAGGAACTTTTTGGATCGATTCAAATGCTCAAGAGAAACTGCTAGGTTGGTTCGGCACACGCTGTAGAAACGCAACCCCCTTTGCAAACGTTCTGCGCGGTTCAAACCTGTTTGGAAAAGATTAAGAACAGTGCATGCTCTGTGGAAATGGGCCTTAAGAGAGCTCGAAAAAATGAAGACATGAGGACATTAGGTCCTTTGCTTCCTCCTTTTGCACCCCAGGTGTATCTCATCATTTCGTTATCAGTGCCTTATCATTGTATCGGTTTTCAAAGTTATTGATGAGTGTCTTGTTCTCACCAAATGAGCGTCATTTGTGAACGCTGTTTTCAAACATCAGCAAGACACTCGGTGGGGTGTGAACTGTCACTGATGCTGAACAGAGAAGACCATTCACAAACGTTCTCGAATGACCAAACACGTCTTTTACTCTGTGGTAAACTGATGAAAGGTTAAAGGGACTCGTGCTCGTTGTGCATCCAATGTAAACTGCATATCAGTGAGAAAATGAATGCCCAGGCATACCTGCTGCGTTATTCAGGAGTTTCAGAGGTAAATAAGTGTTGGTGTCTTTCATATTTGTGTTTAATGCGTTTATATTTTCATACAGTTTCAAACTGTTATTGAAAACAATAAACGGGGGACAATACGATGAGTCAAGAAATGAATTGTGCTACGTGAGACGACGTTTTGGGAAGTTTCAAACGTGTTAAAGTTGTGGAAGAAATGGAAATGGGCTTTATAAGACCATTGGCTATTATTTGTGTTTAGTTATTTTTAAAATTTTTTCTCAATGTAGATGGTGGCCCCTCAGAGCAGGCTTCTCCCTTACCTCGTTGCTGGAAACCCTGTCAACTACGGTCGCCCCCTCAAGCTTTCTTGTGTTGAGGCTCTTGCTGCTCTCTTCTACATCACAGGCTTCCCTGAGATCGCTGAACATTACATGAGCAAGTTTAGGTGAGATAATATTACATGGGGTTGAAATAAGATTGATTTTCATAAGATCTAGTTCTGCTTTACACATGTATAGGGTGCCCCAGGACCCATGGAGCATTTTCAAAGGGTAAATTGTAATTCTTCAGTTGGAATTGAGTTAGCTGCAGTGTTTTGGATACGGATATTTCCGAATCTTGAAGCAGCTATGCCTGAGCTGTACCTGACTCGATCTACTTACATGAGTATCTTTTAGGTGTTGCAGGCATAATCTCCTCAGGCCTTGGAAGGGGCTGCTTCCATTGCTTCCTTGTTACTAGTTTGCAGAGTCTGGTTGCAAACCACTCATCGTCTAATATCGACTATCCTGACACTCCTTTCCCTTGCTCTGCTTCCATTAGCAAGATGGACTATGACTTTTAAACATCACCCTCCAAGGTGTGTTTAGACGAAGTGTGCCTACTTATGCACCAGCCTGGCTTCTGGTCCTTTCCATTGTGTAAACAAGCCTGTTGTGAACCTAACATATTGTACATATTACAACCGAATAAACGAGCTCGGAACCAAGCGTGCAGAAGCGAAGCCTTCACAAATGACTATTGTGGTCAGGTGACATACCGTCACTCCCCCGGGCTGTATATAAGCCCTTGCGTTCCACGCTTGATGGTCCACTCCTTCACACTCATTCAACGTGTTCACGTCTCTCGTCAAACCTACAAACTTTCCCAACAACTCTCTCTTTCCTTACCCAAGATATTCAAAAGTCACGGTTGTTTCATTACTTACTTGCTGGAGAATATCTTTCCTTCTTGCCCACGGGTGCTTGCAAAAGTTTCCGCACCAAGAACACTCCTACCTAACCAATTGGGAATTCACGGTTGTTTCATTACTTACCAGGTTCTCAATACACCTCACCGATTATGAACTCACGGTTGTTTAATTACTTACCAGGTTCTTAATATCTCCAAATATTAACTCACGGTTGTTTCATTACTTACCAGGTTAATATTATTCCTGCTACTGTTGCTACGGGTTTCTTTGTATAAAGTTTTCTGGCTCCAGTAGTACAACCTTCTCCTTCACTTTCATCTCACGCCAACCTTTTCCTATATCTAAATTCCAAATTCTTTTTGTTTATGAACTTTTCCAATTTCACTATAAACTCAGTTCATAACAAAGCCCCCTCCCATGAGGTCACGAACCCTGAGGAGAGCCGTCACCAGTAGATTTTTAGTCAATCATCAAAGAAAACTCGCTCATGGACATTGCTTCATTTGAACAAGAATAATTTCCATGGATTCGGCTCTGCCATGCATACAGTTGTGTAAACATTGAGGTGAAGGTGAGTTTTGGTTTGTGTGAGTTGGTGTTGTTTGTCTAAACCCTCCTTTAAAAATTGAATATTTAACCTCCTGCCTTACATATTGCAATCTCTCCCACTCTCCTTTCTTGATTCTTGAAACTGCTAACTCGGAGCATTAATCTGACAATTTCTAGCTTCAGAGATATCCTTTGGGTGTTGCAAACTTAATCGCCTCATTCCTTGGAAGGAGCAACTACTCATTCCTTCAACTTGTTACAATATTGAGTTTAGAGTAGAATTCATTGCTGAATCTGAACTAGTAAGAAATTCGAAGGATCAGGGCTAAAAATCATTCATTAGTTGACTGTACAATTGATAAAGGGACTCGCATTTTCTATTTCCTCAACTTATGTTAACATTGATATTTTGATTTCCTCCATACGTTCTTCATGCACAAGTAGAAGGCCAGAACTTGAGATGTGAATGGAAACATTATTCCCTGCATCCAGTGTCATGTACACACTTGGCTTGTACCAGGTGCAGGACACATACCACCATGAAGTAAATCATCTTTGTGCATTATGAATTTGGTGAAGAACCTCTCACACTGCTCCTCTCCCTTCTCCAAAGATTACAATTACCAGTCATAATTATCCTGTGAGAACTTTAAGGCACCCAGCTTGCCAATCAGTCTTTCAATTCGGAAATGAGCGATTGCATGGTGGGACTTATTCCTCCTCATTAACCTTGTTCGGAAATTCACCGTTCAAGTACGACCCCAGATAAGATTAAGTATTCCTCATTATTTCAACTTATTGATCTGACAACAAGTATGTGAAAACTTATTCAAGTTGTTGTTCTGTAATGTGAGAGATATCACACACAACTTATTTTTTGTTACAGTTGGGGAGATTCCTTCCTTGATCTTAATCGGACACTGCTTGATGAGTATGCTGCCTGTGACACTAGCGCCGAAGTGGTAAGAGTACAAAACGAGTACATGTCATCTTCCTACTCTCAGGACGATGAACGTCCCAGAGACTTTCCTCCTTCTTCATCTTCTTCTGAAGACGAAGAAAGTGAAAAAGAAATCAGTAAAAATGAAAATGTGACTGAATCTTCAAGTCCAAGTTAAACTCGACCTATATTAAGAGTTGTTTTGTAAATAAATTATTTTCGTTTTAAAAGTCATTTCTTACTTGAAAACCATGCATCTTCCTTGTTTCTGGAAATAATCTCAATCAGCTACCGATGAAAGTAAATTTAAAATAGTGAAGCTTGTTGGGTAGGTCACATTATAACAAATTCACCAAGTTGGAAGTACATATGTAGATGTAGACTAAAATTCTCAAGCTGGATTCACATCCATCCGGCAAGCTATCCAGAAACTGAATACGAGCAGCTGATTGGTTGGACACTAGCTGGGGAGAGGGAATATTTTTTCCGGACAGCCAGTTTTGAAACGAACTGTACACATCTGATTTTTCAAATATTTTTCTTGCCGGATGGCGCAGTTCACTACTGCGCATACGGAATGGCGTCGAGAACCAAAACAGCTGTTGAAGGAAGTGCGGGAAACGAGTTGTTGGCTTGTGTTTGGGCGATTCCCCTCCATCCCCTCCACTGCTTCTTACTAGCTTCCCCTATCCGTATTTCCGAACGATCCGGATGGATCTGAACCCTGCTTCAGGGTGGGGGTTACTTCACTTTCCTGAGAGTTTTGCATTTAATCAAGGAGATTAAGCCCCTTGGTAAGGGGTTTGAGGCCCTTGATTAATCGTTCGCTTTGAATGATCCCCATTGGAGTTTGTGCTCCAAAGAAGTCAAATCCTCAAAAGGTGAGTGCTGGTCACTCAAATATTATGTGGGATGCCGTTTCGTCAGTCTCCTCACATAACCTGCACAGGGTTGAACTTTGTGTGACCCCAATGCGGTGTAGGTGAAACATGAGGGGTGCAAAGCCAGTTATAAGGCCAACCATTGTTTCAAATTCCCTTCAGTTGGTGCCATTCAGTTATTTTGGCGTTGGGTTCCTCCACCGTGAATTTACTGTGGACATGTCCTTCAATATTGAACCATCTACTTGTGGTTTGTTGGTTGACCCACGTGTTGATGGTCCTTGTGAAGGCGGTTTTTGGTATACCGACTGCTGGCTCAGGGCCTACAAACGGGGTTGGGTAGCCCCTTCTTGAATGCTCGTCAGCCTTCTCGTTACCAGATATTCCTTTATGCCTAGGCACCCACTCCAGGGGAAGCCGTTTATGTTTGGCTAGGTTCTTGAGGGTTTGCATGTAGCACCAAACCATTCGTGATGAAATGGTTAGTCCCATTAATTCTTTTATCGACGCTTGACTGTCTGAGAGGATGCGGACAAGCTCTCTGCAGCTGCTGCCTCAATTGCCACGATTTCTGCTTGGATGTGTTCCCCAAGTGAAATTGAGGCATTCCATCTGGGTTTAGCCCCATGTACTCCTGCTCCAGTTCCTAATTCCATTTTAGACCCATCTGTGAACCAGATGATGTCATTGGAGCAGCATCTGTTCCCTTTGCCCATCTCTTGTTATGGTTGTCGTGTAAAGATAGGGTTGGGAGAAAGTTTTGGGCATGTTGTCGGCCACCATATCAAGCAGTGGTTCTTCCATCAATTGCAATATATTGGTGTGGTCCCGGTGGGGAGTCTTCCACCAAGAGCAATTCCATTTCAACCTCAGGTAGTCTTTCCTTTTATGAAAACATCCGCTAGAGGCAAGCAACGTAGAACTTCCATGGTTGCAGTGGGTGTACAATTCACTGCTCCAGTGATGGTTAAACAGGCTTGTCGTTTTTGCCCTCCCACCTGACAACATTATTAGATAGATAACTGTGACAAGCTCTAACCTTGCTAGTGCATTATATTCAGTTATTAGGAAACGAATGTCGGAGTTGAAAAGTATAATGATCGACAAAACAGAGTTAATTTGATGTTAAAAAAGCAGGTTCGGGCTCAGAACTGATTCACAACTCCTTATTGGCCAGCTTTTGGTATATTCATCACCTTCATCAGACCCAGGATGCTACCATGTCAGTATACTACTAGACACCTAATGTCTTGACCTTGGAAATTAAGAGCTATCTGGATAGACCAAAAGCATCTGCTTCCTGCGGCTGATCTAGCTTTGATTTCAGCGGTGACTTCATTATCCTAAGTTAAAAAGGCTCCTAGGTACTTGAACTGATTGCTAGAGAGGAAGCTGTGATCTAGGATGCTAAGAGATCATTCTGGCGGAGCTGAATTTCTGGATATTTACATATAGACAGTATTTTCCTCATTGATACTCAGCCCTCGCTCCACTGCTGCTTTCTCAAATTCTTGAAATGCCTTACTTTCGGCATATTTAACACCTTCATCAGGACCCAGGATGCTACCGTGTCAGTATACTACCAAATTCCTAATGTCAGAAATGGCGGTAAGCTTAAGGTCATAACAGGGTGTCAGTGAAATTGCTCTATGGAAAGCAGGTGGGAAACAGAAAGGCTGAGGAAAGAGACAAACCAAAAAACTAACTTCAAGTTTACTTTCATTGAAGCTAAATATGGAATTTCATGATTCAAAATAAATAAATTATATAATTGTGTTTTTAGCTTTAATGAGTAGTACATTTTTAGTTACTTTTTTGCTTGGTCAGCTTCCCATACACATATGCTTAACATGCAGCAATGTACGTACCACCCTGTTATGACCTTAAGGTTTCCACCATTTCTGTCAATAGTTATCGAGTAGTATACTGACACGGTAGCATTCTGGATCCTGATGACGGTGTTAAATATAAGGAGTTGTGAGTCAGTTCTGAGCCTGAACCTGCTCCATTGACGTCGAATTAACTCTGTTTTGTCAATCATCATACTTCCCATCTCTGACATTCATTTTGGAGTATAAGTTTGGATAATGAATTCTCTATGTCCAAAACGCAAAAAGTTCGGCAATTCGTCAAACACTCAAAGGCCACTTACGCTACTCTGCAATCATTGTTCCCACCAATTATGTAGGCTCAGGGGAACTCCACCTTGTGATGGGTATGGCCATTTGACCCTTCCTGGTTCTTGAATCCGTTGCCTTGGGAAATGAATCAGACGCCTTCAAGCGTCTGGGTCATCCTCTAACTATGGCAGGCATTACCGCATTCAGCTCAATGGAAGGGGCAACTATACCATTCCATCACCTCACATGGTAGCAGAGTGTGGTTACGACCTATTTTTGACAGTCCTGACGCCCCTATTCCCTAGCAATGCCCCACAGGCTGTAAAGCCCCGCCCTCCCCCAGCTTTTCTCAGTTCCCTGGGAGTGTGATGGATATGGTTTGTTGACCCGTCCTGACTCTTGAATCTGTCATCTTGGGAGATGAATAAGACGCCTCTGAGCGTGGTGGGCATTACCGCATTCAGCACAATGGAAGGGGCAACTATATCATTCCATCACCTCACAAAGTACAACCAGCTTACTACTACTATTTACTAAACTTAACTAAAATGTTCATGTGGGCTTGAGGAAATTGAGGAAACGATTAAAAGAGCATGAAAAGGATTTCAGGGACAACAAAGGTGATTCTGTCTTTGCAAGTCATCTGAATGAGTCCAATCATAGTTTTATTTTTGATCTGACAAACAGGCAATATGTAGAATTTCCTCACTTTTGCCATGTATGTTGGCTGTGCTAGAAAAATTCGAAATTGTTAAGCGTGATAGGTCAGGAAAATGTTAAAATGAGGTTATTCCTCAAAATATTTCACCATTATTTGGTTCATTCTTGCAATAAGTTTAGGCTCCCCCTCTCCATAATGTTACTGTTTGCGCCCCTTTCACTTTGTAAGCCTTGAGTGGCATTGGTTGGTCCTCCCCGTCCCTTTCACTTCCCTGAGCCAATAGGATTCAATCTCCTTTCTACTGGGCCTGTATAACATGTGCTTTCTGTGGTGTGCCTCAAGTTCATGTTTGTTATGATGATGACCTAGCCGTAAAAAATCGATTTAACTGTGTAACTCATTATTTTTGTGGAAATGTAGACAACGTTACTCCGTTTTTATTGACTTTTTGTCTCGTTTTGTCACCAGACAAGATCTCATTGGTAGAAAAAAAATCATCTCTTTGTATTTATTTATTGTCCTTGATAGAATGGAGAGGTCACATTTACAGTAGATTACAAGAATTACAACAGTACATCATACGTAATCTTTGTCCGTAATGAGTATGATTTAAGGATGGAAGTAAGACAGCATTAAGATAAAATAGGTACAGAAATTAAATAAACAAGCGAAGCAACAAAACCTTAAGATCAAATTGTCATAATTTTTACGTTATTATAATTTATTTTTCTCTATTCATTGAATTAACTTTCCAGAACTTTGATCACTTGCTGTTCACAAAGTGTTAATTCTTATTAATGCCAACGAATTTGTTCCTAACACTACAAGAACCAATTTTAGATTCGTCAACTATTTTAATCAATTTTCAAAAACATCTGTGTAAATACATCTCTCAACATTCTCATTCATCGATGGCAGATTTTGTCCACTTCAAATAGTATTTAGCGATCGTAGATCCATTAGTTGTTTAAAACCATTTTTACTTTTGTTAATAGAAATTTAATTTATCAAACAATTTAGTTTCATAGTTGCATTCATTGCAACGATTCTTTTATAATTCTTTACATAACATATGCAATCGTAATTTAAAAGCAGAGCTCATATAAGAAATCTGTATAACAAGAAATTAATAGGTGTTTTATGGAGACATGAAAAAGTGATTTTGTAATTGTTGGAATTACATTTATTAGTTCTTTTACACAAAGATGAGTCTTTCTGACCCGTAGGTGTACATCGTTGAATGAAATGTATATTTCCTTCAGTATCATAATTTTTATTGGAAAAAAACTCTTTTTTCCTACGTATTAGAGTGTAGTTTGTTCAATGTTTTGGGCTGGAGTAACTTTTGAATTTTACATTGTGATAAAAATATCAGAATCTAAAACACGAGGTCAAGCGCCGTTTGTTACCAATATGATGTAATCAATTCTCCGATTTATCGTATTAAATATTTTTTTGTATTCTGCTCTTCAGCTAAGTGTGTTTTTTGAAGAATGAATTAATCTTTCACCTTAGAAAAATATTCTGGATGAGTGAACGTTTTAGGGTTGAAGCTCCCAGATTCACTCTTTTTTGTGGGGTAATTTCATATTTTAACTCAAACCCTATCCAAAGAGACATAGACTCAGCTTTTACATGGGTATCCGCAAGAAATATATGTATATCATCTCTATAAATAGAAAAAAAAAATTAGTTGATGTACACAATTTAATTGATACCTGATTTATGCGAATTACAAGTTGTATCTAAAAGGAGAAATCGCGTTCTTATCGCTTGTGGCAGTTAAAATACAAAGATTTGGTGGGCACTTTGTTATTTTTCTAGTAAGTTCATGGAAATTTTAATGAAATAATTACTTACTGTACTGAATATTAAGAAGGAAGTTATGACTGGGTAGAGGTGTTGTATAATTGTGGAGAACCAAATCACTAGTTGGTAAGTACCATAGACATGGGAAATCCGTTATGTTCTACGTACAAAATAATGATGTTTACAAATTGGAATCGACTTGGAGGAACTTGAAGAAGATAATATCTTCTCATTATTTCAATTCATTAGATTTATTAGATATTCGTTATATATTAAGTCAAGTTAACTGGTTTCAGGCTTCTCTTGCGGGTGGGGGATGGGAGGCATGGGTTTGCCCCATCCGATTACCCCGCAAGCCACTCGACCTCCTGCGTTTCCAGTCTTGAGTGATTCCTTGTCACCTCCGCGACCTGTGGAACAGACAATTTATTTGATATTAATTTTATTGAAGACTGCTTTAACTGAAAGAGTGGAATCTCCCTAATCACAAGACTTTCAGGGCTTCAATTATCCAGCTTTGCTCGATTTGCTGCTTGAGAGGAATCACAGCTAAAAGCAAGGTGGACATTTTTTGCTCAAATTATAACGTTGTCCTCTTGTTTTTGGCGCATAAATGGTACGCAATCGTCAATTTGCAATAAAGGATCGAAAGAGAGGAGAAAGTGTGGATTTAGCAAGCGTTCTTGGGGTCAACTAAAAAGTATGTCCAAATACACCGTCCACTAGCAATCCTTATGGAGGTGCTTTGCTCTGACTAAGAGCTGTTCCTTCCAAATCCTTCCAGCTTCTGCTGCACAGAATAATTTAGATTGGAAGTAGTGACCAATAAAATTATGAACTAGCATCCATCATTCAGTGATAGTGAGCGCGTTTTGATATTTTCCAAAGTGACTCGTGATTTCACTGAACATGAAGAACAATTGGACTGCTCGAACTTGCTGATCTACACATTTAAACCCATCCTTTTCGATTGGACGTTGAAATATATCTTTTTTAAAAGAATTGTTGTCCCTGTTGAAAGTAACACTTCATTCTCTTCAAGTTCTGTCTTGAGTGCTGAGATATTCAAGAAAACTGGTGCAAAACTTGTACATCGTTGCAATTTGAAAACTAAAAATCGTCAGGTTCTGGCTTTCAGAATGAATATCTCATAATTGAGTTGGTTGCCAAGCTCTCATGATTGCTCATTGAAACGCTTCTTCCAGAAAAGCACCCATGATGAAATCTCTCCTAGCTCTATGACCCGAGTATTTTATGATTCTCTGCTGATTTTGCATAGCGAGGCGAATGACTTCATTATCAGCATTTACAAATATGTGCAGTGTATTGATGGTGTGTACTACAAACCATCCTGCAGCTACTGGCCTACCTTCCAGCTTTTCCAATATTAAATTAATTTACTTAATCATATCTTTCAAATATGTGACAGTAATTCCTTGTTTTATTCAGGTATTGAACCGTGTATATGTGTAGGTACCACTGGTGGAACAATCATGCTGAGCTTTGCGGGACCAACAGGCATTGCACGCACACATTTTTTCGTTTAAATTTCCCCTCAAAGGTTGAGGGGCACACCATTAAATGAAAACGAAAAAAATAACTAATCATATCAAGAGAGGGAATTACGCCCAGATTTACACAACGCCAGCCTTTCTTCTTCTTTCCACGGCACAACAGCCCTCTAGAGGGCCTGGGCCTCCTCAATCATCCGCTGCCACTCATCCCTGTCCAAGGCAGCCACCTGCCATCGTCTGACTCCAAGGCTGCGAATATCCGCCTCCACGTCGTCGATCCATCTCATACGTGGTCTGCCTCTCTGCCTGCTGCCACCTGGATGCCCATAGAGTAACTTGCGGGGAACTCTGCTCGACTCCATCCTCTCTACATGGCCCAACCATCGGAGTCTGCCTCTCTTGATGAAGGTGACCACATCCGGCTCATGAAAAAGCTCCTTGACCTCTGCGTTTGTCCTAATTCTCCAGCTTTGCTCCTCCGCATCAAACACTGGGCCATATACTCTTCGGAGCACTTTCCTCTCCTATATGCGAAGCTTCTGCTCTCATTCTTGAGTGAGGACCCACGTCTCAGACCCATAGGTGACTACTGGGCGGATCACGGTCTTATAAAGCCTCACTTTTGCCTCCCGAGGGAGCGCATTGAAGCTCAGTACCTTATGGAGCACCCAAAAACACCTGTTCCCAGCTTCAATCCTTGCCTTAATCTCCGAAGGCACGTCATTAGTCTCCGTAACGAGAGCTCCAAGATACTTGAACTCGTGACAGACAGGGAAATGGTGATCCACAACCGATCAAATTTTTGCTGTCAGACACATCTTGGAGAAATCTTATGAGTTTGACATTACCTTGCACCATCTGTTTGTCGATGCAAAGCAAGCCTATGACAGCGTTAGCCGCTCTGCTCTCCTGAGGGACCTTGTATTGTTTGGAGTCTCAAAGAAGCTGGTCAGGCTCGTCCAAATGACCCTGGAAAACTCGAAATGCCTGGTGAGAGTTCAAGGAGATTTGACGGAGAGTTTTGATGTTAGTAGTGGCTTGAGACAGGAGACCCAGTAGCACCAGGACTGTTCAACTTCTGTTTGGAGGGAGCACTGAGGGCAATCCAAACAAACCCTGAGGGGACGTTCTTCAACCGAATGTCCCAGCACCTTGCTTATGCTGATGACGTGGAAACTGTAGCAAGGACTCTTCCTGCGCTCTCTCGGGCGTTTGAGGAATTTGAACGTGCTGCTAACTATAGGGGTCTTGTGGTCAATGAAAAGAAGACCATGTACATGAAGACTGCAAGAAACCACTCGGCGCAGAATTGTGACGTGATAAAGTTGACGCCAGCCTTTGGGATTTGGGAAGTTAAGGATGATGGAGAAGAGAGAGAGGGATGGGAGGAAGTGCCCCCATGGAATGACCACCAGTTTAAGTAAGAGCGGGTGGTGATACCACGAAGTACTCCTGACAAGATGCCCACTTTGAGTAACTATATGGCACTTGTCCAGCCATTACACGATTGCAGTCATAACCTTGATGTTATTCTCCTTTAAGCTGAGAAACCACTTGCCACAGTTCATTTCTATCATATTTACTTTTCTCAGCCCTCTTGTCTGCTCCATGTCCACGCTGCCACTGTCAACTTGGACATCCAGGATTATGGCAGACCCATCAGGTTTAATGGCTATGACCTCTGGCTTATCGCCTTGAGAATACGGCCACCATAAGTTCGTGGACACTGCTGCACCACATGATACAGGTTCTCATTATTCTCCCCGACAGGAACGGTAGATGGTATCTACTGCCCCACGACTACCTCTGGAACACCTCACCAATCAAAAACTTCTAGATAAGTTGCCGATCATGGTGATGAAAATAGTTACGAGATAAGACTGGGAGTTTACGATTTATCATCTATGAAAGTGGAATGATGGTGTTTTGGGTACCCACTTGGCTCACTTTTCCCGGGCATCAATCTAAAAGGAGACTCAAGTTTGCACGAGTAAGATGATCGGTTTATCGAAAGAGTTAACAACTAAAATTCTACAGACTTCAACACCATAAGCTTACCGAAGTCGTCTTTGTTTGCGTGGACAACGAGGCCTCGACCAATGATGGAGTTGGGGCCGGTCAATGAGATGAGATGATCGCTCTCCTGGATGTGCGCAGCTCCGTTGGAGTCGGCGACAATGTTACCCAAATCCCCAGCGTGTCTGTAGGGATCAGCCGGTCCTCCGTGATTAGTCTGTCAAAAGTATGCATAACAGTATGAACAACACAGTCTAATGTTCTCATTCGTTGAACATAAACTTTTCATGATGTTATTTCTTTCTAAATATGATTAAATAACATCTGCGGATAATTAAATACTTAATAATGGTACAATAGGAGTCACAGCCTGTGATTCTCGCAGATTTCATGTGATTTACTCGCTTAGGATTAGTGTTTTGATTTGCCTGTATATTCCTGCATGTGCACTCGTTTAAAATCATTGCTAGTTTTAAGGTCGTTTGAAGTTTTAGAATCTCCCTCGTTTAATTTTAATTTGGTTTGGAACAATCAAATGGTATATTAACAAAGATAAATATACAAAGCTGCAGAACTAGATCATTCTCAATTTTCCACAATCGATATTCCTCCCTTAATTTTCCTCTCTCTCTCAAAATGGGTTATCATTTATTACGATATATAATTACAATAGTTCGTAAACGCTTTTTTTAAGGGGATGAAGTTGAGGGTTTTTAAGGGGTGAATTTTGCCTCTGGTTTCGGATGCTTCGGGAGCTCTTTCCATGGCTCTGTTTGGATGCTCCATTCCTGAAACTCAGGGGGTCACACATATTTACAGAGGGAACGTAAGAAGTGCTTTTCTGCACCAAATACAAATTTAACCACGTAAAAATGGAATAAATCCGTGTAACTTTCTCATTTTCAATACAGAAGTTGTACCGTAGACATGAAAAATGTTCTTTAGTGGAACTTCAAAATCATGGAATCTTCCTCGAAGCAGAATTCTGGAAACAGGCTGATTTAAAAAGAGAGTGGGCCGTAAACTAAACCCTGCTGAAGAAAACAACAGAAACTCAACTCCAACTGAAGATAAGATAGCACCTCCTAGTTGTGGGATCAAGAAATACATTCATGCATTCTACAACTTTTCCTGCTCTGTGATTGGTCGATCATTCAGGCCTGCAGCCCCCAACCATCCCTGACTATCTCTATATAGTATGGATAATAATTATCCAATGATTTTGCACAAAAGGACAGGAGTTCTGTCCCAGAACCTGTTTGGCCTACCCTGGTACAAGCGCGAGTATTGAAACGATCAGATGAAGCTGATAGGAGCATATACCTCCCAAACCAAATAAACCAAAAATGTAAAAAAATCCCTGCATTGGAGCTAGTGAAACAAGACTGACCTTACGGTATTTGCACCTACATGTGAAATAGGCCTTCCAGGGCTCTGCTTAGAATGCAGTTTGGGGAGGGCACCTGACGAATCAGATGAACGGGAGCACATGCTTCAAGTTCACACAACATAGCAGGGCATTGGTCAGAATTTTGGCGCATTTTCGGTTGGAATTGAGGCGGGAATGTGAGACTGATCAATCAGAGACCTCGAGAAATCCAAAAAAGAAGCATTTTGATTCAGTTGCTTCCATCTTGGTGCACCCCAGGCATTTTGATCTTATCATTTCATTATCAGTGAGATCTTACCGCTCATTCTATCACTGTTCAGTTTTCAGTTCTGTTTTCGGAGTTATTCATCAGTGGCCGGTTTTAACCAAGTGAGCATCATTTGCAAACACTGTTCTCAAACAATCAGCAGCAAGATGATGGGCGCTGCGTGAACTGTCACCCACCCTGAAAGGAGTTGGGGAACCCTGTTCACAAACGTTTACGAATACCACTCTCTAATTCCACATGTTGGTAAACCTAGTGGAGCTGACACTCTGTGCAGTAAACGTCAAAGGGTACCTACAGCGTTATTTGGTGGTAGGTACGTGTTGGCAGTTTTAAATGAAGCGCGACATTGACAAATTGAAATTTGTATTGAGCTAGGAAAAGTATCTCTTTTGACCCCTTTGCAGTGGCCTCTGGTGATCTCTATGCATCTGAGTTACGATGATGCTGACATTGTTCAATTATGAGCACAGAACAAATATAACAATTCATATTGTTCAAAGGGGAAAATACGATCAGGTGGGAGGTCAGCACTCACATCGAGTCAACAACGTCTAGTCTTCATTTGGTAGGTACTTGGATTGTTGATCCAATACATGTTCATCACGGATAGTTGCTGCAGTGTTTCAGGGCTAACTGAAGGGGTACCAACTTACCAAATGAAAATATCTTTGTTGGTGCCTGAAAGGGAAGGTTCCAAACCACCTTGATGCATTGAGAACTCGGTAAAATCAGTAGTTGGGCCCGTTTTGTCTGGACGCATTCATTTTGGGCACGAGGAAGCTTTGCCCCACATCTGAGTGAATAGGTGCTTATTCTAAACTTTCTTCAATTGTTTCCCCTGTACTCTGTTTACAATGTAATCACTAAAAATCCTTAGATGGCAGCAGTTTTTCTTAGGAAGGTTAGTTGTACGATTTGGAGCGGAACGTTGCAGGCCGAGGTTTTGCTATGAGGCTTCCACGAGTATATATTGTTTTCTAACCTAACGTCGAGCCTATTGTTGCGAATTTCAGTTGAAGATTGAACTGAAGCCAGTAATTAACGACCGCGTCCCCTTCACGCCTCAACTTCCAACCCTCCGAATCCAAGACAAGGAAACTCCGGGGAAACAAGACTAACTTTCGCAGCCTGATTCCCTTCTCTCGTGTTAGTGTTGGTGTAGAAATTATAATTATACTATCCACTACATCTACTTACTTGTCTTGTGGTTTCTATGGAGGTTTACAAGGAAATTTACTCAATGAATTTACTATTGTATCCAGCTTAGAGACTTGGAGCGAAGAGCGACATCTTATGGTTTACTGAATGCACGGCAGTAGCTAACACCCCACACCAAATAAAAACGTTGAAAATGTCAAGAATGTCAAAACGGACGAAAAATACTCGTTAAACATTTTCAATTCCGCCGGAAACTATATGAGGTGTAGGTAAAGCATTGACCAGAAAATTACATTTTTGAGAGGAGAAAAGCACCAAGTCCTTTAGTATCCAGGTCTCTTGCACACGTGTTATTTATCCTTTGACAGGAGAGAGGCACGTTATTTCTTGTTGAATGTGTTTTAGTGACTTTTGCCTGTCAAGATTCAAGTGATTTGTGATTTAGTGCTACTTGAAACTAAATTTTCTGGGGTTTCCTTCGACCTGACGCTAAAACTGACTGTCCCAAAGGAAAGACCGGGGGAAAAAATACTATTTTCACCCCAAAAACGCGAAAAGTTGCCCAGAAATGGAATTGAAGCCTATCGCTTTTAAGCCGACGATATAATGTTTAAGTAACTCGCGAATGTGAACCTTAGTTTTTCATGTAATAGTACGTAATTTGCTCGGTTTACTTGAGAAGAAAATGCTTGTTATTAAACGTCTTATTAAAAAAAAAAGCTTGTTATTCAACTGTTATTCAAGGTCTCAATGGCTTGAACGTTATTCGGACGCAGCCGGTCCCGGAAGTCTCAATCGTCAGACAGTTCACCGTAATTAGAGTGAAGCAGGATCCCCATTTTCCTTTATGGCAGATGATCGGCCTTCAATAAGGACGACAAAGAACGGGCTTCAAATGAGAACAGCGCTGTCTCGTGTTTTTGGTAAAAACAGGATTTCACAGTTTTTAAGACAACACGGTCTACTGAACGACTCACCATTCGCATTCTACAAGGGCCACAAGGCCCTGAGTGTAAGGGAAAGACAAAATCGTCAACACGACTGTGAATCGCAAAGTGACTGCAGAAGGTGGCTGACATTTTCATGTTCATACATGACACTATAAGGGGAGTCCCGCAGTGGATGCAAAAACAAAACTTTTGGGTTAGACTGAAAATAAATCCATCAGGCCACAAAATCCACAGCGAATGATGCACAGTGAAATCTACGTTTGCGCATGCGCAGCTCGACGTATTGATTTTTGAGCAATAAAACACAACCATCTACACCCTAACCCAAACGTTCCATGAAAATTTCATCGAAATCGGATGGAAACCGCAGGAATCACACGCACAAAACGAACTTTGTACAGGGTGGTTTGAAATTCAAAATGCAAGAGGAAAATTTGATTTTCGAGAGAACAGTTTTTCATCCCGAAAGTGAAAACAAAGCTTCCACTACCCATTGGTAAACTCAGAAGCAGAGATAGGAGAAAATACATGAACGTTACCTCAATTTCCAAAAGTGCAGGAAAAACCTCTGGAAAACTGCGACTTGATTTCATGAAGAAATTCCAGCTTGAATGGTTAGGTTCCTTGCAAAACAGCTTACGACGTTTCCCAGGGATGAAGAGAGCGAATGTTCAAATAGTATAAAAGGGAAAAATTGGTTCTAAATGTGAAATGATCGATAACATCAACCATGCAATTCTGTTTTCACTGAAGAATTCCTGTTTGAGAGAGGAAAGCCCTCAGGTATTCATAGCCCACTGCTTTATCGTGCTACATTATGAAGGTAGACCATAAATGTTACAACTGTTTAATACTGTTTTTTGAACTATTTCAAATTTTACATTCCTGTTATGCTGTTTTAGAAGGTCTAAAGTCTTCATCAAACTTGAACTTCTCCATGAAATCGATAATAAACCGCGACATTGACCATACAGTCAGAATGCTGACCAAAACTGAACAAACTCAAAAATGACCAACAAATTTTCTCCTTTTTTAAAGAAGAGCGTACTCAGAATAAGTGTATCAACTAAAAAGTAGATAAACGCGCAAATCGCACTCGAATATCAATAAAATGTGCCAACAAATCAATAAAAATGCAACATATCTAAAACTCCAAAATCTTGGAAATTGCAATAAAATTAGTAAGTAATTAACAATTTCTTTGCACTACTCAAGTTTGCACTCAATCCTTATCATATAAATAAAAGTCAAAGTTATTCTTATTTATGTACGTATGTATGTTTATATCTTTTTGACATAATAGATGGCTAAACTGCTATACCGATTTGAAAGGAGCGGTTGTAAAGTGATCAGCGAGTTCCGGTGCACAACGCTGGCAAAGTAGGAACCTCCAGAACATCCTTGTGATTCATATAACCTTCGCAACCGATTTGTTTGGTTCCCGAACTTTTATGAAGATGCTAAAAGGCAGTTTGTTGATGGTGGAAAATTGATATCTGGAGGAGTCTTGACGGGTTGAAACAGGAGTTCCGAGTGAAGCAATCACAACTATCCGTGTTATTGATAGTGGTATGGACAGATACTCGGTATTTCGTGCGAAGCAAGGGTTTCCTGCTAGTCCAACACAAATGTAATACGATAATTTTGGATGTCTGGACTTTTTGCTATTGACCTCCTCATTTCTGCTGTGGGTACTCACCAGACCGGGGTTGAAGTGTGGACCCATGGACTTGCAGCCCTCACGCGTGTCTCCGAGGTCGTGGATGTGGAAGCCGTGATGCCCCTCAGTCAAACCCGTTACGTTCCCAGATATGAGAACTATTCCGCTCGCCGTCTCTGTGAACGTGATGTAACCTGCAACACAAATCACGCCTCCTCAAAAAACAGACAATAACTCTTTGTAAAAAGTTTTTAATTCGCATTGCTAACAGCTTCTGTCGATTAACTTCGATAGACGAAGAACCTTCGATCGCGTGAAGGTTTCCCGTTATCAGCTTGTAAATGTTAGAGGTTCGCACAATTTTCGGTTGCAACGCCTGGGAATGTAGATTGCTAAAACGTTGTTTTTCTAGATCATTACTTAATGGGATTATGTAGTACCGCGTTCACTTGAAGCTCTGACTATTGACAAATCCATTTGTGTATAAACCATTTGTGTATAAACTATTTGATGAAAACATTGTGAATGTTAGGACTCACTATATTTAAATGCTATTCTCAGACCATGATTTGCGAAGGATGGGCAAGTGATGGGATTTACAGATTGCGAAGTAGAAACGTTTTGCACTATTTGTGAATACTCCGGACTACTTTAATGATGAGGACAACTGAAGGGCGGCAAGTATCGCTGATTAAAAAATTTAATTTTATTTAAAAAAATATTTGTACAATTTTTTTAAAATTTCAATCTTGTTTACGTGTTTTGTTTTGGAATTAGGAGTGAACACATTTCCTCTTCGGCTTGCACTCGAAACTATGGTTCCTCACGGATAACCTTACCAATTATCAAGACTGATTTTTTTTTCAATAGAAATGCTCATGTTCAACTTTACAATTCTTCTATGAGAAAGAAACATCAATATTTTTCTTTTTCGCAATTCATTGTTATTTAAAAAATAGTTAGACACTTATTTCCGACTCGAGTAAAACTATTCTTTATTTATTTCCATTATTTTATACATACATCAAGTATTTTTGGTTTAATTTATAATTATTTTAGTTTTTATTCATAAAAATTGGCACTTTGCTCATTCTTTGAAATCTTTTTTCACTCTCATTTGAACTTCCCCAAAGAGCACACGTTTTCAAACATCCTTTGGCGGGAAACGTTATTTACTCCGTAAAATTGTAATATTACATCATATACATACTTAATTTTTGTTGCCAATAAATGGATATTTGAATTTGATTACTTAGGGGAATCAGGGGATGAAATGCTGCTTTGAATGCGTCTATTTCTATTATTATTAATTATTCTATTATTAGAAAATCTCACTCATTAAATTGGAGAAACATAGCCGAGAGCTATAATGTGGTCGTTAACAGTTGTCGTTCAAGTAATACCGGACAGTGAACTACTCGGCATTGGCAGATGTCTCCATTCCACATAAATTTAACAGTTGGCTTGGAAAGGCGTTAGGTTTTATAATTTTTCGTACTTTATGTTGTATCAACGAGTCTATCCATATTATTTTCCGAGTATCCTCTCAGAACCAATCTCCTCCTCAAAAGCCACCAATGTTTTGAAAAAGACAGCTAGCTGGTGCTCTGGAAGAAATTTGAATAGGACGGTGACTACTGAACTAATCTTAAAGCTTAGGTGGTGCTTTTTTTTAGACAGACCCCTCAATCAGATAACACAATTTTAGTGAAACCAACAAGAAAACGCTACAAGTTCTTTCACTGGGGTTTATCATTCAATTGGCTTGCGTTCATGATTTGAATTTCTACTAAGCTTTGGAGTGTGCGTGTTTCACAGGTGATAGAGCGATTATTAAATTTCAGGAGGCACACAAATATGATCAACTGATCTCTATGCATATCTCCTGAAATTCAATAATCGCTCTATCACCTGTGAAACATGCACACTCCAAAGCTTAGTGGAAATTCAAATCATGAACGCGAGCCAATTGAATGATAAACCCCAGTGAAAGATTTGCAGCGTTTTTTATGGTTATCAGAATCCTTCAACCCGTGTATCGGCTACAAAGCCTTTTAGGAGTTCACTCAAGTATCCACATTACTACACCACTACGTCACTAGGTTACTGATATCAACACAAAAACAATAATAAACCAAAATTACGCGTATGTTGGCACCATAAATCGGGCGGAATGGTTTGACTAATGGACCTGGGGAGGGGCTTATTCGATTCCTCGTGGAGTGTTCTTCAAAAAGAGTAAAAATTTAGGCCGCCTTGACTTTTTTTTGAGGTTTTTAGGGATTTTACAAGACTTTGACAGCTCTTAAAGGACACTTTAAATTCATGAACGCGAGCCAATTGAATGATAAACCCCAGTGAAAGAATTTGCAGCGTTTTTTTATGGTTATCAGAATACTTCAACCCGTGTATCGGCTATAAACCCTTTTAGGAGTTCACTCCAGTATCCAAGTTCACTACATCACTAGGTTACTGCAATCAAAACAAAAACAGTAATATACCAAAATAACGCAAATGTTGGCACCATAAATCGGGCCATACATGGGGAATGGTTTGAGCTACGGACCTGTGGAAGGGCTCATTCGATTTCTCATGGAAAGTTCTTTAAAAAAAAGTCCAAATTTAGGCCGCCTTGACTTTTTTTGAGGTTTTTTAGGGATTTTACAAAACTTTGACAACCCTTAAAGGACACTTTAAATTAAGTGAGAGTGCTGGGTAAAGAATTGGGTCGTTGTTGGACCAATATTGATTTTTCCTTTCGGAATTTCGGATTTTTTGCTCCAGCCGTTTGGGAGAAATCGTGCGGACGGCGGACGGGCGGAAAATTTTTTATTGCAGATTTGGATTCTACACCCTTTGAAACGTAAACCATGAAATTTTCAGGGGGGTAAAAATTGTCCGTAAAAATTTCTGTTTTTATGGAATTGTAATCAATGATTGAGCATTGTCAGATGATCTATTCTTAGGTCCATTTATTGAGAAAATCTTCGGAAAAACAAGAAGTTGTGAATTAGGTACCTTGATAGTTTGTTGTTGACGCCTTAGGGGTCCCCGAATCGATTAGTTAATTTGCGTGATTAATCACCTAATTAGGAGGTTGACGATCTTAAATCTCGCATTTGGCGGTTATTCAATAACAATAGATTGTACACCTATCAACTCAGTTCTGTTACTCTCGTCCGCCTAAAATTAAAATTTCATCTTGGTGTTAAACTGGTTCTTCAGAGCTTGTTAAACTTTAATTCAATGTCTGTACCAATTCCACGTCACATAAAAAACAGTTGAGAAGTTGAATCTCAACGATATTAAATATAGGAGCCACCCACACATACACGAATAAAGTATCGCGAATATATCCTACCTATGTGGTAATATAAAAATTTATAGATGTAGCTCGACTTTTAAAAGTGCATTTTTATCAGGGTAGAGGTTGGAGAACGATTCAATTATCTAGCTCATTTTTTTCCTTCATACAACCAGCTACCAGTTCCGCGTTCGAAGAAAAATTTCCCATTCAGTGACCTTGGCGTTTTATAGTAGGCTCATTACGGCAGATAATGACCGGTGCGTGGCGCCTCGGGAGATAGCAAAGGCCAATAAGATGGTAGGCTAAGTTCCTGGTGGGCTTGAGTACCCACGTATTAGCTTGTACGTACACCGAATAGTTGACGCAGGCTTCACACTACTTTCGCACTTGTACATCCTTATTTTAAGTCCTATTGATTATGTTATTCCCGACTTTAATGTTATCTCGGAACTCGTCATAACGAGAAAATTGAAAACAAGTGGGTATGGCACATAGCTTCCTCGTATCCATAACATGACTGTATAGATCATTGAAAATTATCTAAAGAACTTCGTTCAATCAACCTCGAGGCTAAAACTTTATTTTCTCTTTATTACTCACGAGGACCATCTACACATCAAACCGAACAATCCCTGAAAATTTCATCGAAATTGGTCAAGAACTCCAGAAGTTATGAACGCGTAACAAGGATTTCACGTTTGCATGCGTAGAGAGGCTACTATTGATCCGGGGGTCATGAAACTTATAGGGGACCATCTACACATCAAACCGAACAATCCCTGAAAATTTCATCGAAATTGGTCAAGAACCCCCGAAGTTATGCGCGTAACAAGGATTTCACGTTTGCGCATGCGCAGAGGCTACTATTGATCCGGGGGTCATGAAACTTATAGGGGACCATCTACACCCCAACCCGCACAATCTCTGAAAATTTCATCAAAATCGGACTATAACTTCGTGTAGTTTTGCCCGTAACAAGGATTTGCTGACAGACACACAGACAGACACGGAACCAAAATTGTTCAGAAAGGTCTAAAACGCAAAATGCGAGAGGAATTTTTGATTTTGGAGACAAAAAAATTTGCACATTCCGAAAGTGAAAACAATGCTTCCGCTACCTTGGTAGACTCGGAAGCAAAATTAGGATTTAAAAAATTTAAGTTTGGAGCCGTATTCAACATTGTCTCCCATAAAATGGGATTTTGTGAGCCAGATGTGTTTGGAATGGTCTTGGACCATTCCAGAATCGCCAGAAGAAGCGAACCCCGTTGTGGGAACAACGTGTATGTTTCTCGTTCACACAATAAAGGTAACAGAACGGCGGCACACCAAGCCGGGTTTTCGCTGACCCTCAACGGACAATTCCTTCAGGAAAACCCGGAAGGGGGAAGCAAGCTTTCACTGCGATTATGAACAGAGTTATCGAAATTTTATAAGGTTGAAATTATGTTTATCTTATAGGAAATTTAATGCTGAATCCGAAAATGTATAATAAAATTAAAATGGACTCTTCAGTGTTCCAGAAAACTCGATTTCATGACGTGAGGTCGGAGTTGACCGTGAAAGCATTAAAAAAATCATAACTATCCAATGGGCTGAGATAGGACCCCCACTCTGGCGGCATTCTACTCCATTTTCGATGTAGTTTATATTTTCACACTGATCCCCATCCCCTGTATATACGACCAGCCCTTTGGCAGCCAATTTAGTCGGTTGGTGGAAGCCCTTCTGGGAGTGTAAACAGATCACTTTGCTGTCTTATTCGCAACCTAACTTCTCCTACTAGCTAGGTCAGTTGGTACCTTCTTCTCCTATTCACCATGGGTGCAGTAAGGGCGGATCACACAATTCAGTAACGACTGCAGCTCCGAAGTGCTAAGGATCCTCTCCTCATACCGCGTACCGTATTGGCAAGGCGATCTCTCCTTGGTACGGACTACACTTCCTCAAGGTTTGGTCGGGAGGGCAGTACGCTGTACTGTTAACACCGACTAAATCACTTCTAATCCGCCTCCGATCGGGAGGGCAGATATTCTCTGGTAACTCCGATCAAATGTACTCTAACACAAATATACCAGCAATTACCTGATAAAAAGGGAAAGTTCAATAGTTTGAGGCTGTGTTCTTAAAACCAGTCCTTAACACCCATTTTTTCCACATAATGACAAGAGCATTACCATTCCATGACAGCTATGAAAACTGGAAGAAGTGCGTCTCCGAAGGCGAAAATCGTCTGCCGACCCGGCAATAACCGCCTTGGCTGATAATGTAACGCAGATGATCCAGCCAATGCAAACGCAAAACAGGCAAAAAAAACGCTGCAAATTCTTTCACTGGGGTTTATTATTCAATTGGCTTGCGTTCATGATTTGAATTTCTACTAAGCTTTGGAGTGTGCGTGTTTTACAGGTGATAGAGCGATTATTGAATTTCAGGATGCACACAAATATGATCAACTGATCAATCCAAGTAGGTATTTTGGTTGAGAACAGATTTACGTGCTCTATGCGTTTTTTGGTTTATTATTGTTTTTGTTTTGATATCAGTAACCTAGTGATGTATTAATGTGGATACTGGAGTGAACTCCTAAAGGGCTTTGTTGCCGATACACCTGAATCTTACTAAGCTTCGGAGTGTGCGTGTTTTACAGGTGATATAGCGATTATTGAATTTCAGGATGCACACAAATATGACCAACTGATCAATCCAAATAGGTGTTGTGGTTGAGAACCGATTTACGTGGTCTATGCATATCTCCTGAAATTCAATAATCGCTCTATCAACTGTAAAACACGCACACTCCGAAGCTTAGTAAGATTCAAATCATGAACGCAAGCCAATTGAATAATAAACCCCAGTGAAAGAATACTTATTTGCCCCAGTAATAATATTGAATAATAAACCCCAGTAATTAATATTGAATAATATTTACCTAAATATTATCAGCGTTTCATGAATATCAGAATGCTTCAACCCGTGTATCGGCTATAAACTACAAGTAACCACATCGGCTATCACTCCAGTATCCACATTCACTACTTGACGCTAACTCGACGCTATCAGCCGGACATCACTAGGTTACAAACAAACAATAATAAACCAAAAAACGCAAATGTTGGCACCATAAATCGGGCCATAGATCAGGAATGGTTTGACCTACGGACCTGGGGAGGGGCTCATTCGATTCCTCGAGGTATGTTCTTAAACATTACTACACATTTAGGCCGCCTTGACTTGTTTTGAGGTTTTTAGGGAGTTTACAAAACTTTGACAGCCCTTAAAGGGCACTTTAAATTGAGTGAGAGAGCTGGCTCAAGAATTGGGGCGTCGTCGGACCAAGATGAATTTTTCCTGAAAATTTCAGATCTTTTGCTCCAGCCGTTCGGGAGAAATCGTGCGTACGGCGTACGGACGGACGGAAAATTTTTTATTGCAGATTCGGATTCTACACCCTTTGAAACGTAAACCATGAAATTTTCAGGGGGGTTAGAATTTTGTTTCCAGAGCGATTACAATGGTTTATTATTGAATAATAAACCAAAAACACAACGAGACAATTTTCGGGAAAATGCTAGCGCAAATCGATCAAGTTATTAAATGTCAAAACCGAGCCGGTTATCAAGTTATCAATACCGATCAAGTGATCAAATGTCAAAACCGAGCCGGCCTTGAACTAGGGGATTAGAGCAGATATAATATAGCACGAATGGAGAAAGAACAGTCAACCGCAGGACGACATTTCCAGTGCTCCGGTTATATCAGACGAAGCTTCTTGAGTCGGGTCGTGTCGGTGATGACCCCTTTCACTTTTTACCAAAGAGCTTGCGAAAGACCCAGCGACCCCGAATAGCACAAAACCGAAAGCCAGCTGTGAATTCTAACCTCAGGAGTCCCGTATGAGGAGCGATTCAAATGGGTGTTAAATGCTACAGCTAGATTTGAGCAGTCGTGGTTTATAAAGACGATACGAATTATTACTAGGACAGTGTCTGCAGGCCTATGAAAGCAACCTCTGAATATTTTAGGTCTCTAACTTGACAAATGGTAGTTTTGGCTTATCGTTTTCAATAATGAACCTCTCTAATCGACTAAGAAACACAATTTCAACACCCCCTTAAGAAACAACACCCCCTCTAAGAAACACAATTTCAACACCACCTCAAAATTTGTTGGTTTCAAGATGAAATCGAACTTGAATACAATCCGTCCTTACGCCGCACAGTGGCCCTGAACCTCCAAAAAGCTGGCCGAAAATCAAAGTATCGTAAGCCTCAGAAAGTAATATATTTTTATGTGTCAATGAAATAGAATACCTGGAGAGTGTATAACTCTTGTCATAACATAATGCATGGTTTGCTCATTTTCCATTCCACAAGAACATTATGGGAGGTAAGCGAATTTTTTCCCTCGGTCAAAATACATGTTTTTGAAAGGCATTTTACTAAAATCTAAAACTATTTCAAAACTATTATGAAAGGTTTAAGCGAATTTTCTCAAATCCTCAGTCAAAATATATGTTTTTAAAGATATTTTACTAAAATAAAAAAACTGTAACAATTTTAAAACTATTTTTGAAAAACTATTATGAAAAATGCTTTTAGTTTAGACCACCTTTGACTTGTTAAATTTTTAGAAAATTTCTTGTAATTTTAATGCACGTAGAAACTAATCCTGGAAGAATCAGCTGCCGCGATGCGCCCAAAGATTCGATTTTACGTAATTTGGAGCTAATTTTTGGAGCACATCGAGCTATTTTTGATATATCTGACGTTGGATACGTCCGAGTTTCGCCGTAATGTTGATATAAATATAAATTTCTTAACATTTACACGAGAAGGGGTTCCACCATAATATTAATATTTGAAAGAGATAGGTTGAGATTAAAGGCTAGTTTACATTATTTAGACACTCACGAAAGTGTTTTTTGCTTCCGAGTCTACCAAGGTAGCGGAAGCATTGTTTTCTCTTTCGGAATGTGAAATTTTTTTTGTCTCTAAAATCAAAAATTCCACTCGCATTTTGCGTTTTAGACCTTTCTGAACAATTTTGGTTCCGTGTCTGTCTGTCATGTGTCTGCGAAGTTATAGTCCGATTTTGATGAAATTTTCTTGTCTGTCAGATGGTCCCCTACGTTCCGGGCAATAGTACTACACGAAGTTATAATCCGATTTTGATTTCGATGAATTTTCAGGGATTGTTCGGTTTGATGTGTAGATGGTCCCCTATGAGTTTCATGACCCCCGGATCAATAGTAGCCTCTGCCCAAGCGCAAACGTGAAATCTTTGCCACAAGCATAACTCCAGGAGTTCTTGACCGATTTCGATGGGATTGTTCGGACTCATTAGGTATATTTTATAGTTTGTTCAATAGTTGAACATGCCTACCTTTATTTTCTCAAGTTATGCTCCTGCATCACAATAAATTTACCCTAATTCAATATTTACTTCGCCTAATTGAACGAAGTTCTTTAGTCAATAATAATTTTCAATGATCTATACAGTCATGTTATGGATACGAGGAAGCTATGTGCCACACCCACTTGGCAGACGTTTTTTACTTTGCTGAATTGCAGTTGATCTCTATAAGTTACCACTGATGTCATTGAAAGTGACTCGTTTTAGCTTGCCGTAGGAAGTTCCTGTCATATTTCCTTTTCTAAGCCCTCCAGGTGTGATCCATGTCCCTGTTGACACAGACCCCTTGGACATTCAAGATTATGGCGGACCTATCGGCCTTAATGGCTATGATAATTGGCTTCTTGCCCGGTGATGCAGTCTACACATCCTGGCCCCTGGATGACACTGCACTTGCTGTTTGCTTGCCAACCGCGTCATGACCGAGAATGCGGCCACCGTGCGTTCGTGGACACTGCTGCACCACATGATAGAGGTTCTCATTTTTACCCTGAAAAGCAGAGGTTTTCTTCTGCCCCACGACCACCTCTGGAACACCTCACCGTGGTAGACAGTGTAGTGACATGATGAAAACACGCGTACACACATGAAACGAAACTTATTCAGAATGGTCTATATTGGTTAAGAACGAAAAAAATCGAAAAGATTTGTGTCCACAGTAAATATGGTGATACCAAAAGTTGATCACCTGGGAATGTTGTTTTCGTCCCAGATGCTTTATTGCAAATGTCTCTTATACACGATTTCGTTGGTTAATACAATTCAATTTCTACGATTATCTAAATTTGTTCTCTTCGATACATAGGATCTCTACGGGTTATGGGCCCAGTTGTGAGTGATCGTAGCGTTTGTTATTTTCGTGAACGATCGCATCGGTGTGTGAAGTTTACTAACTGTCGTCGCGTGAGTATCGTGGAAGTTTCGCGAGTTTTGATTGATAAGTTGGAGGGCCAACCCAATTGGCTTGATTTGAAGTTCCAAGTCAAAATTCAACTCATTGTTAACGGATGTATGGACGCAGTTGAAGGTAAAACGAAGGCTCCAGTAGCATAAATATGAATTTCAAATGAACATGGAAATTTTCAGCTCCCGGAAGTGAAAACAAGGTTTCCGCTATAGCAAAGTATAGGAAAGCTCGGAAGTACGTTCAAATTAATTACTGGGATTAATTTACTGTTGCTTACTACTATTGTTGTATTTACTGTTTTGGTCTTGTGTTTACTGTTGTTTTTTGGGTTTCTCTATTAATTAATGGCTAATGTGTTATCCACATCTCGTTCCCGGGCGTGTACCGGCGGCGTTAAGGCTCAGCGGTCAGTATTCGTTCATTTCTTCATATTCGTCAGTGTACTTACAGATATTTTCATGAGTGAAAATTAAATGACTTAGTCGTTATGGTAATTCGTCTAGTAACGAAGAATTCAATTTCGAAGGTTTTTACTTTCATTTCTGAGACGAAACGCCTGTCACAATCCGCAAGGTGCATCGAGCACTGACGAATCGAAAATTACGACAATGGAAAGGTGCAACTGGGGTATATTTCAACATCCACATTTCATTCGGACGTCTTCGCAAAAGGACAAAGTTCAATATTCTTCAACGAAAAGTTCACCACGGTATGAACCAACGTACCAATTAAAACTTGTGTGAAAATATCATACCCTTTTCTACATACGCTTGATTAACAATGAAGCCATTAATTAGTTTGTTTACTTGGATTTAATTTGCTTAGAACAAGAAAAAAACGTCTGCCAAGGGGGTGTGGCACATAGCTTCCTCGTATCCATAACATGACTGTATAGATCATTGAAAATTATTATTGACTAAAGAACTTCGTTCAATCAAGCTCGAGGCTAAAACTTAATTTTCTCTTTATTACTCACGAGGACCATCTACACCCCAACCCACACAATCCCTGAAAATGTCATCGAAATCGGTCAAGAACTCCCGGAGTTATGCTTGTGGCAAGGATTTCACGTTTGCGCATGCGCAGCCGGCGGTCATGAAACTTATAGGGGACCATCTACACATTAAACCGAACAATCCCTCAAAATTTCATCGAAATTGGTCAAGAACTGCGCGTAACTTATAGGCAGACCATCTACACATTCTAAACCGAACAATCCCTGAAAATTTCATCGAAATTATTACAGAACTCCCGGAGTTATGCGCGTAACGAGGATTTCACGTTTGCGCATGGGCAGAGGCTACTATTGATCCGGGGGTCATGAAACTTATAGGGGACCATCTACACCCCAACCCGTACAATCCCTGAAAATTTCATCAATATCGGACTATAACTTCGTGTAGTTTTGCCAGTAACTAGGATTTGCTGACACACAGACAGACACGGAACCAAAATTGTTCCGAAAGGTCTAAAACGCAAAATGCGAGGAATTTTTGATTTTGGAGACAATCCCTGAAAATTTCATCAAAATCGGAAAACAATGCTTCCAGCTACCTTGGTTGACTCGACACACAGACAACACAACCAAAATTGTTCAGAAAGGTGTAAAACGCAAAATGCGAGTGGAATTTTTGATTCTTGGAGACAAAAAACTTATTTTGACAGATTGTTTTCATAATTTCCACATGTCCTCAATAAAACGGCCTCGACTTCCTCAATTTATTGTGTAAATTGAAATCTGATTACATCGTTGGAAAGAGCGTTAAATTTTCTAACTCCCTGATGCCAAGACAAGAATTTTGAAGCAGACACAAAAGCTAGAAAATGACGTCAAAGTCGAAATTTTGAAAAAATATCCATATTTATACTTTTTCAACTTCAGTTATTCACACTTTCTGGGGTTCTCGTGAATCTTAGCTTTCCAAAGGTATAGTCATTCTTATTTTTTCAGAGAAAGATGTTTTGTGAAAATCGCGTTTTAATGCTAAAAAAAAATACGATTTTCTAGGCTGAATCAACGGGTTTTAGCACACACAGCTACGTTGAAGAACCTACTTTGTAATTGTATGTAATCGTAAAACAATTGTCTAGAAAATAAAGAAATATAAAATTATAAAAATAAAATAGTTTTGGACTGATTATGGCCCATGGATTGGGAGTCAATGTTGCAAATCTTCGGAAAACTTTTCTCAAAACGCACTTTTGTCATGTGCCCTTTCTGCATGGGTCTTCTCAATTGAGAAAGTTTTACACCGATTTTAAGACTTTTAAATAACCATCAAGCAAGAGGTAAACATACTATAAAACAGTCAATTATTGTTACTTTTATTATCTGTTTATTTGTTCCCTGATAGCTACTTGAAATTTGTTGTCTATTTAATATTGACGATTTCAAATAAAATGACGTCATCCTTACCTTCAACGCCCTCGGACCCCTCGACGTCCCCCATGCTCCGGATTTCCGCGACGGCCGTTGGCGGCGGAACAGGCTGTGGACAATTAGTGAAAAACGGCAATTAGTCAGAGCAACAACCCGAGGAATAATCACATAGAAGATGAGGAGCTCGGAGGACACTTGAAAGCTCCTGGTGACGAAAGGCTGTTGTATAGTTTACCGTACGGGAGAACCTGCCTCTCCGCCCAGGATGAGACCTTTTAAAAAAGAGTTTAACTACGAAAAAGGTTAAGCGTTTTTAACCGGGTCAGTGTTTTTTTCATCTACGGGCGCCTCACGGGGCCGCGGATGAGCGAAGGTGACCAACCTTCTTGCTCTTCTCAGGACATTCCTACTGGGGACGAGAGGGAAATGACGCAACCAGTTAAAACGCTGCAAATTCTTTCACTGGGGTTTATTATTCAATTGGCTTGCGTTCATGATTTGAATTTCTACTTAGCTTTGGAGTGCGCGTGTTTCACAGGTGATAGAGCGATTATTGAATTTCAGGAGATATGCATAGAGCACGTAAATCGGTTCTCAACCAAAATACTTATTTGGATTGATCAGTTGATCATATTTGTGTACCTCCTGAAATTCAATAATCGCTCTATCACCTGTGAAACACGCACACTCCAAAGCTTAGTAGAAATTCAAATCATGAACGCAAGCCAATTCAATAATAAACCAAAGTGAAAGAATTGCAGCGTTTTGTGATCACCATAGGTAACCAAGGGCGGAGACGGACATATCTTCTCGGTATGTATGGAAGGCATGGTATGCTGTCTCTCCAGTAACTCTCAAGGAAATAATGATAAATAATTTTCCAAAGATTTATTGGATCCCACCCGCCACTAGTTCTTGATCTGACTAACTTGTTTTGTAGATAGAGAAGTACCAATGCTTTATAAACAGACAGGTAAGTACCTACCTCTTCCCTTCCAACATGTGTGTTTGTTCATGTAATTATGTAGAATTATACAAGAATGAACTATGTAGATTTAATTATATTGCCTGCCTGCTATCACTAAGCACGGTTGTACACATTTTCCCTGTCAAATTCAGAATTTTCCGAATGAATCCATCATTGAGAATTATGCAAATCAAATTCATTCTACCGAATTTGAAAAAAAAAGAAAAAGAAAATGGCTCTGAAAGTTTAGGGAGCTGAGGATCCCTCCTAAACTCGTTTCATCTCTCGGAGAAATCCTGAATTGTGACGTTTATGTAACGCTAGAGCCAATATATATTTTGATTTATTATTCCCCCCCCCCTGAAAATTTCATGGTTTACGTTTCAAAGAGTTTCGAACTGCAATAAAACATTTTCCGTCCGTCCGCCGTACGCACGATTTCTCCCAAACGGCTGGAGCAAAAGATTTGAAATTTTCAGGAAAAATCCATGTTGGTCCGACAACGCCCCAATTCTTGAGCCAGCTCTCTCACTTAATTTAAAGTGCCCTTTAAGGGTTGTCAAACTTTGGAGTGTGCGTGTTTTACAGGTGATAGAGGGATTATTGAATTTCAGGAGATATGCATAGAGCAAGTAAATCTGTTCTCAACCAAAATACCTACCTATTTGGATTGATCAGTTGATCATATTTGTGTGCCTCCTGAAATTCAATAACACAATCTGAAACTTAGTAGAAATTCAAATCATGAATCAATGAATAATAAATCCAAGTGAAAGAATTTTCAGCGTTTTTAACACGATCATGGTTTTCGGATGGGTCGTGTACTCGAACATTAAACCTGAGCCGTCATGAATTAATTTTCTTCGCTCCTCAAACTCATTTCTTACATTCTATTTGTTCTTCTTCTTTCGTCAATAGATTTTTCATAGTTTATATGAAACTCTATCACCTGTGAAACACGCACACTCCAAAGCTTAGTAGAAATTCAAATCATGAACGCAAGCCAATTGAATAATAAACCACAGTGAAAGAATTTGCAGCGTTTTTTTAAACACCTCCCTTCTTTTTTTGTATCAATAAAGATATTTTATCATCTATATTAATTCATCTCTTTTACTCGGTACTTATCTTGGCTCCTTCATATCTCAAAGCAAAGACTACTGAATTAGGTAGATACTGCGTATAAGGTAAACGAATTAGGTAGGTTCAACAAGATCACAACGGTGATGAGAGTGAGTAACGTGCTACCGATGGATCGCGATAATTGGTTTAAAAGTTATTGGAAAATTACCGTTTGATCTCTACTGTTTAGAATGGGCATTCGTGAACTAGTGGTCCCCTCATTTCCCATCACATGGAGTGATGGTATTTACTCTAACGCCTAAACTATTGTTTTCAAATAAACTGTTATTTGCTAATGGAGGCTGTTGGTGCCATCTTTACATTCTTCCGTGCCAGATATTTGACCAGCAATGAATGTGTTGGGGTGTCTACATATCAAGTCTACATTGTACTTGGTTGAAGGAGGGAGAAGGCCAAGAAGAAACGAAAAGTTACCAACTACGGTTAAACAATTGAAACCCAGAAAATCGGACAAAATTGATGAAGCTGCTAAAGAAACGTTAAAATCCGCTAATTGCAGATTAAACAAAGCGTCACTGGCTATTCAGCCGATTATGGTTGCCGTCTGAGCTGAATAGGCAGTAATATCAAAACATATCCTTTGTGAATGCCTTGATACTGCTAGCAGGTATGTGATTCTAGCTCATCAGTAAGGGTGCTTCAGCACTCATCGATATTGCTGTGGAAAACCCTGTAAATGTCATTCACTTTGTGACTCAAGAGGCTATAAACTGGGTTTCGATCTTATGGAGTGCAAAGTCGCAATAGATTGATTTCAGACTTGGTGACTAAAGGCTCCTCACAGGCTATAAGGAAAAATAAGGTGATCGAGCTTCCTGCTTTCGGCAAGATATTCCTACTTTTTTGGGCCAATGGCTTGCCGTTTATGCTGAAGAGACGAGAACAGCATCCTCTGCCATTCTTCTGTTATTACATTCACTTGATCCAGCATTTCGGTAAGGGTGCTTTAACACCCGCTAGTACTGCTGTGGTAAAACCTGTAAACCTTCAAAGAGGTTTGAAGGTTGAACAGTGGATGAACAACGCTAAATAGCATTACGTGCAAAACAACAAACGACAGGTAACTGATCGAATCTGAAGGCAGATTAAGTCTCATTCTTGGTGCGAAATAATGGATAGTTCAAAGAAAGATTAACCGGGAATTTCGTATTGAAAATGAATTCCTTTACCAGAATGCAGTTTCGGAGGGCCGCATTCGAGGTGTAGCGATTGCAATGTGTATTGTGCATGTGAATTGTGAGGTTGCTTTAAGGTCTATCCACACTTATTGGAAAGAATAGATCACCATCTACCAAGTCAACAAATGACCAATATGTAGAGACCCTGATCTTGGTTTACAAATTGAAATCCCTGTCGCTAAAACGAATGTTTTGTTGTTAATCTGTCTTATTAGTTCAAAACTAACCAACACCATGAAAATCGGATAATTACTCCTTCCATAATTTTCACTATGATCCAGGTTACTCTGATAAATAATCCTGCACTTCTGTAAAGTGGATATGGAAAACTATTCCATTAAACTTAAATTGTTAGGTTTAGGAGATTGTTTAGGAGATATTTAGGTGGCACTTGGGCGTTCTAGCTTTGGGTCCCCTTCATTGCTCTTGCTCATAAATACGTAATATCGAACAGTTCTGTTGTAATTCCGCGGATCTACTCGTTTGAAGTGTATTAATATACACTCGCTCTCTCTCTGAGGTTTTTATTATCGTTTGACCGTTGGTTAAACTGTGAGAATTATCGCTGCGACCTTCACATTTTTCCGAGTTGGTTTATTGTACCTACAGGGCAACCATTGCTCATGGGCGGCCTTCCTTGGGAGTATTCCAACACAATCGGTCGCACGCGTTTCTTGAGAACTTTTCAACTACCTACATATGGAATCGAAATGCATATCGACGAAATCCCAATCTAACGGAACAGGTGGTCAAATTCTCGATTACCAGTGTGGTCCGAATCGCCGCAAAAGAGTTCAGACACGTTCAAGTTTGACAACGTTGATCCGTTGTATAGCGTGTATCATTCGATGAAAATACTAGGATCCTTCCATTTTGTATTTGGTTCCTTCTAATACGTGTTTAAACTCTTCGTTTTCAAGTTTTAAAAATTTCCAGCTTTTTGTTGAAATTCTTTAAAATAATTTCCAATAATGTGGCCTTAGGAAACTTGTAGCAAACATTTCTTATAGCACTTTAAATTTGAAATTCCTTAGACTTGTGTTAAAAAATTCATTCTTTCGCACGTGCACTTATTAGGGATCCTAAAGTTTAACCGGATCAATCGCCTCCGATGCATCGACGGTATGTGTCAAAACTGGTCAAAATTGAGATTTTCTAAGGTTTTGCTGGCATAAGGCAGGTGTTGTGTCCTTTTCAAAGTAATTTTGGAAGCAAATTCACTATAATAGACTTCAGATTCCTAGAAATTCACCCGTAATTTATGGCTATCTCAATAGGAGAGAATAATCTCAATTTTAGAACCAAAAAATTACCCTCAGACCCAGCGACTCGAGCAATCACGCATTATTCAAAAAATAATAAACCCATGTGTTAGAATTGGCAGCATTTTTACTTTCCACAGAAAATTGGCAGCAACTCTCTAAATTACAGTGTAAAATTAAAAATTAAGACACCGTTTTAAACGTCAGACTAGAATATAAAATAATGTAGGTCATAATATACATTTCGAAGGCAAACAATTGGAATTGGGGCTACACTGGCACCAATAACTGCCCCAGAATTTGAGCATTGTGTAAATCCACTTTTTCAACTCTTTGTTTTCAATTACCTAATACCTCCTGGACCTTTGAGGAGGTATCAATTTAAAGGTTTACATTCGTTTGAATCCAGAAATGGCTGCAGAATGCGTCAAAACTGATTTTTATGGGGAAGTTTTTGGGAAATCAGGTGATGTACTCTGCTACATCAGTTGCACTACCCTTATCGGGTTTATACACAGACTTAGGAGTTCAAAGAAAAGAAGGAGGAACTATCAATGCTCTTCACACTTTCGGGGCTATCAAAGATCGTGTGAGAAGGGCTGAATTGGGAGGGAAAGGATTGCAACTTGCAAGGCAGGGGCGAATAGTGATTTTTAAGAGGTATGTAATATTTAAAACGTGATGGCCTTTTAGAGTATGGGGGAAGTTCCAAGGGAAGGGCAGTCCGGACAGCCAATATTGGAGGGTGACCAGGTTGGTAACCAGGCTCTGCCAACAAATAGGTGACTGCATGTACTGGTTGCCCATTCCAAGAGCTGCGGCGACAAGCCTGCCACATCCAGAGTGTACGACTGAAGCTATAGAGCGCCAGGTTGATGCTCATAGGTAGCAGTATCCGTATTCAACACCAGTTTTGGACGCGGCCTAACTCTCCAACAACCTAAAAAACAATGTATCCGGTTGCATCAGTGCTTCACCTAGTACACGACGAGCAGTGTGTAGCCCCGCGCCTCTCCGGTCAAGCGGAGGTTAAACAGCTCAGATGATCACTTCAGTTGGACGAAAGTGACTGTTTTGTGTGTAATTCATTCGATCGTCTCCGATGTGCTAATCCCAAACATTTGTTGCCAAAACCTGGGATTCAAATCTGGATTGTTGCGGCCCATTTTCGAAGTTCAAGTTTTGTTTGTGATAATAAGTCGATCAATTCATCGTGAATTCGTATGCCTCGTTGAATATTGTTGCTGCCTCCAATAACATCATCTACGTACGTTTGGTTTTTCAAGATGTACGAAGCTTGAGCATGGAGATAACGACTTTCGTTGGCCATCTCTATGAGAACCCTACCACCCAGGAAGGGAGCTGATGCTGTACCGTACGTGACAATGCCCAAACGAAAGTCTTGAACAGGGCTGTCCAAGTTTGCAGACCGCAAAATACACAAGAAATCTGGATCTTCTTCACGGTGCTTTACTTGGTAAACATCTCTGCTTTATATCTGCTGTGATCACATATTTGTCTGCCAAGAATCGTAACTACTTCACATATGTCAAGATCCAGGAAGTGAAACGTTTTACAATGAGCAGGTAACTGAAAATGAACAGCGATGTCTTAATGACAAGTAAGATGGCCTAATTATCCAATATGGGTTGCCGAAATTGGCTAAAAATTGTAACGTCACGTCAGACCCTCCAGATATTTCAATGTTCTACACGGATGTACTAAAGAAATCAAAGCTGTGTCGACAATAAATCGAAAAAGTTGCGACAAATTGAGAAAAAATAGCGTGTGGAGCTTCGTGTAAACCGGTTAGTCCGATTCGCACGATCAGCGAGTTGGATCCGTTGGGAGCCGCCCTCAATTCCTAATTAACTCGTTTTATCACTGCCTACATTGGAATAGTTAATGTATTTTTGTAAATCTCTTGTTCACCTTTATGAGATTTTTAGCTTCTTTTTTTAAATGTATAAACCTTGGCCCCAAAGAAATAATCTGTTCCCAATATCCAAGTCCGAAATTTCCAAGAAACGTGAATACCAAACATCGAATCTAACATAAAACCTATTCAACATTTAATAAACCAACAACTCAATTTATCCTTTCAACAATCAATATATGTATTTCACTTAATCCTACAAACTCCAGAGGAGGATAACTTGAGAAAATAAAGGTAGGCATGTTCAACTATTGAACAAACTATAAAATATACCTAATAATAAAAATTGACGTTGACGCTGGATGGATAGATGGCTGAAGTGATACAATCCCTGAAAATTTCATCGAAATCAGTCATGAACTCCCGGAGTTATGCGTGTAACAAGTATTTCACGTTTGATCCGGGGGTCATGAAACTTATAGGGGATCATCTACACATCAAACCGAACAATCCCTGAAAATTTCATCGAAATCAGTCATGAACTCCCGTTATGCGCTTAACAAGGATTTCACGTTTGAGGATGCGCAGAGGCTACTATTGATTCGGGGGTCATGAAACTTATAGGGGACCATCTACACATCAAACCGAACAATCCCTGAAAATTTCATCGAAATTGGTCAAGAACTCCCAAAGTTATGAGCGTAACAAGGATTTCACGTTTGTTCGCATGGGGAATCTAAACATCAAACCGATTTCATCGCGCAAGAACTCGCGGAGGATTTCACGTTTGCGGATGCGCACAGGCTACTATTGATCCGGGGGTCATGAAACTTATAGGGGATCATCTACACATCAAACCGAACAATCTCTGAAAATTTCATCAAAATCGGACAATAACTTCGTGTAGTTTTGCCCGTAACAAGGATTTGCTGACAGACAGACAGAGACGGAACCAAAATTGTGCAGAATAAAACGCAAAATGCGAGTGGAATTTTTGATTTCGGAGACAAACAATTTTCACATTCCGAAAGTGAAAACAATGCTTCCGCTAACTTGGTAGACTCGGAAGCAAAAAAAGTTCCTGTTCCCTTGTAGATTGGTACCTATTACATCACACTTAGATGATGAGCTAACACTTTAATAACTATCTGCAGTTCTGTGATCTGCATGAAAGGGCTACCTAGAAGTAGTAAACCAATCTGTCAGGATTAGGAGCGTTTTCAATTTCGATTTGTAATATCAAATGGCAGTAAAGTTGTACCGATGCCAATAAATGGAAATAACCCGCATAATTCCTGTCACTTCCTCGTTCAGGCCTCTCGCTCAACTTCCCGATCTCCCTTCTAGCTATCAAAGATGTCAAAATCCGATTAGAATCGTCTCGTTATAACGATTCATTCACTTAAGCCGTAAATGTCGGCCGGGCAGAAAATAGCTATTCTCGGCCGCTCGGACAACTTGTCGGGATAATGGTATCTCAGTTAAGAGCAAACTGTAATACCTACTTCCCTTGATTCGTAATCGTGTGCCCGTTAATTGTTTCTTGCACTCATAACTCGCTGGCGAAGGTTGCGCACGTGGCCTTGAGCACGCGATTGTCGACAGAAATAAGAAATAAAAATCCTGTGCAAAAAGTTCCCGTTTTTATATTCTGTTATCTAATTAAAAAAACGTTGCAAATTATAACACAAAATTTTTCCCATTTCTACATTAGGTAACCCTTCTACGTCTATTTGGAATCTATTATCATTATCTAAACTCAGTACCTCCGTATAATAGGACAAGGGTTCTATAAGGAGTTCCACTTCCTATTCTTCTGCCGCAGAAGAGTTTTCACGTGACCATAACTTTTTTCTCAACAGCATTTCGGAACCTATTTTGAAATAATATTGTTAGGGGTTTAAGAGTGATATATTAAATTAGGCAAATGGTGATAAGCATGGGGGCGGATTCGTGGGTAATTCCATATTTTATTCTTGAAGGAATATTTGAAAGCTACCAAGGTACCCGTATCACAGCACAATGATTCCAAAAATGCATAGTTATTTTGACATATAAACGCATATTTTAGGGTTAGTGACATATTTCAAGTAAAAATCCATATAAACGCATATTTTTAGGTTTTTTCCTTTTTTTTTAATTGGAAAAGTAAGGGATAGCATCGCATTGACATGGCAGCAGTGAGACATCATGCGCGGAAGTACCTACCTACTACATAACTTCAATATAGGTAACTCGCCTAAGCCACTCATGGCGGCAACCGTGACTGGAAGATTTAGAAATAACAACAACCCCCAGCTGATTTGTGTTTGTTTTGAAGCCCTAGCTGTGTGGGTAAATCTGAATTCTGACTGTGGAGCTAACTGCTAAGTAGGTAATATTGGAGAGTTCATGTGGTACATGTGCAATTTCTGTGTGAAAAAACAAGGATTTTGAACTCTGGTCATGCCAAGGCCAGGTCAAAGTGATTCATCCATGTTACGCGGCTATGTTAAGGGATTTAATGTGTTCATTTCAGATGGACTAAAATTGCTCCGCACTTATTGTGAAATTGGAATCGCATTTGTTAAAGGTCTCAGTTAACACAGCACCCGCAAGCATTTGAAAACTCAAATTTTTGGTGCATATTTCGAGTTTTTGAGGGTATATTCTTGAGTTTTGCCTGCAAATTTTAGGCGCATAAAACAGTTTTAAGCCTAAGAATCCGCCCCGTAGTGACAACTTTCGCACTTGAGCTCAAAAACACAACAAAAACAAAAAACAACCTGGTTTTTATTTAGAAACGTCACAATAGATAAGTCAACAAAATGGTTACTGTGCCATATGGCAATGGTGGGGCAATCATTTCGATTTTGAGCGTGAATAAGTGCTCTATAGCCACGTTTCATCGAATCTCCTCTCCATTAACGCACGGCTACCGAATAAATGGTCTTCCACTCCCACGGGTGCACGAGATAGTCGACTTGGGGCGTTCGATTCGATGTTTTAATGACTGTTAATGATCACATCGACGGCATCACCAACAAAGCCATGATATCTCTTGGTTTTCTCAAGAGGAACACCAGAGAGTTTTCGTATGTTCACACTATTCTACTGCCCTACAAAACATAGGTTTTGCCTATTCTCGAATATGCTGCTGTGGTTGGGTCTCCTCACAACGAGGCCTCATATTGACCTACTCGAGAGAGTCCAACGAGTCTTCCTGAGATATATTGGTTACAAGTTGGTCATCTCCTCCACTGATTTTGATTGCCATTCGCTGCTGTTGAGATGCAATTTGAAACCACTTCGATCGACTGTGACCTGTCTTTTCTATGCAAATTTATTCATGGCCAACAGGATTACCCCTTCCTCCTTTCCAGGATCAATTTCCTAGTTCCACAGGTTCGCGGCTCTTTGCTCAATTGACTTTTCACCAACTAATTACATGTACCACCGACCACTTGCCAGAATGTCACGTAGCGCCAACTCATTACTTCAAACCAATTCCGATATTGACATTTCTCCTCTCCTTTATCTTCAGTAAAGCGGTGTTTTATGATCAATCATACACTAGTGTCAATTTCCTTCCATTTCGATTGCTATAAATTTGTATCCCTATCCCTACCCCACTGTTGTACTGTAATTACTCGATTAAACTGTCAATTTTAATGATCTACATTGTTCTTTGTAATCTGGCTCGAAAGTTTTTCGATAAATTAACAAATAAATGTGCAATCATTGTTGGTTTTCATTTCCCACTATCCCTCCCTCTTTTTCAGAGTAGGATCATATAGGGCCAGGTGGTCGACAAGAACAATCCTTGTCTTTCGACTTGGCAGAATCCTAAACAAAGTCGCTTAGGCTTTTCGGAATGTGACGGTTCGGCTGCAGCTCAGAGCAGACACCAACTTTACGTTGGGCCCAGAAAAACTATGGCTTCCCACAGAAAACCTAGGATCTTCTGCGTTGACTTCGTAAGGTCAATCCTCCCTCCTGGTTCAACTCTGCTGGCGACAAACCAGTCGAGGAATGCTGTGTAGCCCTATACCCGTAAAGTACACATTAAATCTGTTCACGCCAGTTTGTTTTCATTTATTTTATTCTTCTTTCTGTTCCGTTTCTTATTTGTTGGTAGGATATTATCTTAATCCAATTATTATGAGCTGTGCACTGGGCACTTTGAAGTTTCCCCTCTGTGTAGTGCCTCGCCGTGAAGTTTCCCCTCTGGATTGCACTCTCTGTGCAGTGATCACGACTTTCTCCTCACTCTGTATCCAAAATTCTCTGCTGCATGTGTGCCTCCGCCATTTTTTTCTCTTGCCACATGCTCTCCTTCAAATAGACATTTTGAGTGCTTAGCTTTGGGTCATCAGCATCCCACTGGGTCGTCAGCATCCCATTTCTGCCTGAGCAGCCCACAGGACCATCTCCTTTTCTTCAGCAGCAACGCGTCTGCCACGCCTTTCTTGGATTTTCGTCGCTCACACGCTCTTCTTCATTCCTCACCACTCTTCAGCTTCACAATCAGCATTTGCGCATACTGCCAGCTCATACGGTCAGAATTTTCCTTTTCTTTTCACTAAGAATTTCTGCATTTCATTTTATCTTTTTCTTTTCACTAATAAAAGTTTGTGCCAGAAGTACCTAATTGGTCTTCAGCTTTTAAGCCCCGCTTCTGGTATCCAACAAAATCCACAAATGCCCATTCCTTTTGGTTGTTTTCTATTGTCTTCGCAACTATGTTCCAGAGAGTCCTGATAAAACGTTCAACCGGGCCATTATCTGGGGTCGTCCTGATGCAGCCCTTGTTTGACAAATGCGTAACAATATTTCACGGTTATCAGGCGATGGGATGACTTCGTCATAAATATAACCCCGTGAATACGTTACTAGCGCCTCATTATGCAACAAACAGCTGAAATCCATGTGCCTAGAATGTTGGACATACTGGACATCGACACATTCCTTGGAACCTACGAAAGGAACAACTGAAATTTAACGATATCTAATCGAAAAACAAACGCAATTACAGAATTCCTCCTGTAGAGATGGATGGGTGTATTTTAGAGCTCACAACCCACTTTAAGTATTTGGGAATGACCATGGATAAGAGGCTCAGTTAGAAAAAGCATGTTGATGACCTAGTTGCCAGATTGCGCTACAGGATTGCGCTACAGGATTGGTCTAATAAAATCACTCCTCACAAACGACAGGACCAACATAAAAAAACAAGCTACTAATTTACAAGACACAACAAGCAGCAACATATTGTCGTCAAAAGTGATAAAGAAACTGGCCTAGTATGTTAATTATTCAAATTATTGATATATTTATATATACTTTTCCCACTATATAGTGCTGTGCACAAAAATGTTTATTTAAATTAAAAAAAAAATAAAATAAAATAAAAATTGAAAACCTCCTTAGCATCACTTCCTCTAAATTTACATTTAGCAGAAGTTATGATATTTCCGATTTTAAAGGGGATTCTTGAAAAGATAACTACATTGGAATCATATCAGCTCGCATAGTCGCAATTTAAATGTTCATGTTCACATACACATTCGTGTTGATGTGATGTGTTTTTCTATCAAAGTTCTCTCCCTTAACGGTCCATGTAGGCTTCTTTGATTCACTGAGGCGATGGCTATCAATAATGAACATAAAAACATTACTTAATGTTAATTGCAAAGTTCTCTGTATTCTGATTTTCTACCCTTTTGTTTATTAAGTGGGCAGGTGAGGAGAATCCTAAGGTGGAAATCGGGTCTGGTAAGATACCCAGAAGGGACCGCTCTTCGGGCTTTATAGGATTCAGACCTACTAAAACCTCACCTTCCTATTCCCACGTTGGAACACAGCCTGGAACTGTTATCGCGTTACTTCAGGCATGTAAAACATAGATGGGATGTATTTAGTCCTCTCGGTACACGAATAGCCTCCTCTGTCTCTCCTGTTCTTGGGCGATCCCCCTCTTGCAGGATGCCTTCGACATAGACAACTACTGAGGTCCAATGCTCCTCTGTCTTTCAATCATTTTGGCTACATTCTTCGGTGTCATGTCCTGAGATGGCATTTCCAGGTCATCCTGCAAATTTTACCGTTCAGAATTGACAGAAACTGATGCTAGAACTCAGTCCCAGCTTTTTGACCCAAGTTCCAATAATTTTGGTCCAGTAGCTAAGGAGCTACAACTCTGGACGGCGGGCGGATTTTGTGGTTTAGTATTTTTAATAAAGAACTTTTGTATTCAACCAAGAAAGCAAGCTCTCCCTCAACATGTAGGTTTAAAACAATAATATAATAATAAAAAATATAAAATAAAATAAATGAATAAATCCGTCCGTACGCCGTTTGCAACTTTTCTGCACTATTCTCTTTCTCTACTACTGAACTTCTGGACCGAAGATTATGCTCAAAAACCCAACAACGGTCCGGAATGTTCCTGTGATCACGGCATCTTGATCAATCAAAGCTAAAGGATTCCATTTGCGGATTAATCTATCAGAAAGTTAAAATCTCAAAAACTTTCCATGTAAGAGGGTAGTTTTTTTGTTGGATTATGATGGAAATTAGTACTCTGTATCGAACGAGACGTCTCGGGTTGCTGTACGATAATGCATTTGAAAAACCTAATCAATTGAAATCGGTCGTCTACGATCAAGTACCGTAAACCGGGGTAACTTTGCAGTCAAGGTGCAACTTTGCACCTCAGTTGGATTTCAAACTCAAATCGGTGTCCTACCCACAAAAGTAAGGATAGGAAGCTCATTCTGGACCTATCTGATAGACCTGTGTCCACCGATTGATCGCTACACAATGTAATCTCTTGTTATGTTTCACTGAATTTGTTTGTTTGTGATAAAGGCAGGTCCTGGGAGTCGTCATGAGGCAAAAGTAGGGGGTAACATGGCACCGGTGCCTCATTTCTAGCTTGTTCAAGGGAAAAACATCGGGTGGTGCAAAGTTGCCCCCGCACGGTGTGATTTGTGCACCACAGAAACCAGCTTATTTGACAAAAACTATTGCACTTTTGTTGAATTTTGAAGTGGGTTGATAACAGTGAATAGATCAGTTAGGTCATATTAAAATCACAACTCGATTGAAGATGCTCAGCTTGAGGAATATCAGAAAACCCTGAAAAAGTGGTGCAAAGTAACCCCGGTTTACGGTAGGTGGTCGTGCTTGAGGCCGGGCTTCGGTTTCGTTCAGCCGGAGGTCTGAGCTGGCGGTCGCTCAAGTATTTTCATCTTAAAACCAATTACAAGGGATGGAGGAGCGGGGTGTCGAGTTTAGATAATGTACAGACTTCTTCTAATATACGTAGATGAGTGATTTACCAAGAAGAGCTATCTAATACAGAAATAATAAAACTCTGTGGGTTTACCTCTAGAGTTTATCTCGAGGTCTGTAAAGGCACGGCAACTTAAATCTAAAAATGACCTCCATTTTCAAAATAAATTTAAGAGAGATACATAGAGCATGGTAAACTAGGATAGCTGTTACCTGGAATTGGAAATTAGAGACAATAGGAGATCTAAAACATTGTAACTTGTAAATCTAAAAATAACATCTATTATATTTGGACGCTTCATTAGGCCTTCTGATACGTATGTATCAGCCAAAAATGTGATTGTAAGCTGGATAAATAATCAATAAACTAAAACAATTCAAGGTACCTAGAAGCTCAATGTTAAGAAACATAGTGATTTGATGATATTGCTAACCATACCTCTACAACATGCATGTGCGAAAGAAGCAGATGAAATGGTTTTTTTGTGAAATGTTCTCAGTAATTTAGAACCATTACCTATTCCAACATGCCTTCTAAGTATACAAAGAGGATTGAAGAATGAACACTTACCTTCATACCGTATTAAATGGCTTTATGAATGTAATTTGAAAGAAACGATGATGTTTTGTATGAACCTAGTTGTTGGTTTGAAAACTTTCAAAATTCATCAGATGTATTAGGTTTTTTGAATGATTTTTCCTGTCATCTGAGAAATTCTTGCTGCATTTCAAAACTTCATTAGTATTAAAATGATGCAATAAGTTCAAAAAATCTTATAATACCGGATTTTCAATAGAGAATGAATGCCAATTTTACTTCAGTATTACGTACATTAAATTATACAAAATAAACAGTAACATAGATCGGTAGAACTTCTCGAAGAACAATGAAACCTGAAAGAATGAAAATCCCTATTTATCAGTACGGCAATGTAACCTTCCAATTAATGGGGCATCATCTCAAAGTAACCTTATCCTTCCTGCAATTTCAGAAATATCGAAGCAAGTTTTATGAAAAAATAACTTCGACAATACGTTTAACCAGCACCTATTCACAAATTAATAATTTACATAATGTACATGTTATGTACAACCTACTATGTACAGTACTGATACGTACTAAAGTACCAATTCACATATTAAGTTGTTAATACTGAAGCGTCGTTCATTCCTTTAATCAGCCAGAAGAAGGGAAAGCGTTAGTCGAAGAAAAGTGAACGATGTATTATGGAAATATTTCGTCCCGTAGATATTATCAGAAGGAATCCATTAGAAAGCTCTAGAAGAAGTCCATACGTTGAAGTTTGACAGTTTGCGAAGGGGTAGGAAAAGAGAAGAAATGAAGAAGACAATCAAGGGCTCCAGAAAATCGATTGGAGAGGCAAATGTGGCAAGTTGCACTAACGAATAGGATATAATAATATAAAACAAGTCCTATTACATAAAATGGGGTGTCTTTTGAAAATTACGTGAAGATTCGGGAGTCAGTCAGAAAGAGGTTGGTAAAAACTATAATTTCATCTCCTAATATTTTCACAAGAAGCCAATAGTTTCACAAGAAGAACGCCCTGAAGAAGTTCTATAAGTAGAACGAAACGTTGGTGATGAAATTGTGCTTTTTTGTCAAACTCTCTACTACCTCTGAAGATCCTCACGTAATTTTCAAAAGATACAATAACAGCAGCCAAGAATTTGAACACAGTATTCAGAATTCGGTGAGTTAGGCAGGTACTTGAATAATCCCTAATACGAAGGTAGATCTATCTTTCATAAGATGTTTCTATTTTATAACGGGAATTCAACTTGTCGCTGTAAGGATTTCAAAAGGAATTCCTAAGTTTAGAAACACTAATTTGATTTCTAATCAAATTGACGAAGAGTTACCACACACAATTGGCAATGTTCTACTCTGCCTTTGTTAAGAATTGAGAAGTGGCAACGTTCTTAAAACAACAGGTACGAACAGAAATTTTTCATTCTTTCAAAATGGAAGTGAGATAGTTTTAAGAGAGTTGGTGCAAATGAGCCTTCAAGCCTCTACCATTTTCTGAATTGGTAAGTAGGCACTATTTAGATCTTTCGATGAATGATTGTATATTTTAGGGCCTGCAATTAGCGAACCTCAAATAAAAATGAATTACTTCTCTCTCAAACTGAAAGAATGAATGAATTTTATGTGAGATATGAATGAGGAATGTGTTTAGTACCCTTAGTGGTATTTTCTCACCTGATTCAATCAAATGACTTGTGGTCATTAGCTATTTTTTGGTCTTCAACGTTGGGTGGGTGCTTACAGTCATCGATTAATCTCTGTTGTTGATTGGGATGGCAATATTTGACGTTCGCACTGTAAGTGACTTGAAAATGACAGGAAGAACATTGTCAACAGACCTAAACGTATTCTACGTGTACAGGGGTAGTAAGTTTTTGGCGCAGTACACGAAAATCACTGCAGCTGCAGGCAAAGCTGGATCAACATTCAGGCAGCGTAGTGTGCTCAGTCAGATTTCGACTCAACATTCCACACTCTCTTCGTTATGTTTAATCCCATCTACTTTAATGCCCTCTGGTTTTCGGCGTTTTAGCAACTTTCTCTGAACTGTGAAGCAGCAAATGTAACTACCAATTGTTAGTCTTTGATTTTCAACTTTCAATGATTGTTTTGTTTGGGTGACTATTCCCTAAATTAAAAAGTGACCAGTAAAACACTCTTTTCTTTAAGTTGCCGTTTTCTTTTCAGTAGGTGGAAAAGGAAGGGATATAAGGATGTTGAAATCGGAAAAATGTCAATATTTCAATAGTATTGTTTTAGTATTTCGATGTATCGTTAAAAATGAAGATTAATCGGTCATTTCCCTTCGCAATAAGAATCGGGAAAAGCATAGTAATTTAAGGTTGAATCGTTTTAGTAGTTTGATTCATTCAATTCATCTTTAATTTTGCCAAGGGAAATATCTCTACGGTTGTAGTAACTAGCAGAAATCCTCAATGTTTAAGATCAAAATGTTATTTCAGCGACTGGGGAGCGAAATTCTCTCTTCGTTAATTTTACAGTCGATGCAAGTATTTCTGTCGTAGTATATTTTCAAGATTTACGCCTTGGGTAAGAGGAAGTGTAATACCCACATAAGTAGCAAGATATATCCATACCATTATCGTTTCAATGCACACAATACATCATACATCAAAGAGATTTCGCAGATTTCAGAAAATAATTCCGATTTTCCGAGGGAAAAAATAATGAGGAGTAACCGCTTCGAAAATTAATTAGAAACGAACGGGGCGCAATTTGTTATTAACACAACTGTAGCGTGTTTAGGATTTATATTTGAGTTTTGTAGGAGATCGATACATCGATAAATAGGAGGAGAAAAAATCAGTATGAACTCGATATATTGAGCAAAAAGTTTCGATTTATGATTATTTTTCAACATTTGCAAAGACGGGGAATTGGAAGGGTTGAAGAGATAAAGAAGAGAGGAGAGCATGTTCCGTCGAAATCTGGCAGCGGTAGGTACGCTGCTTTCATGTGAAGTCCAAATTGTACGCAACTCAGTGTTTTGTATTGTAAACTTACTAAATCTGCATATCACCAGAGATTGAGGACAATGACCAATTCGAAAGTAACCGCAACTTGCCACAGCCTCAGTAATCAGACCCATTGTACGTAGAGACACCTCAAGACAGCTCATTCAATAGGAAATCTCAAGACAAAATCCTAAGCCATTTGACGATATAAAATGTTGTATCTACCGGGTAGGGGACTGGAGGCCGGTAGGGGACCTGCTGTCCTGGGTACGGAACTTGCTGTCCGGAGTAGGGAACCTGCTGTCCGGAGTACGGGGTGTAACGGGAGTTGTAGAACGACGGCGACTGCTCCGTGTCGAAATACGGCTACAACCAAACACAATAATGTACTTCATAGGCCTAACTTTAAAACTCATGCATAACAACGGAAATCATTTGGAATTACTAATTTTTTTTTAAGCGTATATTTATATATTTATTATATATTATATAGGTATTGAACATAACAACTAGTTACATCATACAACATGCAGTACAAGTTATTTAGCTATAACATAATTACGGACGACCACACTACTATAACATCGGTATCAGCATCCCAAGTCCAAGGGCCTCTTCAGCGCCGAATAGTACTGGAGTTGTCAAGAACTATGTTCCAAATTAGTATGACTCTGAGATCTTTATGGAGGTCATCATTTCTGATGTACCAGAGCGTTTACTGCCACCTGGTTTGGAAAGTTTGAATCATTTGCATCTTAGATTTTGCTGTGCAGTCCATAGTTGGATGCCATAAGTCCAAATAGGCATTAGCAATGTCTTATACAGAAATGTTATAAACGTTGAGTTGTGTCCATAATCCAATAAAGTTTGCAAATTTGATTTGCAGCTCTTGCTTTTTTTTCTTCACGTGTTCCTTCCATTTCAACTTTGCGTCCAGGGTCATACCCAAATATTTGGCAGAGTTGAGTGGGATAATGCACTGTTTAAGAACAATGGTAATGGGGTATCCTTTTGCAAAAATTCTGAGTGGACTTTGCTTCATTCAATTTAAGACGCCATTTTTGAGTCCATTCATTTACTGCATTTGTGGAATTACTAATGAATTACAAACAGTACAAGTCTAATAACGGACGACCAACGGCTGAACAGGAAGTAAGTGGGCTTGCAGTAGTACGAACTATGTTTTGCTAGCGGAAGCAATTATGATTGCCACCTGGTTTAGTTGCCACTCGTCTCAGATACCTGCTGTTCTTAAATGATCGATTTTTCATGTTTAAAAGTTTCTTGCTAGAATTTTGATTTAAAAGCGCGAGCCATTGTAACAGAATAAAGTAAAACTCTTGAAGCAAATAACGCCGTTCTTAGGCTCATATCGCTGAACTGAGGCATCGAGCGAATTTTCACCCACATTCAGGCCTATGTTCACAGGATTGTTTATTTTATGTTTACTGTCAGTCGCGGTCGCCTTAGTGAACGGGCAGCTTTATATGGAAGACATTGTTCTGTTTAGTTTGGTGGTCTGAAATCTCGTTTTGCTCCCATCTCAAAAAACAAACAAATATCCAACATCAATCCTTCTAGTAATGTATAGATTATTTGCACAAATTGATCGGAATCTGTGATAAAACTAACGAGATAAAAACTAGTTGTCTCCTTAAAATTTAGGTAGATAAATGTAGCGTGAATGAATGAATGTATATTAGAAAAATTAATTACAAAACAAATATATAAAGTACATGTATGGTGTGGGCTGACATCTCGAAGGAAAAATGCCACCAACCCACGACGATTTTTTTTTTAATAATAGTGTTTATTTGAAGCATTGTGAAGTATGGTCATAACTTGTAATTCTCTAAACTAGATACTTCAGACAGGATTGATTTAAAAGCTCATTATCTGAATATTACTCAAAATGCATTAGCTGAAAATCAGATTGAAAAACAGTACATTAAAATGTTGTTAACATTGATCAGAATCCGAAGTTTTGTAAAATTAGCCTATAAGATGCTGCGTGGCTGTCATCTTTCATTCCGAACTTTTGAATCAAGTCGTTTAGTTATTTCATACTCCATAACTATCATATATGACAATTTTTGTGCTACGCACGAATTAATATAAAAAAAGGAAACGTGAAATGTTCAGTTCTGCCCATCTTATAGGGAGAGAATTTTGAATTTCCACTGCTTCGAGGTGGAAGACAATTATTTATTGTATTTATTACCGAGGCGTTTATTACTGAGAGATTTTTTTAATATCAATAAATGAGCCATAATTCTCTTCTGGATAATTCAGCTGAATTGGGTTTGGACAGACGGACTTTTCGTTTACTCTTCCGATTACATTAACTAAAACGGAACACAGTGGCGTAACGTTTTTCAGCCCCCCCCCCCCCCCCGCCCCGCAAAATATTTTCGGGGCGCCTCCCCCATATATATATTTTTTTTCTTGGCGAAGAATGCACTTTTTGAACGGTCAATACGCTACGATAACCTAACTAAAAATACATAATATAATATAAAAATTTAACCTACCTTTACGAACTCGAGACTTCTAGTCTACGTAGCAAACTTTTGGATTAAAAATGAATTTCCATAGAGCGGGCCCGTTCCAGGGCTTTATATAATATCAATAAATAAGTCACAATTCCTTTTCGACCCGCATCGCGGGGTTTGGATGGGGGGATGTACGTTACGCCACTGCCGGAACATGATTGTGAATGGCATTATTTCAAATTTATGTGCAGTTCAGCACAGAAACACAACATTGTGTAATCATTCGTAGCAATTTTATTTCTAAAAATGTTGTTTCACAAAGAAAAGCCTGGGGCTGGGGCTCCTCAAAATGTTATGTGACTCGAAGGAAAATGAGTCATTTTTTCCTGTTGAGGCAGAGGTAGGTACCTAATGAGTCCACTGTCAGAAACTCGAAACGCTTTTGGGACGGATTGGTAACTTATTGAACCAATTGCTCACCCAGACAGGCCCATTGTCTTTAGCAATTGTCCGAAAACCGAACCAGGAAACCCGCAGCGCTCGGAGAACGGCATGTTATCTTACCTTTGAAAATCGAGAGAAACAAATCCGCCTCGGATTGTCGACTTTCAACGCACGACGTGCAAAAACTGCCAAGTAACAGTAGTTGATGATCACAGCTCAGACGTGTGCACAAAGGTCCTTGAGCTGTAAGTGCCACCTGACATTTACCAGAGTGCGAAATCATTGGGAAGTTGATATTGTTGATGATGCCACAAACTGGGCAATATTGTTTTTCCAGGGAGGGGAGAGGCAACTTCATTGAACAAAGCGATTCGCCCATGACTGGGTTTCCTCGTGGCTCAAACAACTCAATCCATGTAGAAAGTAGCATGGTCGACATAGGTTACCGGACATTTATGCAGCCTACCTATATACGTCCCGAATTTGTCATTCTCAAACTACGAACGAAGTCGTGTAAATTTCCCATCCAAAATCGTCCGAATTTCAACGTTTTCTTCTTATCTGCATACATTTATTGAGTACTGCATTGGCCAACTGTATCAAGGTTCCCAATTTCGAGTTGGTTTTTCGAATATTCTACCTGAGATTTAAAATTAAATTAAAATTCTCTCGTCTTTAGTTACATCTGAAGAGCAGATCAATGGTTTTTCAACTCCTCCTTCAAGTTTTTAATGTCCTAACCACTGCAATTTATTCAGGTCACTTTAGTCTAGGGTCACTGTCATGGCCCAAAAAGAATGTGTTCCTAAGGGAACAAAACGGGGCTTTTCTTCTTAATTTTCAAAGTAGTAAAAATGGAATAAAAATGAACGTACTGTTTAGTATGGCAGTAAAAAAATTGACATTTCTAAAGTTTTTCGTCTAGTGAAATATGCTTCCTCCCCTCTGTCTATTACGTTACAGATAGGCTCAAAAACTAGGCTGAGTTATGATTTTGTAATCGCTCTTGAAAAAAAAAAAAAAAAAAAAAAAAAAAAATTCTAACCGCCACCGAAAATTTCATGGTTTACATTTCAAAGGGTGTAGAATCCGAATCTGCAATACAAATTTTTCCGTCCGTCCGCCGTACGTCGTACGCACGATTTCTCCCAAACGGTTGGAGCAAAATATCTGACATTTTCAGGAAAAATCAATATTGGTCCGACAACGCCCCAATTCTTTAGCCAGCACTCTCACTTAATTTAAAGTGCCCTTTAAGGGTTGTCAAAGTTTTGTAAAATCCCTGTAACCTCAAAAAAAGTCGAAGCGGCCTAAATATGGACTCTTTTTGAAGAACTTTCCATGAGGAATAGAATGAGCCCTTCCCCAGGTTTGTAGTTCAAACCATTCCAGATATACGGCCCGATTTATGGTGCCATCATTCGCGTTTTTTTGGTTTATTATTGTTTATGTTTTCATCGCAGTAACCTAGTGATGTAGTGAAGTGATTTAGTAATGAAATACTGGAGTGAACTCCTAAAAGGCTTTGTAGCCGATACACGGGTTGAAGCATTCTGATACGCATGAAACACTGCAAATTCTTTCACTGGGGTTTATTATTCAATTGGCTTGCGTTCATGATTTGAATTTCTACTAAGCTTTGGAGTGTGCGTGTTTCACAGGTGATAGAGTGATTATTGAATTTCAGGAGGCACACAAATATGATCAACTGAACAATCCAAATAGGTATTTTGGTTGAGAACAGATTTACGTGCTCTATGCATATCTCCTGAAATTCAATAATCGCTCTATCACCTGTGAAACACCCACACTCCAAAGCTTAGTAGAAATTCAAATCATGAACGCAACCCAATTGAATAATAAACCCCAGTGAAAGAATTTGCAGCGTTTTTAGTTTGGTGGCTTAAAAAATAGTAGATTGGTTGGAAAAACAGATCTGAATCTGTTGTAGCGATGTTTGTCAGAAAACTAAACAGAATATAACCAGAGTACTCTCTCTGCTATAGCTTATCGTTGTTACCACCAAATAGATAGTGATAACTAAACAACACCCATGAAACAGGCAGTCAACAATGAGATACGTGAATGGCACTGATCGATGATAGATCTGCACTCTGCAATATTGTGATAGGTGAGTGCGCATAGAAAAACTAGTCTTTCTCGATGGTGGTGCTAATGGTATGATGGTATGGCGATTGTGTGTATTTCATGAGAGTTTTAGTGCTTTGCTTATCAATGGCATCTACTCTAAAAGAAGCAAGACGTGTGACGTTTTATGATTGACATGCGAATGGTTTTCTCGTAAACTTAAAAGTGAGTAGTCTTTTTATAGCTAACACAAAAGGATAAACATAACAAACGTCATTAATTCTAATTAGCAAAGGCAGAGAACATAAGTTCATAACATTGTAATAAGAGATTATTAAAAACCAGCACACTTCTGTTGACAGTTTCTAAACATTGTGGGGAATGATGCTGATCAATATCTCCTTGATTTTTAATTTTAAAGTTCGATTGGGAGTGACACTGAATGTTCACGTTCTATTCATTGTTCAAGAGTTTACGCCCAGGAAGCCAAGACTCTGAACGCTCAACGTTTCTGGTGTCATATTCATGGTGATGAACGAGACATGAATAAGAATCCATTTTTCTTGAGAAATTCTCAAGAAAGGCCCGAATAAAGAGAGCTGGAACGGTTTAAGATACCATCCTCCGAAACAGGGATGTACAGTGTGAACCCTAACGCCGTGTCCTACGTGAGCGGGAACTTAGCGATACCAGTGGGTCAGGTGGGTTCAGCGTTTTTTTCGGGGCGGGCGATTTTCCGATCAAACTATAGATAGATAGATAGATAGATAGTTTATTTACATCATTTTTACATGTTACATTCTACAATTGAATAATAACTGATGACCGAGCTGGATAGTGTAACACTGTGGCCCAGCCCGGAGTTGGTTCTTACATCTAATTTTTTATAAGGTACCTACGTATCTATAACACTATATTTACACCACATTAATTATTAGAATTTAGATTTAACATTCCATGAAATGATGTACCTACTTAGTATACACGCCATTTATTATTATAAATGATAACTGCTCATTTTACTCCTTTTATTATTATTTATTTTAACTGCTTTTTTAGTGCTCATAAGGGTTAGCTCTTATTAGTTTATAAGTTTCTTTTTTGAATAGTTGCTCACTATTTATCTTCATTAGATTTATAATTTTTTCAAAATCTTTATTGACTATTTGCATGCCTCTGTATTTTGTCGTCATTTGAGCAAATGTATTTTTTACTCTCGGCAACTTGAGTCTGTATGATTTTGATTGCCGCTGTCTCACATCAGCAAAATATATGTTTTTGTGTTTACGGATTAGTTTTAGCATATTTAATGTGTACAATTGGTGGACGTTTAACAAATTCAAATCATGAAATAATTTATCAGTGGGATGTCATTGTTTGAACTTCTGTAAATTTTGTCAAATGAGGTACTTGTAAGTGCTCCCCCATATAACAATTGCATACTGTGAGATTGACTCAAACAGCGCCTGATAAATATTGATCTTTAGCTTATCTGATAGAAATTTTATTCTATAGAGGGTATAGGCACATTTTCTTAGCTTCTGACACAGATTTTGAATGTGGTGGGTCCATTTCATTTGAGAATCGAAAGTCACTCCTAAATAAACTAAGCTACTAACTTTTTCTATTTTTGGACAGTCACACGGTAAGTTATTGCAGCTGTGTAATTTCAAGGGGTCTCTCGATGTTGATTGTGGTTCTGTTTTTCTTGCTATGTCCATGAAAACTGATTTCGTAGCATTGATGGTAAGCTTGTTGGTGTTCATCCATTGTCCTATCGCCCTCAAATCTTTCTCGGCATTTTGATGGGCCTCCTGCCAAGTTTGCCCGGTGTTTACTAGGGCAACATCATCAGCAAACATGTAAATTTTCACGGAATATTTTTGTGATGCAAGTTCATTCACATATAGGGGGAAAAAAATAATCGGCCCAATTGAAGTGCCCTGAGAACAGCCGTATTCGCGGATTAAAGCAGTTTCACTTTTTGCTTTGCCAATGTGGACTGCTTGTTCTCTGTCACTATTATATGATTTGAACATCTCCAGTGCTAGTCCTCGAATCCCTGATGCCCTGTCCTTATGGACTACTTCTTCGAACTGAACTAGATAACAACTACGATATTTCACTGAAATAAACAGTTAGAACCCTTTAATTATTTATAACCATTCAACTAATAAATCATTTCAACGTTTACGACCGCCACAAGTTACCTCTTAAGAAAACCACCGGCTTCAGGTCGGCAGTTCTCTGTCGACAGGAAACGTCGGTCGTTTCTTTAATTACAGAAGATCACCGCAGATTGATCTACTAACTTGAGATCTTGCAGATAACGTCGAGATCATTACGAACGCCCATCCAGTTATCTACGCAATCGTTATTTTGAATTTTCCATCTTCCAACGTTTTAATGTCAACATTTGAGGCCTTGAAACCTTCCGACCTTCTACAGTTGTTCGTACATTGCGATTCTATCCTACCTGTTCCAGGAAGAACACTCCTCAAATTCCAGAAAAGTAAGCCTATATAATTTTTAAAACATTGAATTATTGTATGCCAAAATGAAAAATTTTCGTCGGTATTGCCTGTACAGCGTTCCCGAGTTGTCCGTCCTTTATAATTGTTTACGAGGAATTCAAGTAATTTTTGGCGCGCCACACAAATGGGCGAATCGCGAACCAACTTTGTTATTTCAAAACGGAACCCTCTTATTTTGGTTTATTATTCAATAATAAACCATTGTAATCGCTCTTGAAAAAAAAAAGTTAACCCCCGCCCCTGAAAATTTCATGGTTTACTTTTCAAAGGGTGTAGAATCCAAATCTGCAATAACAAATTTTCCGTCCGTCCGCCGTACGCCGCCGTACGCACGATTTCTCCCAAACGGCTGGAGCAAAAAATCTGAAATTTTCAGGAAAAATCAATATTGGTCCGACAACGCCCCAATTCTTTAGCCAACTCTCTCACTTGATTTAAAGTGCCCTTTAAGCGTTGTCAAAGTTTTGTAAAATCCCTAAAAACCTCAAAAAAAGTCAAGGCGGCCTAAATTTGGACTTTTTTTTAAGAACTTTCCATGAGGAATCGAATGAGCCCCTTCCCAGGTCCGTAGCTCAAACCATTCCCGATGTATGGTCCGATTTATGGTGCCAACATTTGCGTTTTTTTGTTTATTATTGTTTTTGTTTTGATCGCAGTAACCTAGTGATGTAGGTAGTGAATGTGGATACTGGAGTGAACTCCTAAAAGGGTTTATAGCCGATACACGGGTTGAAGCATTCTGATATGCATGCTCCGTCTTACGAAATTTAAAATTTTCAAATAGAATATTTTTCCATTGTAATCGCTCTTGAAAAAAACGCTGCGAATTCTTTCACTGGGGTTTATTATTCAATGATTCATGATTTAAATTTCTACTAAGCTTTGAAGTGTGCGTGTTTCACAGGTGATAGAGCGATTATTGAATTTCAGGAGGCACACAAATATGATCAACTGATCAATCCAAATAGGTATTTTGGTTGAGAACCAATTTAAGTGCTCTATGCATATCTCCTGAAATTCAATAATCGCTCTATCACCTGTGAAACACGCACACTCCAAAGCTTAGTAGAAATTCAAATCATGAATCATTGAATAATAATTGCGTTTTCCTGCAATTCTCAACCGATTTCCATGATTCTCTCTTGTCCCCTAAATACCCTAATTCTAGTCTAATTGTTCACAGAACCTCGGAAATGTCGAATTTTCTGTTGGGAGGGGGTAAGGGAATAGGCAATACAATCATGCGCTGCTCATGCAGCTTTTACTGCCGGTTTTGCTGATTCTTTTCTGTTCGATCAAGAACCTTGCACTGGTTTTTAACATATTTTTAAAAAATTTTGGATCAAATGGTTCTCCAGATTGTTCCACTCTCTGGTTGCTACCTCGTCCTACAATGAGTAGTTTACAAACTCGATCCCTGTGGTACATCATGCAGACTACCTTAATTTTGAAACCGGTGTAACAACTGAAGACTCTTGCCTAACATAAGATTAAGTAGCCCGTACAGATGCTATATCTATAGTCGCAGCAAAAAAAGAGCTTTTGCTGCTTCAGAGAACAGTTCCTCATGCGGGCTTGGACTGCCAGGATCTCTTTCTCTTTCGCGACTTTCCGTGTTTTAGAGGTGAAAGGCCCCATTTCGACTCGGACTCTTCGTCGTTGTTTTATTTGCTGACCAAACTCCACTTAGCCTCTCAAGAACAAGCCGTAGCAGCGCACATATTTTCGACGGCCGTTTTTAATGTCAGAGCCTCTACTTAGGATTCTTTCCTTTTTTATTTGCTAAGGTTTTCCCCTGTTTTTCCAATCATTGAATCGCGAACTTTCTTTTTGAGAAAATTAATCAATTAATTATAGCTTTTCTCGAATTGAGAATGCGAATGAATCTTGGAGGTAAATTTTTGTAATTTTTTTTTCCAAGTCGAATTGAGAACTTTTCCAAACCAAATTGAGATTTTTCCAAATTTTGAGAATTTTCCAAGTCGAATTGAGAATTTTCCTTCGAAATGACAATCCAACACTTTTATTGAAAACCAAATTAGTGAAGCAAAATAAAATAATAGCACTTTATGAACAAATTGACATTGAAATCAGAATGTCAAAATGAACGAATTTTTGTTTTTGTTGACTTCAATAGACCAGCCAAACGCAGAGTAGCCTCGATTTTTTCTGTTCTTAACAATACCGTAATTTTTATGAAGTATTCTTCGTTCATTTTGTCTTTTTGATTTCAATGTTAATTAGTTCATGAAGTGCTATTCTTTCATTCTGCTTCACTAATTTTGTTTTCAATAGAAGTCTTGAATTGCCTTAAAAAATTGTCAATTCGGTTTGGAAAAGTTCTACTGAAAGTTTCTTAGATTGGAAAATTCTCAAATTGATTTGGAAAATTCTCAAATTGGTTTGGAAAATTCTCAAATTGGTTTGGAAAAATCTCAATTTGGTTTGGAAAATTCTCAATTCGACTTGGAAAATTCTCAAATTGGTTTGGAAAAATCTCAATTCGGTTTGGAAAATTCTCAATTCGACTTGGAAAATTCTCAATTCGACTTGGAAAAGCTATATATCAGCACTTTATAATTCGTTCAAGCAATCTCTGGAGGGAACTTTTTGTAATTTTTTTTTTCTCTTACTACTTGGGTAAATACAAGTTCTCCTTTAAGCAAAGTTTTACTGTACAAAAAGTTAACTATATATTACTATAAATTAACTGTAAGTTTACTGTATTTGTAGCAGAATGTTAATCTTATTTTTTGCCACTATCTACTGGAAAAACGACACCCTTTGTAACGTCCAACGACTACACAAAAAAAAAAAAGAATTCATTTATAAAGTGTCCTGCTGTCCTTTCAAAAATCCAACTACTCGTAATTTTGCCTCGTGGAGCCCGATGCTCTGTTCTATGAGAAGTTTTCATCTCTCAATTATTTTCCCCATCCTCCTCGTTTGCCAATTAAGGTTAATTTGATTCTTGATCGATCACCGGCTTTACACTTTAAACTCGATTGTTCAAGTTGAAAAGTTTCTGTTTGCCGATGAAATGAGTGTCAAATTTCGCGAATGTGGCACTGTTTGACTTGTTTACCGTTTTGTAATTTTCTTAATTTTGTATTCATCAGTATGTAATACATAAAACTTGCAATAATAAAACTTGTGATCGATCTCGAAAAAATCATTAAAAAAGAAAGTTTCGCCCCCTCAAAAGTTGTTGGTTTACCTTTCAAAAAACACAATTTTCAAAAATCAAATTTAAAAACCAAAATTTATAAATGGCCTATTTCATATACCTTTTAAGCGATTTGCTGCTTCAACTTTTTTTGTAATTTTAAGTGATTATTTTCAACACAATTTATGAAATTTGACCAATTTAATGTGCAGTATGTAGGTTGTTGTGCAACACACTCATATTTTTTTTTTGTAGGAATTTTTGATTTTTTTGGCTCAAGAACGAAGTTTATATCTCAACCCTATCGAGAGTTATCGCCTGGAATGACACTCACACACTTTTATGTATTTGTACATATAAAGCGTTAAAATACAGGAATTATTTCAGAATGCTTCATTTTGATGAAGAAATTTTGCGATAATTTTTATTTTAAAATTATCAGAGCCGTAGCAATCACCTTTATTTTCTATGAAAATTCCCTAATAAAATAAATAAATAATTAAATTATAAATCATCCATGAAACCGATACGAAAAAGCAAAATTGATGTTTTTACTGTTTATAAACTATTTCATATGTTAGAAACAATTTTCCTGATTAAACTGTTCACTTCTTTTAGCTCTGGGATTCCTCGTTTACCATTTTAGAAGGTGTACAAATAATTGTCACCTTCAAACTGGAACTATCACATGAAATCGATAGATTTGTAACATCCAATAAGATTCTACAATTGATCGTGTATAATACCAATGCGGGCTTCCACTTCTACAAAGTTTCTTCCGAACCAATTAAGACGGGAGTGTTCACTGGGTGAATGTCAATTATAATGAACCAGCCGCATTCAAGGTCTACAGGGCAGGCGAGAAAAAAAAGGTGCCGTGAAATGTGAAATTAAAAAGATTTTTATCTGTTAGAAATGGATTTACGATGGCATTTTATTATATCAACCTTGAAACCGCTGGTGTTACAGTTTCCAGGTAATATTATATAAAGGTATAATTAGGTGTAGATGACCTTCTAATACCTATAATTTGATAAGGTTAGATGGGGTGGACTATTACCAAAACACATACATGATATGATAGCATAAATCTACCTATTTATGAAAAACTTCATTGCAATTAAGAGGTACATTACCAAAATGTGTAATCAACTCTTTGAGTAAGCAACATTTATCGTAAATAAACCGTCATTATTATTATTATTATTTTTTTACAAAAAATTATAGTTAACGCCATCCTTGAAAAAGTTTCTGGCAAGTTGGGTGTGACACAAAGCTTCCTCGAATCGGTGACATAAATGTGTAGACCATTAAAATGTTGCAGATAATGTTACAGGATTCTTGATCATAAAAGATGTCGAATATAAGCTCGATTCAACGATTCACGGGTCATGTTTTCTGCAAATATCAACGCCTTCAATTAGGAGAGATGACACGTTTCGCATGCCTGCAGCGTACATTGTATGGATATAAATAATTGTGCAATTCAATCGACATGATTGATATGACATGATTTAATCGTCTTTCCCAATCTATCCTCGATATTTTAGCGAGATCGGACCAACAGGATGTGCAAAATGAAGCTTGACATTGAGCAGGCGTAAAGTGAAGTATTGATTTTCGAGCAGATGTCAATTCCCTAAGAAATCATCAACACTTTAACCTTTTAAAATCTGCACTTTAGAAATTAGGCATTTCACAAAATGTTAACGATTAAGAATGCGCAACAGCTACTAATGATAGTGTTCAAATTGACACGAAATTATCAGACAGCTCTTCTCCGACCACCTTCTAAATTTTGAACGGGATCGGACCACTAAAACCTGAGATTGTTATGGTTGTACGATTTTACGTTTTCCTACACACGGAGGTAGATATTGATTTCTGAGCGATGAAATTCGTAGGGGACCATCACACCCCAACCCGCACATTCCCTAAAAATGTAATCCTATGAAGATTGTAGGAGTAAAGCTTGTTATTAGGCTCTCCGGACTGACGACAGACATACAGACCTGCAGGTTGTTCAGAATGGTGTAATAACGCACAGTACGATTGGAAATATAGATTTCGGAGAAAAACACTTCTGCTACCTATAAATGAACCTGGAAGTTAAAATCTAGCCCCACAATTCTTTCAAATTGAATAACATTTTGTACATATCGACTTTTCACACGCGAATTCCTAAACAATAGGCAAATTCAATTTTCTTGAAAAATATTTCTCTATGAAACTAATTTTCAAGGTTTTAACCCCTTCTTATCAAATATTTTAGCTCATATCATAGGAGTTTGGGGCGATTAATGTACAGTTTTGTTCACAAAAATTTCTAACGTCAGTAATTTATTTTTAAAAGAATTGCTAAACCAGACATTTTGACGGGTCTTCGTAACTTTGAATTTCTTGTTTCTTTTAGTGTTTTGATTTGAACTTGAGCACTTTTAAAGTGAAAACAAAACTTCCAGCCATGCAGCATGATATTATGAACGAATTTTCCTGAATTTTGTATTAAATTGATGTAAAATTTAGTTGAAATTTGAAAACTGTCTACTAGATTTGAACCAACAATTTTAATGGGGAAAAACTTCTTCCAATTAAATTCTTCCATTCAAAGTTTTGGGGTTTCACTTTTGCGTTGCATGTTTATAAATGTTAGGGACATTCTGATTAAATTTAGGTCCAATTTTCAAGATAAATTTGACATTTAATCTTAAAATGACCTACCTAGCTCACGGCTGATAAAATTTTTGTGATACTCGGCTAACAATATAGATTAAACGGTTTTTAGCATTGTTTTCAAATTTTTAGTACATTTTTGCAATCATTTTGACAAATTTAGTTTGGTCAAAAAATGATGTCTTCTCCTTCTTTTTGAAATACTTGATTCTCTTGGAGAAAGAAGGATTATTTTAACAATCAGCGTTATTTCAATCTCTTCGGGGGGTTTTTTTTTCAAGATTTTCAAGCCGAAACAATAATTGAATGTAGCAAGAAGCGACGAGGCATGGTTGCTTATGGGGAGATCTTCCTTTCTTCTGACCAATAATAATCTGTGGTTATTGACCCGTAGATTCATCACCGTCTTTGCTTTTTCCAATATTTATAAACGCAGAAATCCATTGCAATAGCTTAATTTTCCAAGGAGTATTTCAGACTCTTATCATCTTAAGTAGTTCTTAATTTTCTCGATGAAAATGGAATTTGTTGTCTTCAAATTTGTGGAAATTATTTTTCTGTGATGAAAAAATTCACAAATTGAACACAGTAAATAGAGAACTTATCGAAAAATTCAATACATTCAAACAAGTTTTTTCGGTAATGTTTGGAAAGGATTCTTTCGCAATATGGGTGATTCTCATTTAACGGGACAATCGAGGTTTTGATTCTGACTAAAAAATTTTGTTCCCCTAAATTTATGATTTTTTTATTGTACAATCTAGATGTTACTCTAATGGTGTAGTGATGTACAAGCACGCATGATTTTCGTTTGTTTCCTCAAAATTCAGGTTTTAAAATTTTATAGGTTACGAGAATGGTATGTATCCATGACAATGAGCTTTGTCAACCGAAAAACGATAGAATTAGGTAAACGATGTGTAGGTAAGGTTGAATGAGACAGATATCTGATTTCAGTTTTTCCTGACTTTGTGCTAGAACAAGTATCACATTTTAATATTAGTATTTATTTACTAATATATGCTATGACGGCTTTTGTGTAGCCACAACAATTAAGTTTAAAATCGCCACGACAATGAGAAATCAACATTAACCTTTTGCAATTAGGAGTCTAATGAACAATTATAAAAATTGATACTTGCATTAAATAGAGTTTTTACATCTCCATCCCAAAATGAATGCTAAACGAATCAATAAGATTGATTAAGAGTGATTTTCAAACCCATAACAATGAGAAGTATGAAACGTACACAGCTGTTTTACAAACGGCTAACTTCATTTTTGAGCCCCAACTGTATAGAAATAGCGGAAGCATGGTGTTTCCTCAAAGGGCAGGGTTACCAACGCTGAAAAAACTTTGAATTGTCAAAAAATGCCCTCATTTGAGAGAACTACGACGATTTCGTTCAAACCCATGACAATGAGACAGAAGGTTTGGGACAAAATTTGAGCACTTGATTCGTACAGACTATCTAAAAGTTAGCTCCTCTTGTAAGCGCACTACATCCAGTAACTAATTCTAAAAAAATACTATTTAAAATATTTCCAGTAAAACGTACTTTGAGCGGATAAAATTTCGGATTATGTTCAAATTCTGACTCACGGACAGACCATAACAATGAGATTAGAGGTACATTTCGATCAATTACCGGCATGTACAATGAAGGGTAGCCGAACTTTACGACAGCCATAAGTAGGCCTGGTTACCACATAATAATTGCAAAAATAATTTTTGGGAAAAGCTGAACAGAAAATTATTTATCAACGAAGGACAGCGATTGTCCCGTTAAATGAGAATCACCCAGTTACATGTCCACGAGATTTATCTCCCAAAATGGCACATACATATAAAAAAATCGTTGAATTTCAGGAATAATTTCAGAGTGTTTCAAAACGGATTTCAATTAAGAAATTTTTATTTTGTATTTCAAAATATTCAAAGCCATTGTAACAGCTTCATTTTCCAAGAAAATTCCCTAAAAACGTGTTATTTCGACAATTTTTTCTCTCGGAATTTCACCCTTTAAGATTGACTGAGATCAAGGCCGGGAATTCAGTCCCAAGGACGGATTTTTTTTTTTTTTTTTTTTTTTTTAAATTCGATTTTTCGATTCTACCCATTTTAAAACGTAAAACAAGAGGTTTCAGTTGCATCAAACTTCCAAGTGAGTTGTTTCGCATATTCCCACAAGTTCAACGAAGGACAGCGATTGTCCCGTTAAATGAGAATCACCCATATACGTTTTACGGCCATTGAGCCATTATACTTTGCGATCCCTTTTCATGAATTCAGAGGATAGTACAAATTTCGGATTATAGTTAGGTAAAGGTTAAATTGACGGTTTATGCTTTACAAAAGATATTGGGGTCTACGACCTCACCCCATAACCGTAGTGTCTACTTAATTTAAATGAATTATTAGTGGACTTGGGAGAACCTTGTGGGCATGGAGTTTGTCGGTACTTACGTTGATAAAATGAGAGAATGGAAGCGTGTACACGGGGGAGTAAGCCCGGGCGAAGGGGAACGCCGATCTTTTCTCGATCGCTTCAGCCGCGAATACGAAGGCGAGAAGGCCCGCGAGCGTCGCCAGCGTCTTCATGGTTTGTTTGAGGTGATTTCACTTCCACTGCGACTCGGGGCTCGGCGCGAGGCTGTGTTATAGCCTTTAGGGGTCCGTCCCCCGCTCCGAGTATTCGGGCATCCCCCGCCGAACAGCATCCCCTGTGGGTTTATAACGTGAATATGAGAGAGGATGAATCTCGCAGAAACATTTAATGAGTAATGAGCGACGATGACTCCAGAAGCAAATGTTGGAACCAACAGTGTAGTTACTCTAGCAACAGGTATTTGAACCAAACATTTCCGTTGACTGGGTAGATCAAATGCATCAATGGGTGGGATGAATGTCGCAGAAATATTTAATGGGTAATGAGCGACGATGAGTCCAGAAGCAAATGTTGGAACCAACAGTGTAGTTACTGTAGCAGCAGGTAAACGAACCAAACATTTCCGTTGACTGGGTAGATCAAATGCATCAATGGGTGGGATGAATGTCGCAGAAACATTTAATGAGCAATGAGCGACGATGACTCCAGAAGCAAATGTTGGAACCAACAGTGTAGTTACTCTAGCAACAGGTATTTGAACCAAACATTTCCGTTGACTGGGTAGATCAAATGCATCAATGGGTGGGATGAATGTCGCAGAAACATTTAATGAGCAATGAGCGACGATGACTCCAGAAGCAAATGTTGGAACCAACAGTGTAGTTACTCTAGTAACAGGTTTTTGAACCAAACATTTCCGTTGACTGGGTTAGATCAAATGCATCAATGGGTGGGATGAATGTCGCAAAAACATTTAATGAGCAATGAGCGACGATGAATCCAGAAGCAAATGTTGGAACCAACAGTGTAGTTACTGTAGTAACAGGTTTTTGAACCAAACATTTCCGTTGACTGGGTAGATCAAATGCAAGATATCGTTCTTGTCTTAGGTATGTCGGATAAGGGCAATGGGAGAGATCATAGAGTCATATAAACAATCAACTGAACTGGTTGGTTCCAATGTCTGCTACTAGAGTAACTAGCTAGTCACTCAAGCAATTTATGACGAGGCTGAAGACGCAATATTACACTAATAAAATATAGGTAATGTTAAGGCAATAGAAGATAGTGAGACAAAACCAGTAATTTCCTGAGTCCTAGATGGACCTTATATTGTATTATAAGGTCGGCCTCATAACCGGCTTTGTACCCCTAAGGTTCCACCTACACCGCATTGGGGTCACACAAAGTACAACCCTGTGCAGGCTATGTGAGGAGACTGACGAAACGGCATCCCACTTAATATTTGAGTGCCCAGCACTCGCATCTTGCAGATTTGAACTATTTGGGGCACAAACCCCAATGAGGTCCATTCAGAGCGAACAACTAATCAAGGGTCTCAAACCCCTCACCAAGGGGCTGAATCTCCTTGATTAGAAGCAAAACTCCCAGGAAAGTACAATAAGCCAATAGCCTTTTTAACTTTGTGATGGACTCGATATTATTTTCTCCAACTGCCAGAACCGCCGTATCGTCCGCAAAAGTAGCTGTAGTGTTCATTTCAATATCTGGGAGATCACTGGTATAAAGGACATACAGGAGTGGTCCAAGAACACTCCCTTGTGGGACCCCTGCAGTGATCAGCTGTGGCTCTGAGTAGGCATCTTCTTGCTTTATTCTGAAGTAACGATTGGTGAGGTAAGATTGGAGCAGTTCAGCATACTTCATTGGCAGGGTTTTGCGCAGCTTGTAATTGAGTCCCTCATGCCAAACCTTGTCAAATGCTTGAGCGACGTCAAGGAAGATGGCAGAGCAGACTTTCTTTTTTTCAAGCGCTTCTTCGATTGCATGTGTTATTCGATGAACTTGGTCGATTGTGGAGTGTTTTTGTCGAAAGCCAAACTGATGCCTTGGAAACAGCTTACGTTCTTCAATTATGGGTACTAGTCGTTTATGAGTTAGTTTTTAAATGAGTTTGGATAATACTGGTAAAAGTGAAATTGGCCTGTATGAACTAGGTTCCTCAGGAGGCTTACCTGGTTTAAGAATCATGATGACCTCATCAATCTTCCACAATTGTGGTACGTAACGGAGTCTGATAACTGCATTGATAATCATTGTTATTTTTGCAATGGCTTGAGAGTTTTAGTTATCATCTATCTATCTATATTGTATTATAACAACTTGTGTCACCGTGATGTTGTGATGTGCGCGAGTGATGATCGCTGATGACGTTTGAACCCCGTGTCAACCAATGAAACTTCAGCACCCCCTCTTTTTCATCCGAGCCCAAGATTCTTCTGGCTTTCCCAGCAATCAGTTGGCTTTGAACACCTCCGCAATATATGTCCTATCTATGTCGTTTCTTTGCGTTGGCTGGAACCTTTCGCCATCTTGGTTGTTGCTCTCCTACGTGGATCACCTGTACTCCCTGTTCTTCAGGATTCCTCTTCATTTAAAGATTTCTTCTCATCGAACCGTCGTCGATCGACGTAAGTTGATATTGAGAGCCGCCAAATATGTATGCCAACTGCTTTGCCCCCAATGAGAGAGTTCTGGACACCATGACCACGATCCTCCACCTCCTCTTCTTTTATTTGCAGCTTTTCGTCCAGAAAGCAGAACCACATCACACCCGTGACAACGAACAACTCTCCCTCATTCTCGCTTCCCGTCGTCATCGTCTTTCTTGGTGCGCTTGGGCCCACGTTTTCCTTGGCTTACCACGGCGAAAATCGGGAGCTTCCCGTTTGCAGATTCATCTCGACGCCACGTGGTATCGTTGGGTAGTGAGTTCCTGCATTGAACATTTTGGGGTCGAACATCTAAACGGTCAGACTTTCCATTTCTTACTAATAATAATTTATTTGTCCTCAATTTGAGGCAAAAGGTATTAATTACCAAAAATTCAATTATTTTCCGTTCATTAATTAATATTGAACTTATGTTCATCTTCCAAGGAGCTCCTTTTAATTAGGAATATCTCATTTCATTGGCACACAGTATAACTTTAATTTTTTATGTACGAATATACCTACGTCCACGATTTCGTCGAGAAAATTTGATTTTAATTTGAATACATTTTCATTCAGATTTGGGTTAATTGGTTGTTCTAATTATTCAAGAACGCCCCTACCCTATTTCTGTACGAAATATGCAGCAGTTAGGTATTATAACGATTTTCATCATTACCATGTATTAAATAATGTTACGAATCACATAATAAAATCAACCAACAGCCAGGAAAAACCCAGGGCTCAGGTTCATTGAACGGGGAAGGAGCGCTGCCTCTCCTGGTCAGGCCCTATTTAATCCCTGAGCACTAAGCTAAGGGCGCTAATCGTTCTCCCGACGCCTTCTGGTGTAGCCTGGCTATTGGTTTCGCTGAAACACATACAAAAACTCTTTTACTTTTAACTACCCTTTGGGCAAGTACGTCAGATTCAGAAAACCCAATCTATTTTGGAAAATACTTTTCAGGCCCTACCAAAAGCGAGAATGTCAGATACGTCTAGGCATAAAGCTTTCCACCCCTCTAACCAAGTAGGTCAGATCCGTCTCGCCATACAGGTTAACAAAGAACAAAACTTCCCTAAATTCACTCCCTGCTAAGTGGGTCAGATTAGTCTAGACGAAAAAGCAAATGTTTTCAAAAACTCCCCTAATTCGGTCCTACTAGTCTAGGCACGAGAAAAACTGTAATCTCATTTACGGGCCTAAGAAACTCGTATTGGGACCCATAACAGGTATTGGGAATTCCTCATTTATACCGACATTTTCTTAAGAAATGCCAAAGCTCATTTGCTGGTGACTGAACCACCTTCGAGGTGTTGAAATGTTTGCTTTCGAGTCTAAATATACAGAGCAAAACTGTAGAATATACAGCCAACTGTCGATGAAGAGTTTATGCGGGTCGATGGATACGTAGCAACCTGAGTTCCATCGCCGTCAGAGTTATAGTTGCCCCTTCCCAAGCGCTTAAGTAAAGTTCTCATGCTAATCATTACTTCTACCGTTTACAACCGGTTTTAATAATATTTTCAGGATTGTCATGCTCATGCATTCACCGAAGTTTCACTGCTGGCGATTGCCACTGCGCAAGCGCATTCGTGAAACCCTAGTAGTATTCCCAGCATCTACAGTTTGCATCCAGTTGTTAAACTTCAACTTGGGTAGAAATGTTCTGTAGTAGAGGGAGAAAAAGAGAAATTAGTTTTTTATGAAATATCTACAGTTAGGCATTACGAATTACACGGACTAAGTCCTCATTTATAAAAACGGAGTCATTTGAACGTTGTCTATATTTCCACGAAAGTAAAGAGTTACACTGTTAAATCGATTTCGTTATCAAGAGTAACAAACATGAACTGAAAGTACATCACAGAAAGCATATCTTATGCTGATCATTTGTAGAATTTCCTCACTTTTGCCCAAAGGGAGGTATGTTGGATGTGCTAGAAAAATTCGAAATTGTTAAGAGTGATAGGTCAGGAAAATGTTTTAATGATGTCATTCCTCAAAATATTTCACCATTATTGCGTTCTTTCTTGCAATAAGTTTGGCTCCTCCTCTCCATAATGATACTATTTGTGCCCCTTTCACTTTGTAAGCCTTGAGTGGCATTGGTTGGTCCTCCCCGGCCCTTTCATTTCCTTGAGCCAATAGGATTCAATCTCCTCTCACTTGATCCTATATAGGATATGCTTTCTGTGATGTACTGCAGTTCATGTTTGTTACTGATGATGACCTAACCGTCGAAATCGATTTAACAGTGTAACTCTTCACTTTCGTGGAAATATAGACAACGTTCCATCTTACTCCGTTTTTATTATTTTTATTTTCATTACGAATTCCTCATTTGTACCGACATTTGCTTAAAAGATCATTGCTACTGACTGGATCTTACCTCCTAGGTGATGAAGTACTTACTTCCGAGTCTACCTATATAGAGCAAAACTGTTGAATTTAAAGTCAACTGTAGATGAAATTGCGTTTATGCGGGTTGAGAGCCATCCAGCCACCTAAATTCCACTACTGTCAGATCTATAGTTGCCACTTCCCACACACTTGAGTACAGTTCTCATACTAATCATTACTTCTACCGTTTACAACCGGTTTAATGACATATTCAGGATTTTCAAGCTGGGGCGTTAACCGAAGATTCGTTTCAGGTGGTTTCCAATATGCATGTGCATTCGTGAAACTCTAGTACTATCTCTAATATCTACAGTTTGCATGCAATAATTGTTCTTCAGTTTGGAGATAAATTGATCATAAGATGAGAAAAGAGATGGCCACCAATGACGTAGGTTCTATTTAACTGAACTAGGGTTAAATAGAATAGGCACTTTATAGAATTATTAAGGTAAAATTTATTCAAAGGGCTAAATATTGGATGTGCCTGAATGAAGACTCAAAAAACAGGGCAGATGTCTGGTTATGTCTAAATAAGTCACCTAAGGATATTTCTCCATGAATAGGTTGAATCTTGGACGATAGCGATTATTGTTTTTATTGTTGATGGTGTAACTGTTTGGTGATGATGTAACTGTTGAAATCGACCCAACATTGTAACAACTCTTTTCGTTTTTGGAAAAAGATTACTTTTTTGTCCAGATCGGAAGAACCTCCTGTAGTTCTTGAAAAAAGACATTAAAATTAATTAAACAGTCATTATCTTGATCACTATTGATGATTCATTCATGAAGGCATTAATAGTATAAGCTTTTAGAATGAAAGCGAGAGAATGAGGCGAGAGTTTTCTGGCTCTGGTTTTTGTAATCTTCCACAAATATTATGATTAATCAGCGTTATCTGCGTTCGTCTGAACCATATCATTGGAAGATATTTGTAATGTCTGTTTAGTGATATATTTGGTTCTGAAGTAACTTATTTAACATTCCACCTTATTCCAGCGCAGTATGACTTCTTTTGTTAAAAATGTGCTAGTCGTTGGGAGTCGCGGTTGCGGAAAAACCTGTATGATCAATGTTTTCGTTTCGAACTGGTATGACGAAAGATATGTACCTACAGCACGTAAGGATCAGGATGAAGCGCAGGTTGAGTTGGACGGGTTTCAAGTCGAACTGCGTCTAACGGATTCTTGGGACAATGCCGTCAACGATGGTCTGGGTTGTCAGAGCTGTCCTTGCCCAGATGTGATTGTGATGTGTTTTGCTATCGATGCACCAGACACTTTGAGAGACGTGCAGCATCACTGGCACCCCTTGGTCGAACAACATTGCCCTGGAGTTCCCGTCGTTCTAGTCGGAACCATGAAAGACCTTCGGCTCGATCCTGATACGGAGGAAAACCCAGCCAAATGGAGAGAGGCGCTCGTCAGTTGTGAATCAGGGAGAGCAACGGCTGCGAAAATGAACGCAATAGCATATGCAGAGTGCTCAGCGAAAAACGGAGTTGGCGTTCGGGAAGTCTTCGAAATTGGAGCAAGAGCTGCCTTGAAGAATGATGAAGATTGGAAAAAGCTGACTAAGAGAAACTGTTGTGCTCTACTATAACTGCTGGTACAGCAAACCGTATGTATGCCATAGCATACCTTCATTCATAATCACAATAACAGAATCATATCCGCACACTTTTTTAGTTAATAAACTGCTAATGACAAACGTTGTTACCGTAGTTAATAACCTGCCCTTTTATTACTGCAATAGTATACCTTCCACTTCTAATTAGTTAGATCTTCTTTACTGCTTCTGTTGAAAAATGAAGTTTAAATGGAATCAATCATGTTGCAGCTTCACATTCTAATTATAGATGCCAGGGGTAGGTACCTACTTGCTTTAGTGTTGGTTTATTATTGATAGGCCAGATAGGTACCTATTACGGGAGTGATTATTGACTACGCCTACTCAAAAATTGTCATCCGTTCAACTTTGATGTCCCCCTAAATTCACAAGGTACCTATAATACAACGCCATATCATAAGTATTGTTTCACCTACCTTCTCCTGATAACGAGAAATCAACAGAAATCCATCTAGGACATTATGGGGCCTTGAGCGCCAATTTGATCGCAATGCCGTGTCGCCGGTCAGTCGAAACAAATTACACCTCACCAGATGACTATCATCCTGATGTTTTCCTTCATTTACTTCGATGACCGAGAAATCAGAGTCGCCGTGAAGTAACTACCTATATATTATCACGATGCGAAAGATCCAAATTACTTATTAAGAATATAGGTATAAGAGAAAACGCCAACCTTGGGTACGATTGACTATCCGAGCCCCTGTTTGATAGCACGTTATCGTTTGATATGATCGCTCGAATCGAATCACTTCTATCGAGTTCAATAAGGTAATAAAGAAAACTTGGGATTTACAAAGGGGTTTGCCAATAAGTTTCTCTAGACAATACAAGATGGAAGACATATTTCTTTAAATTTTGGCTTACTATTTTTATTACGTGCTTAAGACGTGTAAATTCCAATGAATCGAGTGAAAAAACTGTTCCTCCGCTGTACGGAGGTTTTCTCCAAAACCACTGGATCAAAGTTGAAGACACTTCAATGAATCTAATGGGCCCACGTAAACCATTTGAAGTTTATCTGTTCAACCTTCCTGAGGGCTTCCAACTTCGGCAGACAAGAAGATCGTCAAAACTACTGTGGATGTGAACGGACCTATCCGAAACTCGTCTCGTAAATTAAGGCGATCGGATCAGCCGACATCATGAATAAAACTCCGTAAACACAAAGACTTTAGTAGTCTGTCACTACCTAACGTGTTGCCTAATTTTCGTGGCAAATGAAACTGTTGCAATGGCTCTATACATTTCAACATTAAAATATTTAGAACTTAAAGCATGCTAACAAAATCACATAAGTTCCAATCATGCAGCACGATCGTATGAGCAAATTTTTTATAATTATGTTACGTTCATGTTGAATTTCAAGCACCCTGTGTGCAAGGAAATTGTCAATTACAATTTTGGTTCATTATTCAATAATAAACCATTGTAATCGCTCTTGAAAAAAAAAAAAAAAAATTCTAACGCCCCCTGAAAATTTCATGGTTTACGTTTCAAAGGGTGTAGAATCCGAATCTGCAATAAAAATCCGCCGTATGCCGTACGCACAATTTCTCAAAAAACGGCTGAAGCAAAAAAGCTGAAATTTTCAGGAAAAATCCATGTTGGACCGGCGACGCCCCAATTCTTTAGCCTCTCTCACTTAATTTAAAGTGCCCTTCAAGGGCTGTCAAAGTTTTGTAAAATCCCTAAAAACCTCAAAAAAACGTCAAGGCGGCCTAAATTTGTTCTCTTATTGAAGAACACTCCACGAGGAATCGAATGAGCCCTTCCCCAGGTCCGTTGCTCAAACCATTCCCGATCTATGGCCCGATTTATGGTGCCAACATTCGCGTTATTTAGGTTTTTTATTGTTTTTGTGTTGGTATCAGTAACCTAGTGACGTAGTGATGTATTGATGTAGTAATGTGGATACTGGAGTGAACTCCTAAAAGGCTTTGAAGCCGATACACGGGTTGAAGCATTCTAATAACCATTAAAAAAAAATAAAAAAAAAAACGCTGCAAATTCTTTCACTTTGGTTTATTATTCAATTTCATTCATTTGGCTTGCATTCATAATTTGAATTTCTACTAAGCTTTGGAGTGTGCGTGTTTCACAGGTGATAGAGCGATTATTGAATTTCAGGAGATATGCATAGAGCACGTAAATCTGTTCCCGACCAAAATACCTATTTCGATTGATCAGTTGATGATATTTGTGTGCCCCCTCTAATCTGTCTACCTTTGGCTACATCGTTTAAATTTGGATTTGAGGAAGTTTTAACGCAATACGAGTGCTAAAGGACTTTGATAAATTATAGATGTTTTTATTGGGGGGGTATTGAGGTTCAATAAAAAAATGCTGCAAATTCTTTCACTGGGGTTTATTATTCAATCGGCTTGCGTTCATGATTTGAATTTCTACTAAGCTTTGGAGTGTGCGTGTTTCACAGGATAAGGCGATTATTGAATTTCAGGAGGCACGCAAATATGATCAACTGATCAATCCAAATAGGTATTTTGGTTAAGAACAGATTTACGTGCTCCATGCGTATCTCCTGAAATTCAATAATCGCTCTATCCTGTGAAACACGCACACTCCAAAGCTTAGTAGAAATTCAAATCATGAACGCAAGCCAATTGAATAATAAACCCCAGTGAAAGAATTTGCAGCGTTTTTCTCACTTTTTCCAGTCGCTTTTCGGCGGGGGGTCCCATCGCAAAAACCTTTTCAAGGTTAAAATGTCCAAAAATTGTTCTTCTTTTTTGAAAGTTGACTTCCGTTGATTCCGTCCTATCTGTATGCTCCAATTTTCGAATAGGTACTGTGGACCGGTGTGGGTGTTAACAGGGCCACCTCCGATCACACAACACTCAGTTGTAAAATCTCCGTGCGTTGTAAAAGCGACCGACCCTCCTGCGATTCTCACCTGCGCACCTTTTGTTTCCCAATCTTCCCCGCTCCTTCCTCCCTCATTGTGTTCTCACTCGCGATACTTCGTCGCCTTTTACGCAATTCGGAACGTATTAAGTTCGCAGTTGTTTTCGTTCTGTTATCCTCGTTGCAATAATAAAAGAAATTAAAAATATCCTTAGAAAGAACGTGCGAAAAAAATGTGGTTTGAAGGATGCAACTGAAGGTTGGGTGAAGGGGTTTACTTTTGTGAAAGATCCAATTACGTGGACGGGAGGATCGCAACTTTATTCTTGGAAACCCCAGTCTTCTTGTTCCATTAACATTTACTACCCTTAAAAAGTGAATTAACTTTACGTGCCAGCAGCACGAGTGGTGACACATTTCGTTGCGGAGATGATATCGATACAAATATTATAATTGTTAAAGATTGGATGTAGGGTAGTCAAATTCAACCACCAAAATCGATTTCACAATCGGCGGTCTGAAATCGGTTGTACCAATTGAACGATTTAAAAAAATAATTCGTTTTATGGTTCACTTGTAAACTTTTATGATGTCTAGATTCAAGAAATTCAATGTCCGTTCACCGTGTCATGCAAAAATGGTGCAAATGTTTTGACCAAAATTTAGACTCATTTGCAGTATACTTACGGTGACCATAATTTTGAAAAAGAAAAGGAGAACCATGTAAGAAGTGTAACACAAATTTTATCAACCAGTATTAAATATTGGTAAATAAATGTTATTCAGAAAAAAATAAATATTTGTTCGCAATAGGAGCTTTCAAACTAAATTACGCATATAATATTAACATTACTCTCACAGCTTCTGAATCAGGTACGTAACACAGGTAAATATCATTGTTACACAAATAAACGTCATCATATTGCAACTTAGGAATTGCAACAAGTTGAACAAATTGTGAAATTAATATGAAACCAGAGTCGTCATTTTTTAAACCAATCATATTTGGCAGAACCGTGGATGGCTTTAAGCCGATGCTCATGGTTCTTCAAAAAATCAAACATTTGTAAGCAACTTCCATCAAAATTGTGGTAAATTTGCATTACCTCCTTCAGAGTGTCAACGCCTAATTGGTTTTTTTTCTGCACTCCAATAGTTATTAATTAATGAAAATAAGCGTTCAATGGGTGCACTTGTTGCTGTTAAGCTAAATACAAATTCACACACAATCATTGTGTTGGGCAGAAACACATGGTTGGAGCGCATGTGATTGAAAATTTCACTCCAACGAGTTTCTGAGGCTGCTTTAAGCTCGTTCCATTTGCTAATCTTCTCCTCCGATATGTAGTTTTTAACAAGGAATATCTCGTCAAACATCGCATCTATGATAATTTTAGCAGATGATCGGGCAAAGATGTCAGAAAAAGATTCACATGACGCTTCATTCCATGAAAAGTTTTTTTGAGCAGAATCCATGAAAATAGGGCAAGATCCTGAATATTTGCGTCTCACTTCCGTAGGTAACTTTCACAAAAAGACGTTGTGTATGAACCTATTAAAGTTAGGACCTTGGGAGTACCATTTCAAAAAAAAGGAAACCCTTACTAATCATTAAATTTCTTCAAAGCACCGTGAATTCCAAAAATTATTGAATTTCAGGAGGCACAAAAATGATCAACTGATCAAAAATAGGATTTTGGTCGAGAAAGATCGTGCTCCATGGTCACCTGATATAGTATCCTTAAACACTCCAAAGCTTGAAGAATTTCAAATCATGAACGCACAGCCGATCGAATGCGACCCCAGTGAAAGAATCGATATTCATATTCATTCAAACGTTCATAATGGTATATACTGATTTCATGAAATTGATTTAAATAAACCCCATTGAAAATGTGAATCTGCTACCATTCATTAAACTGCGATATTTGCAATCCCTTTAAATGGTCTCCTTGATTTCATATCAGACCTACATCAAATTAAAATATGGGCTTCACAAATCCGTTCCGTATGGGAAACTGCCAGTTATCAAGAAGGCGGTTGACTTGGCTGGTAGTAAATCGCGGAATGGTCAGACAGACCTGGGAAACGAAAGACACCTCATGGAAAGTTCCAAATTTGTTAAGATAGGCTATGGTGCCCGCAGCAAAAACTTTGACGAAATTTGAGTTAGGACAAAAGCTGTGTTTGGACCAACATGGATTGGTCCACCGTTTGGGAGAAATCTTGCGTACGGCGTACGGCGTACACGTAAAAATTGGTTTATTATTCAAAATAATAAACCATTGTAAATTTGTCAAAATTGAGATGCTATGGTTTACGAATAATCGAAGGGTGTAAATCCCTTACTCGTTTTCATGAGTCCTCAAAAATGTGGGAGGACACAAACACAAAAAGTAGGACCTGTACTCTGTATTATTCAATAATAAACCATTGTAATCGCACTTGAAAAAAAAAAAAAAAAAAAAATTCTAACCCCCCTTGAAAATACGGTTTACGTTTCAAAGAGTGTGGAATCCAAATCTGCAATAAAAATTTTTCCGTCCGTCCGCCGTACGCACGATTTCTCACAAACGGTTGGAGCAAAAAATCTGAAATTTTCAGGAAAATGCCACTTAACGGTTGTCAAAGTTTTGTAAAATCCCTAAAAATCTAAAAAAAAAATCAAGGGGGTATAAATATGGACTTTTTTAAAGAACTGAGGAATCGAATGAGCCCCTCCCCAGGTCTGTAGCTCAAACCATTCCCGATGTGTGGCATGATCTTAGGCTGCCAACATCCGTCTTCGCATTGCTAAGTAAACAAATAAGTTAACAAGTAAAGCAATTAGAAGTAGTGCAGTGGTTTCGTGCTGAATTCACAACTTCAGGTCCTTTGGATCGTTCCCCGCGTTCGGCAGGAAAATTTGTGCCCCATATGAAAACGCTGCAAATTCTTTCACTGGGGTTTATTATTCAATTTTATTCATTTGGCTTGCTTTCATGATTTGAATTTCTACTAAGCTTTGGAGTGTGCGTGTTTCACAGGTGACAGAGCGATTATTGAATTTCAGGAGATATGCATAGAGCACGTAAATCGGTTCTCAACCAAAATGCCTATTTGGATTGATCAGTTGATCATATTTCTGTGCCTCCCAAAATGCAATAATCGCTCTATCACAAATCACTAGAGACATGGATTCTCCCGTCGTAAAATAGATTATACGTTTGTTTACTGGTATTGACATCACTGGTTTACTACTTCGGTCCAACTAGTATTGTCTTTCTGAAATTTAGACCTCTCTGATCAAGCCCCGTAGGTAAACATCCGTATTTAAGAAGTTGAATTTTTGATTTTCGTCAGCTAATCGAAGTATGTACTGCCCACCCCCTGGATAATAGACAACCCTCTACTGATGAATCCTAGCTCCACAGGTATGCAAACTGTTTTGTCTTTGTGAATTTTCCGACAAATCTATTACAAGAAAAATTATGCTGTTCGATTCTTCTCAACCTCTATTATCGTGACATAGTAAAAAGATTGGAGGCGGGTAAGTGACAAACATTTTTTTCTGTTAATCTGCATCAAAAATGTAGTAAAACCCCGCCAATCGCACTTTTCTATCTCAACCCGTTTTCTAGATATAATTTGTTTAAAGGTTTTTTCAGAAAACCACGTTTTTTTTACATAAAAACCCACGTTTCTTCATTTTAAAACAACTTTTTCCTACTTTTGACCACATTATCGGGTTCAGCGTGAAATTTCTTTTACGACCAATGCACATTCCTAATTATAAACGAACCCCTAAGGACCGCAATTGCAGTTCAAACATTGAAAATTTAAAAAAAAAAAATTGCTAGTTTCTGGATTACTTTTATTGCTTCCGAGTCTACCAAGGTAGCGGAAGCATTGTTTTCACTTTCGGAATGTGAAAATTTTTTTGTCTCCAAAATCAAAAATTCCACTCGCATTTTGCGTTTTAGACCTTTCTGAACAATTTTGGTTCCGTGTCTGTCTGTGTGTCTGTCTGTCTCTGTGCGTCTGTCTGTCTGTCAGCAAATCCTTGTTACGGGCAAAACTACACGAAGATATAGTCCGATTTAGATGAAATTTCCAGGGATTGTGCGCATTGGGGTGTAGATAGTCCCCTATAGGTTTCATGACCCCCGGATCAATAGTAGCCTCTGCGCATGCGCAAACGTGAAATCCTTGCTACAAGCATAACTCCGGGAGTTTTTGACCGATTTCGATGAAATTTTCAGGGATTGTTCGGTTTGATGTGTAGATGATCCCCTATAAGTTTCATGACCCCCGAATTAATAGTAGCCTCTGCGCATCCGCAAACGTGAAATCCTTGTTACATGCATAACTCCGGGAGTTCATGACTGATTTCGATGAAATTTTCAGGGATTGTTCGGGTTTGGTATATTTTATAGTTTGTTCAATAGTTGTACATGCCTACCTTTATTTTCTCAAGTTATGCTCCTGCATAACAATAAATTTACCCTAATTCAATATTTACTTCGCCTAATTGAACGAAGTTCTTTAGTCAATAATAATTTTCAATGATCTATACAGTCATGTTATGGATACGAGGAAGCTATGTGCCACACCCACTTGTTTTTACTGCACTTCAAAAAAACCTGCTGGAACTTGTCAAATCGCAGGAAAACTTGCAAATTTAATCAGCTTCCTAATGGTATGGTCAACTTTGCGATTCCGCGGAAATCTCATGGAGAAATTAGAGTTCGAAAGCGAAAAACCTTCAAGTTATTATCCGCTTCCCCCCTGTATATCATCAACAAGAAATCAGGTATTTGTATGGTGTTGTGGGCGCCACGATTATTGGTTTTTTTGGTGAACCATATAGGAAGGAAAACTGTGTTTTGATGGCAGGTCAAAAGCCTTTCAGTATTAGAACATTTAGCGTCAATAACGGCGATCATTGGTAGCCGCCTTGGCCTCTTTGACAAGTGCGTGGCTCGAAATGTACCTACTTCCGTTCACACCGCACCGACGCCTGCTATTAGATGGGAATCTCGATTCGTGGACACTGCTCTGGAACGGAATCGCGAGGTCAGACATGAAACTCTTCTTCACTCGGTACGTGAAATCCATATGTAGGAACCTGCCTTCCTTGGTTGACTTGTAACAAAGCTTCTATTATGAGCTGAATTAAAGTCTAATTAATAAACCTCTTATCTGATGAAGCGTCATCTTTTAGAGTTGTAGGGTACTTATTCAAGATTTTGAGAAGGATTACTCCTACTTTATATGCTGAATGCTGAGCTATTATGCTCTCTTTTGTATCTAGAATACATCAACAAAACGGACCAATTTCAGGATTTTATTCATCATTTTTATAATCCATATCTACTACCCTACTACAGTATTTTTACCGATTGGCTTGTGGACAATTGATTGAAGAGGTAAAATCACTTGAAACCGTTTTTGGACGCAATTGGTTTTTGGTATCAGCAGGTTCTGAATGGTATCCACCGTTCCTGTGTTACATGGGTCAATACCATATAAAACTCCCTAAAGAACAAGAAAACCTCGTCGCATGGGTTTCGGCTAGTAGAGAATCTGAGACTTCATACCCCCTACTCCCCTTTATAGTCTTTATAAAGTTCCCTTTATACTATTACAGGCTATATACTCCCTTATTACGAGTTCGGGAATACATAAACGGCAGTCTGTTCGTAATCTGAACTGACTGAGATAACCATGCAAGATTCATCGTGTAAGCGAGATATTGAAGGAGCTTTTTCAGTAGTTAACAAGGCACACTTACCTGGAATTAGGAGGCTCCCCGATGAAACAAGGTGCACTACCGTTTTTTTGAGATATAGGGGAGGTTTTAAAGTACGAACATTCGATTCAGCGTAAAAGTGTGCAAAAATCACGATGTCGAACTAATTGTTATGGTGCAAGTCGGCTTTTGATGATAAACGTTGACTTCCACTTAAGAACCCACGTTTTTTAGGACTCGAACGTGATTTCCTCAGTTTTCAAATTGCACTGCGAAAATGTTCTTTCTTATACCGTTTGAGAGCTGAGATTAAGTTTTTCCCGAGAATTGTTCGACGATTGATTTCCGTTATAACAAAGATAATTGCAGAAGAAAAAAATTTTGAAAGTGAAAAAAGAAGGATTTCTCGTTGAGTAAGAAAAAATCTCTAAGAGGCATTTTGGTTTATTATTCAATAATAAACCATTGTAATCGCTATTGGAAACAAATTCTAACCCCCCTAAAAATTTCATGGTTTACGTTTCAAAGGGTGTAGAATCCAAATCTGTGAAAAACAAAATTCCGTCCGTCCGCCGTACGCACAATTTCTTCCAAACGGCTGGAGCAAAAAATCTGAAATTTTCAGGAAAAATGAATATTGGTCCGAAATATCATCAATTCTTGAGCCAGCTCTCTCTCTTAATTTAAAGTGCCCTTTAAGGGTTGTCAAAGTTTTGTAAAATCCCTAAAAACCTCAAAAAAAGTCAAGGCGGCCTAAATTTGAACTCGTTTTGAAGAACTTTCCACGAGGAATCGAATGAGCCCTTCCCCAGGTCCGTAGGTCAAACTATTCCCGACGTATGGCCCGATTTATGGTGCCAACATTTGAATTATTTTGGTTTATTATTGTTTTTGTTTTGATATCAGTAACCTAGTGATGTAGTGAAGGAATTGGATACTGCAGTGAACTCCTAAAAGGCTTTGAAGCCGATACACGGGGTTGAAAAATTCTGAATTCTGATCCAAAAACAAACGCTGAAATTCTTTGAAATTTTCACTGATTCAATTGGATAATTTGAGCGATTATACAATTGATTGCGTATTGAATTTCAGGAGGCACACAATATGATAAACTGATCAATCCAAATAGGTATTTTGGTTGAGAACAGATTTACGTGCTCTATGCATATCTCCTGAAATTCAATAATCGCTCTATCACCTGTGAAACACGCACAATCCAAAGCTTAGTAGAAATTCAAATCATGAACGCAAGCCAATTGAAGAATAAACCCAGTAGAAGAATTTGTAGCGTTTTTGTTGGAAATGATCTGCTAATCGACTCCTTGAGTCTGGCCCATAGTTAGAGTAGGCACCCTTGGCAGTGATTGAGCAGTCCCCTTCATACTCTTGAGAGACCATACATGCTCCCTTATTTATCTGGTAAGCATCAACAAATCAGATCAATATCAGGATTTTCTTTATAATTTTCACATTATCTAGTAATATATTTTTACATTACCCTAGTATCTAGTAGGGTAGGTCAACCAATCGGCGAGCACTATGGTTTATGACAATTTATTTTGAAGTGTTCGCACGATTTAATATTTCACTTTCTCTCTTTTTCCATATCCTTGAACGGTACAACGATGCTTGATTTATGATCATGAAATCACGTGTACCTACTATTAAGGAACAAGTTCACTTTTAACTGTGACTAATGTGCAACCAATTAACGTGTCAGGATAAGGAAGATAATTGTGAAGGTTTCCTTATAAGCCGGAGAATTCGTCTGCACTGCTAGAGTGTTGAACGCGTTACTCTCCTGATCATTATGGATAATTGGGGTACTGCTATAGTCGATCAGACGAGGAAAGGAATCCCTGATAACTTCTTGTAAGCTGCCTGATTGAACTATATGGAGCTGCCACACAATGTATGTGTTTTGTGTTCCACAAAAGAATTGTGTTAATTTTTTCATTATTGGTGACTCTACAGATATTTTGCTAATTTTGTGATAATTGTTAGAATTGTGTTAATTTTGCTTCCAAGTCTACCAAGGTAGTGGAAGCATTGTTTTCACTTTCGGAATGTGAAAATTTTTTTGTCTCCAAAATCAAAAATTCCACGCGCATTTTGCGTTTTAGACCTTTCTGAACCATTTTGGTTCCGTGTCTGTCTGTGTGTCTGTCTGTCAGCAAATCCTTGTTACGGGCAAAACTACACGAAGTTGTATGATTGTGCGGGTTGGGGTGTAGATGGTCCCCTATAGGTTCCACGACCCCCGGATCAATAGTAGCCTCTGCGAATGAGCAAATGTGAAATCCTTGTTACGAGCATAACTCCGGGAGTTCTTGACCGATTTCGATGAAATTTTCAGGAATTGTTCGGTTTGATGTGTAGATGATCCCCTATAAGTTTCATGACACCCGGATCAATAGTAGCCTCTGCGCATCCGCAAACGTGAAATCCTTGTTACACGCATAACTCCGGGAGTTCTTGACCGATTTCGATGAAATTTTCAGGGATTGTTCGGACTGATGTAAAGATGGTCCTCGTGAGTAATAAAGAGAAAATAAAGTTTTAGCCTCGAACTTGGATCGAACCATCATTGAACGAGTTGACTTTAGTCATTAATAATTTTCAATGATCTACACAGTCATGTTATGGGTACGAGGAAGCTATGTGCCACACCCACTTGGCAGACGTTTTTTCCTTATTGGTGACTCTATAGATATCATATCGATTCAAATATCCGAACTTTCATCCATTCGGTTTCCCTAAGGTGAACTTAGTCCAACTTCCCTCGTTACCGACGACGATCGAACCTGCCAATATAAGGGGTCGTCCCCAAGTCATCCTGTGCATCGCGCGGTTTATCCTGTTAGTCCAACAGCGAAGCGGATCCAAAGAGAAACGAGGAGCTGACGTGATTCACGGCGACCTCGAGCTCCCTGGAGGATGCCCCGACCGGACGCCGAGCCCGCGAATTCAGACGTGACCCTCCGTTACCACGGCCGTCGATTTGAGCGTAGTAAGTAGCAGCGGGTACCGACTCATCCTTCTTGTAAGTGGGTGTATTTACCTTGAATCGAAGTTAACCGCTTATTTACATAATGGTAATGTGTAACTTCAATTTGCCTGGTCGATAATTTGTCAGGATGCTCTCACTGGACACGGCAGTCCGAAAGTTAGGGAAGGGTGCTACAAGTCACGGGTTTTTGTGATTTCATAGCTTTACCTTGGGACCTTCGTGAGGGTATTCTTCGTCATCGTTAAACTATCTATCACTGTATACAATGGCAGAAAGTGGAAGTATATTTTTGAATTTACCACGTTCATTCTCCAACTTCAACAAACAATCATAAATACTGCTGGTTTGTGAGCATCTTTTGTCAAAACCCGAAATATAACCTGACACGAGGTTTTTGTCACACATGTTTGAGTCGAAAATGCTGATGTGGATGTGCCTTAAGTGTTATGTGTTCTTAAGGCACCTAAAATAGAAAATGTATGGTGGCACTAAGCGCCGATTATTAATATTCTACCTCAGTCTACATGACATGTGACTTCATCACATTGTGATATAAACAGATCAGCGATTTACGTAGGAGGGTTACCTAATACAAAAATTACTCACGAGGACCATCTACACATCAAACTGAACAATCCCTGAAAATTTCATCGAAATTGGTCAAGAAATCCCGGAGTTATGCGCGTGGCAAGGATTTCACGTTTGCGCATGCGCAGTGGCTACTATTGATCCGGGGGTCATGAAACTTATAGGGGACCATCTACACCCCAACCCGCACAATCTCTGAAAATTTCATCAAAATCGGACTATAACTTCGTGTAGTTTTGCCCGTAACAAGGATTAACAAGACAGACACACAGACAGACAGAAAGACAAGGAACCAAAATTGTTCAGAAAGGTCTAAAACGCAAAATACGAGTGGAATTTTTGATTTTGGAGACAAAAAAAAATTTACATTCCGAAAGAAGTAGGTACTTGGGTCGGGAGTCATGTGTGATTGTCCATTTGCATGTTTTGACAGTGTTCATTTCAGAGCGATAAACTATACGCATGGAAACAGTTTCGAGTTGGTGCTATATGTTTCATTTTCCATATTTCCGTGGGCTTCTCGTACATATAGCTTTTCCCAGTCAAATTAATACTTTTCCCAATCAAATTAATACTTTCTCTACAAAATTGATCTTAAAAAATTAAGGAAATAGAACAACGCAAAGCTTGCAATCCAACGAATGATGAATGTATATATTATGTTATAATACAAATTATTGGTAGAAATAATATTGGTAGTTTATCATCTTAGTTGAAGTTTATTTTTAGTGTAGGTACAGTAATTGTATAAACATATATTCAGTGAAGGGGTTGCCCAGCCACTGCTGCGGGTAGTTTGAGCAAAACTTCTAACACGAAATTTGAACAATCTGTGGGGGACAATGTACCTACGGCTCTTGAAACTGTTTCTCCGAGGGCTTGATCCCGGGTAGCCTGAGAGAGATATCCTCTAATTGCCGTCTTAAACTTGGCAAAAGCGTACTCAGCCGGATGATAAACTACCAATGATTTTTCTGCCAATAATTTGTATTATAAAATAATATATACCTACATTCATTATTCATTTCAATAAATTGTGATCTCCTTAACCAGTACTTGTTCTCCGGATAAAATATTTATTTATATTAAAAATTGAACGTTTAGAAAAGAATGATGTACGAAGATATAGATCGAGGAGTCAAGAGTGGATGGCGCCTGCAATCGTGAAAATACTAAACTTCAGTACCTTCATGTAGTGATGAACGAGCTTGCTGTTTCTTTTAGGCGCTTTCCGATAAAAAACACGGCACCAATGACTGGTGGTTCAAATCGACAAACAGTCGATATTATTGTTGATAGTTGTGTCAATAAATGTTCTCCATCCTTTTCGACCGTCCCGTCGCACATTTACGTTTAGGGTATTCAGGGAAGAACAATCCGAAGCCCTCATATAAATTTTAACTCGTTAGTTCTATTAATCGCTTCTGTGCATGAAAAAACGAAATCCTTTTAAGAAGTAAGTCGAGATGATTCATGTTATCATAGTCACCAACGTTCCCAAATATTTGTGATTTATTCGTGCCAAACTGGAAAAAACCTATTCCACATGATAATTGAGCATAGGTACGTACCTAGTTTTTCGAGCAAAATGTTCACTAAGGTAATAGGAAGGATAGGTTTCATATGCCTACTATTTCGTGATGCTAACGTTAGTGAAATGTGTGATGAGACTAATTTGATAGTACGATATATTAGGGAAGAGTCCTCTAAATAGGTAAAACTAAAGAAAAAAATGAGATTATAGTTTAATTTTTCAAGTTTTCTCGCTCCTTTAGTTTTACCATTAAGTTCTTATATTTTTGTGATTTACTGGCGTCAAACTTTGAAAAAATGCTGTTTTATTTGATAAAATATATAATTTGTTTGACAAGAATATTCTAGATTGTCACCTCTTTAGAGTCATAACTGTAATTAGTCGAATGGTGGTTCGAAACGTCAAAAAGTGTTGGAATGGTGAGGTTTTTGGTATTGAGCGCCTCAAAAGCGCTTTGTTACTATCCATAGTATAATTTTTCTTGTTACCAATTAAAGGTTAACAAGCTGTGGTTCAATACGAACTAAATCAGATGAAGTTTAAAGAAAAAAAACAGAATTTAAAGAAAAAATTGTCTATTTCCACCAAATACTGAGTTACAAAGTTAAATCGATTTCGACTGTTAGGTCATCATCAGTAACAAAATATAACTAAATGTGCAGTTGAGAGAGCTCATCTTATATAGTCTCAGAAGTGAAGGGAGCTTGAATCCTATTGGACAAGAAAAGTGAAAGGGGGCGGGAGATACAACCAATGAACAAAGTGAAAGGGACTCAAACAGATGTAAGGGTAACATTTTGAAGTGGGGGACCAAGTTATTGGAGAAATGAACCCACCAATGGTGAAACGCTCTGAGGGATGACGTCATTTAAACATTTACCTGCTTTATCGCTTCTAAGTATCTCAAATTTTTCAAGAACATCCAACATGCTTCCTTTAGGACAAAAATGAAGAAATTCTACAAACTGTCTATCTGCCAAGTCAAAATTGAAAATATGGCTAGATTCCCTAAGGTGACTGGCAAACGCAGAATCACCTTTGCTATCTTTATAATCTTTCTCATGTTCCTTGATTCTTTCCTTAAATTTCCTACCCGTCTGACCGCAATACTCAAACCCACATGAACATTTCAATTTATAGACCCCACTCCTATCTTGAGTTTTAATCTTATCTTTCACAGAACCTAATGATGATTTTAAATTATTTTTATTTTTAAAACCTACCTTAAAACCCCTTGACGTTAAAATTTTACCAATTTTATCAGAAATTGCCCCATAATAAGGAATACTTATCCATTTTCTATCTTCAGCCAAAACCTCTCTACTAAGATTAGATACCCCTTCCCTACTCTTTTTTCTAAGAACCCTACTCCATATCCTATCGATGAGATTTTCTTTGTAGCCATTACTTACTGCTATGCTTTTAATTGTTAATTTTTCTTTAGCTAAATTTACTTCATTCATTGGTACAGATAACGCTCTATTAATCATACTATGGAAAGCGGCATGTTTATGAACCAAAGAATGATTTGATGTACTATGTATTGTTATATCACTATAAGTTTCTTTTCTATAAATTGAAAATTCATGTTTGTTATTTATTAATTTTAAAGATAAATCTAGAAAATTGATTTTCTTTAAATTCTGTTTTAATTTTTTGACACTTTTCCGACACACGACCGATCCCACTCCCGTCCGACTCCGATTTCGCTTCCGATCCTGCACCGGAATCGGAATCTATTCGTCGTCCAGCTTGCGGGAAGGGTGCAGGACGGCCGTGATCTCATTTTCCAAGCTCTAGTGAATTTGTTCGCGCCGTTTTGTGTTGGTTTTTCCAAACTGTGAGGTGATGGAATGGTATACTTAGTTGCCCCTTCGGAGGAGGTGGATGCATTATCATGCTCCGCCACGTTCAGAGGATGATCCAGACGCTTGCAGGCGTCTCATTCATCTCCCAAGGCGACAGATTCTAAAATTGGGAAGGGGCCAACTAACCGTATCCATCACAAAACTAAAATTAAATAACAATGTCTATCAAACCGGAGGAGCTAATTGGGTGTGTGAGGGAATATCCGGTACTGTACGACCAAACCTTTTATTTACTTTTGCTTCCAACAAGTTGAAAGTAGACATGGACATTCTAAAATATTGATAGAACTTGGTTTCATCGCCCAAAAGATGAGTTAGCAACGATGAAAACTCTCCTTCTTCAGGACTGCTTTTCCAAGCTGTTTATGCCTATCAAATGCCAATGTCTATCAAACCGGAGGAGCTAATTGGGTGTGTGAGGGAATATCCGGTACTGTACGACCAAACCTTTTATTTACTTTTGCTTCCAACAAGTTGAAAGTAGACATCGACATTCTAAAATATTGATAGAACTTGGTTTCATCGCCCAAAAGATGAGTTAGCAACGTTGAAAACTCTCCTTCTTCAGGTCTGCTTTTCCAAGCAGCTTGCATGTTGTCTTCAATTCATAGATCCCAGTTTTTAAGAAACTTTTGAACTTCATCCTTATCTGATATCGGGTGTTGGGAAATGTCCAACTTCCTTGAGGAAGGAAGCCATTCAGAAAAGGCATAAGAACCGCAGTTATAGAGCATCTTCGGTTATAGAGCATTTCGGACGCCTGCAAGCGTCTGGGTCATCCTCTGAGCGTTGCGGAGCACAATAATGCATCCATCTGCTCGGAAGGGGCAACTATACCATTCCATCACCTCACACATTGTAGTCCATCTTATGTTGGTCCATTTTCACTGCTAATAGATCACTGCGACCCCTAATCCCATCTTGAGCCCGAAATCCATCATCACCGATATTTGGCAGGTAGTTCAACATGGTAACATGGTAGGACAATATTTGTTCTACCTGGGTTTGCCGAGTTACGCTATTTTCTCCTATTTTTGTTCTTAAGGTCTTTGAGATGGGTTGTTTTCGCAACGATAAGTGGTACCTAGCTGTAGTCTGATTACATCATCGGGATTCTCGAGTTCTAGATAAAGGCCAAGGGATCAAGTGAGCGACCGAAAAATGAGATATTGGTATCCTCATATCGATGGTACCACCCATGATAATATCGACGTTCCACTGCTGATGCCGGTATATCGATTTTCACTTATCGATAATCGACATCTGTCACCGGCACCCATATGTTTAACGTCACCTGAGTGTTGAACATACCAACTAGGTATATTTTGATTAAATGAGTGTATCCAGAAAAGAATCTCGCATTCAAATTGCGTAAATCAATCAAAATGCAACGCCACAGTTCTTGTTTGAATACCTCAATTTTTTTTTAGAAATAATTCATTATAATTAATAGTTAATTTCCACCAAAAGGACTCCAATTTCAAAACAATTGAACAAATTAGAACATGATATTTTAGGAAAATTTGCATAAGTACTTACGTTAAACTGGAAAATCTCTTGTCATAGTTGATGAAGTAAAATAAAATTTCATTCAGACTGCTTTTGGCTGAAGTAGAGAATAGGTAACCCCTTCCTCTTATCAGACAGTATTGATGTGTATATAGGATATTATACCGATACCACTGCCATGTATTAAGGAATGATTTTCACGACCGTTATATCGATAAAAGTATTTTTAATTCGCAGAGACACAAGTGCTAACACATTCTGATCTATTTTGCTTCCGAGTCTACTAAGGTAGCGGAAGCATTGTTTTCACTTTCGGAATGTGAAAATTTTTTTGTCTCCAAAATCAAAAATTCCTGAACAATTTTGGTTCCGTGTCTGTCTGTGTGTCTGTCTGTCTGTCAGCAAATCCTTGTTACGGGAAAAACTACACGAAGTTATAGTCCGATTTTGATGAAATTTTAAGGGATTGTGCGGGTTGAGGTGTAGACGGTCCCCTATGAGTTTCATGACCGCCGGATCAATAATAGCCTCTGCGCATGCGCAAACGTGAAATCCTTGTTACGCTCATAACTCCGGGAGTTCTTGACCAGTTTTGATGAAATTTTCAGGGATTGTGCGGTTTGATGTGTAGATGGTCCCCTATGAGTTTCATCACCCCCGGATCAATAGTAGTCTCTGCGCATGCGCAAACGTGAAATCCTTGCCAGAAGCATAACTCCGGGAGTTCTTGTCCGATTTCGATGAAATTTTCAGGGATTGTTCGGACTTATTATATATATTTTATAGTTTGTTCAATTGTTGAACATGCCTACCTTTATTTTCTCAAGTAATGCTCCTGCATAACAATAAATTTACCCTAATTCAACATTTACTTCGCCTGATTGAACGAAGTTCTTTAGTCAATAATAATTTTTAATGATCTATACAGTCATGTTATGGATACGAGGAAGCTATGTGCCACACCCACTTGGCAGACGTTTTCCAACTGATTTATACTTTACCAGAAGGATTGATGTAGGATATTTTTTTGTTTTTGAGATGCGAGCATCCAGACCAGCAAACTAGACAGAACACACATCGAAAACGTGGACTTATATCGGTCGACTTTCTACCACAGATAAAGTTCGTGGTCGGTATTTTATTTATCTTTCATTTAATTTCAAACCGGTGGTGAAAAGTGGACGATTCGGTTTATCGTACTAAAAATATCGATGGTATATCATCCAACGAGTATCGATTACTGTATCGATGCCCATCTCTCTTGCCGCCAGTGGTGCCTCTGTCACTCGATTCTCGCCGACAAGATGAGTGTCAGAATGACTCGTGCCTTCCTAAATATTAGTTCTACAATGCTGTACGTTATTTATTCGTTTGTCTTTGTATCATTGTGGACCGTCACTTCCCAACATGAAGGCCCTGAAGTCATCTTGTCTTTGGGGAAGGTCAGGGGGCTTTATCAGAAATCCGTCAACGGCAGAGAGATAAAGGCGTTCTTGGGAATCCCTTACGCCCAACCCCCTACCGGCGATCTCAGATTTAAGGTAGGAGCCGGAAAATAACTTATCATATAATTTAAATGCCTTATATCTGGTGATACTTGCATGTTATTATGTAGCAGGTGATTTTGTGACAAAACTACTCACAGAACTAATGATAATATACACCGGTCATCGTGCTTCCGACTTACATAACCAGCAGAGGAGGATGTTACTCTGTGTTAGAGAGGCAAGCTCCCGCAAACAGCGCAGCGATCGACACTGGTGCTACTCATTACCTGGGACAGCCCCCATTCGTGTTCATGCAAGACTTCAAAATTGACTCTTAAAAAAAAAAAAAAAAAAAAAAAAAAAAAAAAAAAAAAAACGCTGCAAATTCTTTCACTGGGGTTTATTATTCAATTTCATTCATTTGGCTTGCATTCATAATTTGAATTTCTACTAAACTTTGGAGTGTGGGTGTTTCACAGGTGATAGAGCGATTATTGAATTTCAGGAGGCACACAAATATGATCAACTGATCAATCCAAATAGGTATTTTGGTTGAGAACCCATTTACGTGCTCTATGCATATCTCCTGAAATTCAATAATCACTCTATCGCCTGTGAAACACGCACACTCCAAAGCTTAGTAGAAATTCAAATTATGAATGCAATCCAAATGAATGAAATTGAATAATAAACCCCAGTGAAAGATTTTGCAGCGTTTCATGCATATCAGAATGCTTCAACCCGTGTGTCGGCTATAAACCCTTTTAGGAGTTCACACCAGTATCCACGTTCACTACATCACTAGGTTACTGCGATCAAAACAAGAAAAAAAAACGCTGTTGTTTTCGTTTTGATCGCAGTAACATAGTGATGTAGTGAATGTGGATGCAAATGTTTGCAGCATAAGATCATGCCATACATCGGGAATGGTTTGAGCTACTGACCTGGGGAGGGGCTCATTCGATTCCTCATGGAAAGTTTTTCAAAAAAAGTCCATATTTAGATAAACTCCAGACGTCTCAAGATCCCAGGTAAGAATGGCAGGCTCACAATGGTAAGAATCTAGTAATTCTACAGGGAGCTCAATTTCCAAAATATGTGATTCCTAGTTATTTACTATTTTGTTGTTAATTCGTTTGTTTATTGTACCTGGTTTTCTTGTTGTGCAGGACCCAGTCCCTGTTGCTCCCTGGCTGGAAACTTTAAACGCCACCACCCTTCCAAATATCTGTCTCCAAACGAACACCAGAAACGTTGGCAGTGAAGACTGTCTTTATCTCAACGTCTATGCCCCTAAGGTAATTTGAATACATACATTTGAAAAATCTGAATTATTTGACACTGGTGGTTATTGACAATAGAATACGTTACTGTTCCAGAACCTATCCTCCTAAGTGTTCTAACTTTCACCAGTATAGACGCGAGTATAAAATAAGTCTCAATGACATGCCAGGCAGTAGGTAGAGAGAGGGACGAAGCAAAGCATTAATATACAACCAGTTAGGTCTGCTGATACCGTTGTTTCAAGCAGTTGACTCCGGTGTGGTGTTGAGGATTGAAAGGATAGTAGTACTGAGATCAGCAGGAATGTCTCCCCCTTGCTCAGTTCCAGATATTGGCAGTCTCCTAACCCAGGCTGTACTATCCTTAGATGCTATGAATCAAAAAGTTTTTTTTCAAGCATTTTACTGACATGTGGTGGAGTACCATTTTATAGTGATTTCGGACGAAGAATAGACTGGGGTAGGTTTCAGAATCATAGAAATTCACTCAAAGCAAATAATACTCACCTAAAAGTCACCGCCCCAAACCTGACAATGAGAAGAGCAGACACGCATTATTCAAAGAATAATATACCTACCCATACGTTAGAATTAGCAGCGTTTTTTACGAACAGGCCAACATTATTATTTTTCCACATTGAATGCATTTTCGATTACTTAAAATTAGTAAGTCATCCACATTGCTTGCAAAGAAAACTTTCTGTTAAACACAAAGGAAGGTGGTTCAAAATGTGAATTTCACGGGGAATAATAAACTGGATACGTGAAGCATTACTGACGGTTTTGCAGACGCTGATAATCATTGCAAGAGGCCCATAACCTTTTTGACAAATTTTTGTTATAGCAGTGGTTACCATCGACATTTTATTCAGTTCACGAATAGCTGATTTCAGAAATTTGATTTATACTAATTATAACACAGGTTCGAAGACAGAAAGAGGACAGCAAACTCGATGTCCTATTCGTAATTCATGGTGGAGGCTTCCAAGATGGACACGGCCACCTCCACGGCCCAGAGTACATACTTGATGAGAAGGATGTTGTGATGGTAACCTTCAATTATCGTCTCGGTATACTGGGTATGTTATTATACCAAACTATTGAAAAATTTCTTATTATATCTGTTTTTTTGTGCAAATAGAACACCATGATTTTGTCTTGGACATCAAATCTCGATAGCAATTATTGAGGAGATACAATAATTGTATATACTTTTACATATAAGTTTTACAATTGTAAAACTGTTGCATTTGGATGAAACGATTTGACCCGTTCATTATTTTCTGTAATGAACACAATTAATTCCTTAGTATTTATTGGTCATTCTCACTAGTATCCATTCTTAGAGATTTTTGCGAATTTGTAAAATTAATTACTAGTAATTTTACGTTTACAAAGATAAAAAACACTGCAAATTCTTTCACTGGGGTTCATTATTCAATTGCCTTGCGTTCATGATTTGAATTTCTACTAAGCTTTGGAATGTGCGTGTTTCACAGGTGACAGAGCGATTATTGAATTTCAGGAGATATGCAGAGAGCACGTAAATCTGTTCTCAACCAAAATACCTATTTGGATTGATCAGTTGATCATATTTGTGTGCCTCCTGAAATTCAATAATCGCTATGTCACCTGTGAAACATGCACACTCCAAATCTTATTATAAATTCAAATCATGAACGCAAGCCAATTGAATGATAAACCCCAGTGAAAGAATTTGCAGCGTTTTTTATGGTTATCAGAATGCTTCAACCCGTGTATCGGCTACAAAGCCTTTTAGGAGTTCACTCCAGTATCCACATTACTACATCACTCACTAGGTTACTTATATCAACACAAAAACAATAAAAAACCAAAATGACGCGAATGTTGGCACCATAAATCGGGCCATAGATCGGGAATGGTTTGACCTACGGACCTGGGGAGGGGCTCATTCGATTCCTCGTGGAGTGTTCTTCAAAAAGAGTACAAATTTAGGCCGCCTTGACTTTTTTTTTGAGGTTTTTAAGGATTTTACAAAACTTTGACAACCCTTAAAGGGCACTTTAAATTAGGTGAGAGAGCTGGCTCAAGAATTGGTGCGTCGTCGGACCAACATGGATTTTTCCTGAAAATTTCAGATCTTTTGTTCCAGCCGTTTGGGAGAAAATTTTTTATTGCAGATTCGGATTCTACACACTTTGAAACGTAAACCATGAAATTTTCAGGGGAGGTTAGAATTTTTTTTCAAGAGCGATTACAATGGTTTATTATTGAATAATAAACTAAAATTTATTTTAAAGAATCAAAATATCTCATTCTGTTGCCAACTGAAAAGTACACCAAATTTTCTTCACTTGGTGCTGTCAAGTGGCGGCGGATTTACCAATTAAACTGTTTACATTTACCCTTAAAAGTAGAAGTTGACCGATGTGATCATGTTTTATCTGCCTTAAAATCAGTATAATACAATTATTATAATTGTTGAGTACAAACCCTCTTGTTTCACTGTTATCTCAGGATTTCTCAGCTTACAAGACGATGTCCTGCCGGGCAACTTTGGTTTGAAAGATCAACTGCAAGCCTTGAAATGGGTTAGAGACAACATTGGTGCGTTCGGAGGCGATCCCAATAAAATCACTTTGATCGGCTGTTCAGCAGGTTCGGCCAGTGTACAATTCCAGATGCTCTCCCAGAAAAGCAAAGGTTGGTTGACAAATCTCATTGAGCATGTTGACACGTTAATACGCATTCTATATACCAATTCATCAATTCCTTGCACACTTTGCAATTGCTTCCAACGAACAACTCGAAAATGCTTACTCGTGCTTTAGTAATCGTTTTATTGCTAGGTAAACTGCTTGCATTTACAGCAAATTTAATCTTAATCATGAACCTTCTCAAAATTTATCTTACCCAGGCAATAGTTTGAGTTGACAGTACAGAATCTGTACTACAGATACAGCAATGGGTGCGTAAGCGTTTGGTCAAACAATTATTATTTATTCTTGATATGTTGCAGGTTTGTTTCAAAAAGCGGTATCAATGAGTGGATCCGTCCTGAACCCCTGGGCTATTAACGAGAATCCAAAACCGAAAGCTTTACAAATAGCCAAATCTTTGGGCTGCCCTTTGAGCAAATCAATTGAAATTGTGGAGTGTTTGAGAAAACTTCCTGCCGAGCGAGTGACTAGCGCAGCTGAAATTTTCGTGGTGAGCTTGTTCAAGTCAAATTACTCAGTCAATGGTCATATGATATGGCACTCATCTTTCGCTCATATGACGGTTGTCACACATTACACCAACACGATTGAAATGTGCTTCTGTTACGTTCTAGAAGATAACTCACAGTCGAAAAGAGTTGATTAAATCAGATGAGAGTGTTGCAACTACGGGGAAATTTCCCGTTGGTTGTGAAGGCACGAGTTCGAACTCAGTAAAAGATACCAATATTTTTGGACCGTAACATTTTTGAAAAGGAAGACTTAACGCTAGCTCAAAGGGACACTTGGTTGGGAGAGTGATGCACTAGAACAAACGTAAAGACCCAAAAATTAAATTAAATAATCCATTTTCTAATTAATACGTCCTAACTAATAAGTAAGTGCATACCTGATTCGGAGAAGGCAACAATTCATTCTTAAATTTGTGATTTACAGCTTTGTAAATTAATTTATTGTGCATCAACCCACATCATTTTTGAGAAAATATCTCTTGTTCGATTACCGCAAAACCAATTTACAGTAAGTCTATTTCAGGCTTCCGCGACGGCAGAATTATCCAACAGTATCGTGAAACATATTAAAAAGTCAGTAATAACTAGTGAAACTTTATCAGCCAAGAAGATTAGGAATTGGGGCTCGTCTAATAAGTGAAACAATTATACTTTTCGTCTAAGCTTGTGAAACAATTGAGGAGCTTACTTTCAAAAAGGCACATATCCAAATCTGGGATAAAACGTTTTTTTCCTCAATTTTCTATCTCTGAATGTGAGTTGAGTCAGATCCCCCTATCATTTCCGAACAAAACAGAACACATCCACGTCAATTCCGGGGCTAAAGTTATGTGTTTGCATCAAAAGGTAACAAATCCGTCCCCTACATTTTTTCCAGTGCCCTGCAATCGAAATGGCACATATCCCCCGAATTTCGTCAGAAGATAAGTCGTGGGTTTTCAAAAAGAAGCATTGCGCCTTTGTCTTGACGTTGAATATTTACACGAGACTCGATAGATGGCAGGCATGACAATTGGAAATATGGAGTCAGGTAAAGTTTTCAATGAAACCTACAGAATGGAGAATGAATTCTTTTTTTTTTTTTTTAAAAGGCACAAATCCGTGAGTTTTGATCAAAAGGGCACATTTCCAAAGTGAAAATGGATATACAGCTTCGTGTTTTGGAGAAGATTGATTCATATTTTAGGCATCCTCATCTGTGCCTTCTCACACATTACTCCGATGAGGAACTGCAGAAAAACGTCTCCACTAGTCTGCAAATCGTTTTTTTCACTTCCTGAACATTTTGTCGGAATGGATATGTGCCTGTTCGAAAGCTCCTCAATTATAGTGTAACCCTAGAAGCAGTATTTATCACGCTGGAACCCTTATTTCTTTAGGATAGCAGCATAATATTCATCAGATTTGTACGAACTGATGTAGGTACCTACACTTATCAAACATGTCAAACATTTAATGTTCGCGCTTCAACACACTACAAACTATACAAAACAAGAATAGTTCAGTGATAACCTGCAAATCCACCGGCTCACCATACTAACTTCTATTTATACTTCAATCCTATTTTAAATTTCTATCCTTCTATGCATTCTATACGACTCGGTCTGGTAGACAGCATTGTGTAATCGATTGCCACAGAATTGAAGCTGAAACTGCATTTTTTGACACTGGCTTCGAGAAAAAAACGCTGCAAATTCTTTCACTGGGGTTTATTATTCAATTTCATTCATTTGGCTTGCATTCACAATTTGAATTTCTACTAAGCTTTGGAGTGTGCGTGTTTCACAGGTGATAGAGCGATTATTGAATTTCAAGATATGTATAGAGCACAAATATGATCAACTGATCAAAATAATTTGGTATTGATTGGTTGAGAACCGATTGCGCTACAGGTGCTTGTATGCATATCTCAATGAAATTCAATAACCGCTCTATCACCTGTGAAAAACATACACTCCAAAGCTTAGTGGAAATTCAAATCATGAACGCAAGCCAATTGAATAATAAACCCCAGTGAAAGAATTTGCAGCGTTTCATGCATATCAGAATGCTTCAACCCGTGTATCGGCTACAAAGCCTTTTAGGAGTTCACTCCAGTATCCACGTTCAATATATCACTAGGTTACTGCAATCAAAACAAAAACAATAATAAACCAAAATAACGCAAAGGTTGGCACCATAAATCGGGCCATACATCGGGAATGGTTTGACCTACGGACCTGCGGAGGGGCTCATTCCATTCCTCGTGGAAAGTTCTTCAAAATGAGTTCAAATTCAGGCCGCGTTGACTTTTTTTGAGGTTTTTAGGGATTTTACAAATCTTCGACAACCCTTAAAGGGCACTTCAAATTAAGTGAGAGAGCTGGCTCAAGAACTGGGGCGTCGTCGGACCAACATGGATTTTTCCTGAAAAGTTCAGCTTTTTTGCTTCAGCCGTTTGGGAGAAATCGTGCGTACGGCGGACGGACGTAAAATTTTTTATTGCAGATTCGGATTCTACACCCTTAGAAACGTAAACCATGAAATTTTCAGGGGGTTTAGCTTTTTTTTTTTTTTTTTTTTTCAAGAGCGATTACGACGGTTTATTATTGAATAATAAACCAAAATATATACTGATAGGTGGCTTTTCTACGAATGTCTAATGTCATTTCTCAAAATTTTCAGAAATATCTTGGATTCCAGGACATGGTGGTGACGCCAGTCATAGAAAAACCATCGGCTGGAGCATTTTTGGACAGAAATCCCTTAGAAATCATTAAATCGGGTCTGATCAATGATGTTCCACTTCTCATGACGCATACAGACGATGACGCCTTGTTTCTTGCAGCAAGTAATCAGAATATATTATATTCACCTTATGAATATTTCACTTGTGGTGTCAACTTGATGTTATGAATTCATACGTTCGATTATGGATGGTTTTTAAGAAACTAGAAAATAATGAAGTAACGGAATGTAACCCCGGTTTATTAGTTTTATTGGCGAAGTCGAGCGAGTTCTTAGAAAAAGTGGCGATTCATGATTCCAGTCTGGTTGTCAGGCACCAGTCCACCAAACAAGCTGAATGGCCTGTTGGGGCATATGGCTACCAATGTGTCCCTTCCTTTACTTGAGGGAGCCTTTTTCTATGTTTAAAAGCTTAAAGTTCTAGTAAACTGTCAGGCCATTTTAGGGCAAGCATGTTGAAACAGGGCAGTTGCTCTGGGAGGTAGGCTCGAGGCAAAGGATAAACTGAATCACAGAACAGTGTTAAATCAGAGTTATCCTCTGGTGTTATCAGGAATTTCTTCCCTCAAACTCCCTGCAGCCGCTTCTCCCCTTAGCGCAGCATTATTTCATGAAACGATTTTAATTTCTTAATGACAATCAAGTCATTTGGATTTATTAAACATTGGGGAAATACATTAGTGACCTCAAGGGATACTTTTCCACCCCGTCAGAGTATCCTGTGTTCCCACAAGCCAAGATTAGTTCTACCAAAAGTTGATAGCTATGCTGTTGCCCATATAGGAGCGACCCTGGACCGCAGGGACGAAAACCCCTTCCCCGCCATCAGGTGGCAACACCGCAGCGGACCCTTTAACTCGGCCGACTATCCCTCATTAGCAGCAGTAAAGCCCCTTTCAATCTCTCCCTCTTAACGCAAAACGTTTTAGCTGTTTTTGTCGAAAAATGTAATTTTTTGTGAGATTCAAAATGTTCTGAGGAAAACAAGTCTAAATTTCATATCAATCGGTTCAGGAAGACCTTATCGAACTAGTGTGTGGCCGTATTGCAAAAGTGTAATAAATTGCAAAAAACGCTGCAAATTTGATTACACATGGGTTTATTATTCTTGTGTCGAACTTTATTACACTTAAACTCATGTTTCTTTGATCCAACAATGTCAGATGGGATGGGGCTCGAAAAAGTACGGAAATAATGTCATTTTGCACCATTTTACCCCATGAAAATGGATTTCCTCGTTCTGGGTCAATCGCACAGGTTTGGGACCCACTTCAATCGCTTCAGCGTCCAAAATTACATGGAACACGATACCCCACATGGGAAAAAACCCATTTTTGTTTGAGTTTGACGAAAACCGCTAATGGGTACTTTTACATAACGCCTAGGTATGTTTTTCCAGTTCAAATTTATACTCGTTGTGTCCCTTTTTTCATGTACATCACGATTCTGGTGATGGCATGATCGAATCAACTATTAGATCACATTTGGATTGCATAAGACGCGTAAGTACCGCATCGTAATTAGGTTCCAATGCGAGCCGTCAGGCCACTACCTGGAGGCTCGGGTTTGGGCGGCGTTGTCAGACCCAGAGGTCTTCAGAAAACCGCAGGGTCGCTCCTACGTTGGCAAGAGTATAGCACAGTAACTATTCCCAATCATTTATGCTGTTTTCTTCGTACTGATCTTGAGAAATACATTTTCAATAATGGACCAGCTTTCATTTTGAACCGAGGGACTAGTAAAGTCCTCGTGTTTGTGTAGTTATATGTTCGAGTATAACAAAGTCATCCTACCGTCTTTGGAACATCTAGAAAACACAAGATATGAAAACACACTGATCAGCTGAAGAGACCTTGTTACCAATATCTTTCCTAAACGATCCTACCTTGCTGAAATATAAAAGATGATATTTTTGTAGCATCTAGAATATATTTACAAGGTATGGAAGAGAAGCGGAGCACATTCTCCTTTCTGTTGGAAAAAAAATTGTTATCCACCAAAAAGTTCTCCCCTGTGATTCATTCATTACCCACGAGTTTTGGAATCGGACATTTGTTCGTAAACATTTGAATGCGAAGTAAATTTATATTGCTTTGGGTTCTAACTTCCATAGGGAGGGTATAAAATGATCATCGGTAGGATTTAAAAATACTTATTTCAGAAAATATGCATAGAGCACGTAAATCTGTTCTCGACCAAAATACCTATTTGGATTGATCAGCTGATCATATTTGTGTGCCTCCTGAAATTCAATAGTCGCTCTATCACTTGTGAAACACGCACACTCCAAACCTTAGTATAAATTCAAATCATGAACGCAAGCCAATTGAATAATAAACCCCAGTGAAAGAATTTGCAGCGTTTTGTCATGAATGATTTCTCAGGGTAAACATGAAAATAAATCAGTTACTCTTTTCATGGAGTGGCGCTACAAGCAACAAATCGAGCATAATACCTACGATAAGCTAAATGTAGCAAAGACACCTACTCCAATATTCTAAAAACCTGTACGACATCTATAATCATAATTTAATTATGAATAATACACTAATATATTATATTTAGTTTTTACAAGTTGGTTTGATTACGCTTTTTCGCTTTGCAGAAATATTCATGAATTCTTCGGCGGTAAGGGATTTGGACAACAACTGGGAAGAATACTCATCATTACTTCTGTACTACGATGTCAAAGATGAATTGAAGGACGAAGTGGCTCAGTCTATAAGGAAATTCTATTTGGGGGACAAAAGCATTTCTGAATCGATTCCACAATTCATTAAAGTAAACTCGGAATAATTAGCAAAATATACGTAACTAATTAAGGTGGTGTTAGTTTAATACGTTTAGAATGACCAACTTAAGTGGCTTTACTTGAATAATTCAAAATGTAAAGTATATTATGGGTAAAGGTTGGAGCAAGTGTGGGTGATAATTGATTATTGACTGGTTCCAGATTTTCAACGAAAGGTATCTCTACGTGGGCATAGAAGAAGTAGCGAAACTGCACGCTGCCCATAGCAAATCTCCAGTTTATTCTTACGTGCTGTCTCACACTGGTGGGATACGACTCAGTGACTCTTATAACCACAGCAAAATACACAAAGGTCAATATTTGTTATACTCCAACCGAACAGTTAAACCAAACAGTTTCCGACAACAGTTTACCGTAAAGGATGGTTGAGTGGGGTTAAGCCTAACTTCTGGAGTTAATCCTGCTAATTTGCAACAAAAAAAACGCAAGCCAATTGAATAATAAACGAATTTGCAGCGTTGTTTTTATAATGGTTATCGGAATGCTTCAACCAGTGTGTCGGCTACAAAGCCTTTTAGGAGTTTACTCCAGTATCCACATTACTACTATCACTAGGATATCAAAACAAAAACAACAATAAAAAATAAAAAAAACGCAAATGTTGGCACCATACATCGGGAATGGTTTGACCTACGGACCTGGGGAGGGTCTCATTCGATTCCTCGTGGAAAGTTCTTCAAAATGAGTCCAAATTTAGGCCGCCTTGACTTTCTTTGAGATTTTTAGGGATTTTACAAAACTTTGACAACCCTTAAAGGGCACTTTAAATTAAGTGAGAGAGCTGGCTCAAAAATTGGGGCGTCGTTGGACCAACATGGATTTTTCCTGAAAATTTCAGCTTTTTTGCTTTAGCCGTTTGGGAGAAATCGTGCGTACGGCGGACGGACGGAAAAATTTTTATTGCAGATTCGGATTCTACACCCTTTGAAACGTAAACCATGAAATTTTCAGGGGGGGGGGGGGGGGGTTAGAATTTTTTTTTCAAGAGCGATTACAATGGTTTATTATTGAATAAAAAGCCAATATCTCACTGAAAAATGTTTTTTGGTTCTTTGTTTTTGAGTTAGTTTTTCAGTCTCTCTAAAATGACCATTGCTTGCATACTTTTCAAACAAATTCTAATCTGATTACCATTGGAAAGAGCATCAAAAAAGAGTTCTTGCTTCACATGGTTAGTAGGCTCTGTGACTGTAAATCTAGGGAAACATGAAGAGATGCTAACTTAGGGTTCACCTCTGTTCATCCTGTTACTGCAGTGTCATGTGACCACCCTTGTCCCTTGCTGTTACTTACCCCCATAAGGTTGATGGTCGGTGTTAAGGGTTCTTACTGCAATTCATTAGCGCATTCCCACGGTAATTGAGAGCTATTCGTCTTCAAATCACTTGACAGCACCATGCAGTGTGAAGACTGTCTGAAGTTAGAACTCTCTAATGTTTCCACCAGATAGCCTGAAACATACAAAACACATTTTAACTTCGTATCTAGTTTGCATTCCTTCTCCTAACATCAAACCTGGTAATTTTTTGAGGAAATTCTCATGAGGTTGTCACCTATTGTCTGAGGAGGAAAATCAATGCGGTTATTGGAAATAACATCCGCAAACACTTCTCAACGGCATAATTCAATTTCAATTAACCCTCCAAAGTAAGGGAGATATGCGTTTAAACATAGCCAAACGTGTTTGTACAGGCTTCTGCGTCAGAAACGACTTGTCTATGATATAGTGGGAGAGAGAATACATTGGAATACATTTTGTTTATTATTCAATAATAAACCATTGTAATCGCTCTTGAGGAAAAAAAAAATTTAACCCCCCTGAAAATTTCATGGTTTACGTTTCAAAGGGTGTAGAATCCAAATCTGCAATAAAATTTGTCCCTTTAAGGGTCCCAATGTATCCCTATTTATGGTGCCAACATTTGCAAGACATTCATGAGGAATCTACATCACTAGGTTACCATGCGATCAAAACAAACACAAGAGTTATTTTATTTTTTTATTTTTTTTTTTTTTTTGATCGCAGTAACCTAGTGTGTAGTGAATGTGGATACTGGAGTGAACTCCTAAAAGGGTTCATAGCCGATATATAGCATTCTGATATGCATGCTCCGTCTTACGAAATTTAAAATTTTCAAATAGAATATTTTCCCCATTGCTATCGCTTTTGAAAAAAAAAACGCTGCAAATTCGTTCACTGGGGTTTATTATTCAATGATTCATGATTTGAATTTCTACTAAGCTTTGGAGTGTGCGTGTTTCACAGGTGATAGAGCGATTATTGAATTTCAGGTGATATGCATTGAGCACTTAAATCGGGTTTCAACCAAAATACCTATTTGGATCGATCAGTTGATCATATTTGTGTGCCTCCTGAAATTCAATAGTCGCTCTATCACCTGTGAAATACGCACTTTCCAAAGCTTAGTAGAAATTCAAATCATGAATCATTGAATAATAAACCCCAGTGAAAGAATTTGCAGCGTTTTGTACACTGAATCGAATGGTTATCCTATTTAACCGTTCTGGCTGTGAAAAAACAGATTGTGGTATAATAAGTACCAGTAGTCTAAGAATGGTTTTTATCGTCGTTTGTGTTCAATTCAAACAGAAAAATTTCTTAGGTCTAAAATAATAACGTAAAATGCTCCTATCAGGTTGTTTTACATTTTAGGTGGCGCTGTACACGGTGATGACTTTTTCTACATTTTCCACACGCCTGATGTAATTCCAAAGAGAACGGGAGACCCTACCGAGGAAGCCATGTCCAAAACGATGATCGATTTAATAATGAAGTTCATTCAACAGTACGTTCCATACACCTAATCATAGGAATGCTTATTTAACATGTTCCCCGCTTACATGATAATTTATTTAGCATGGATTCTACTTAACAAAAATTCTATAGCAACACATTTTTTAGCCAAATATACCCTACACAAGATATAAACATAATCTGGTGATGTTTTCATTTATGAATAGTTTATTAAACAATAGCAAACCAAAATCAGCCTCAATGTGTTGGATATGCATATCCTCTAACGTAGTACCCCCAGCACAACCGTTCTATACTGACCGAATCGATTAAGATATCATTATTTTATTCTTACGTATAAATCCCAAGGAATCGCTTGAAATGTAGCCTTGTTACACCAGCATAATTTTGTTACCAATTTTATTAATGAGATATCAATAAAATATGTACTCATGTCTGTTACTGTACTGTAGTAATACAAATTTGAGTTGGTTGCTGCATATTTAGAAAGAAAGTTATGGGGAAATCGGGTTTTGACACTCTAAAATGTCTATGATTTCCACATAACTCAATGTACCTAGATATTTCTCCATAAGTGAGAACGTTATGTACGCAGGAAGGGCTTGAGAAGTTCTCACGACGCTATATATTTCATATTTGCTCATAGTTTAGAAATAGGCGGAATTACAATGTGATTCGCTGGGTGAAGCTTGACGTGCCTTGAACGGGATAAAGACATTTTTTAGTTGAAATCGAGACGATGAAACGAGGGCGAATTTCGTGGAGATTTTCAGGAGATGCATTTCAGATAGTTGGCTCTCCCATATTTTTATCAACTAGCTAATTCAATTTGTTCGTTCTTGGCAAATTATTGCCAGCGTGCGTGCAGCTTGACATTGTGATGTCCCAACATCAGATACCAAAAATAATAGGTATCTACCAGTCTAGAAGATCAGGAATCTATCAATCTTCAATATTTGAATTTTATTTCCCATTTTTTGCATTGCCATGCAAGTCAATAATTAGTGTGGTGCGACGGATGCGGGAGTCCCATGGACATGAATCACGCCCTTAACTGTATGAAGGGAGGCCTGATCAAACAGGGACATGACCTCGTCCGAGATGAATGCGCAAAAATAGCGAGCCTTGCATGGAACGGCGTGGTCACAGAACCAGTTTTACGTGACAGTGCTGATGGCAGCCCCGGCTTGGTAGCGGACATGAAGGTCCATGGCGTGTGGGACCGTGAGAGACCTGCGTTTTTCGACACCCGCGTTATAAACGCTGACGCAGTCTCTTACTCCTCCATGGATCGGCCTACCATCTCCCGGCATGCAGCCCAAGCCAAACACGCAAAATACGATAGAGTCGCTGAAGACCTGAGAGGGTCTTTCACGCCACTCGTCGTTTCATGCGATGTCGCATTACATAAAGAATACGAAGCCTTCCTCAAGAACGTTTCCTTACGCCTCGCCAACAAGCGGTCGAAATCCTACTCCCAGGTGATGATGTGGGCACGAGTGAAAACTCAATTCTCGGTTCATCGAGCAGTTTCCATGAGGCTAAGGGGCCCAAGGAAACACGTACGAGGACTAGGACTGGAGGACGGAGCAGCAATTTGGCTACCGGAAGAATAAAATCATGAACACACACGCACATATATATATAGTTAGGAAAAAAAAAGAAAATCAGATTAGTTTGGCAAAATCAATTTGAATTTTTGGCATATTATCAAATTGAAAATTTTGGCAAATTAATTTGAACCTTTGGCACAAATCAATTTTAATATTTTTGGCATCTCAATTTAAACTTTCGGCGACTCAATTTCAACTTCTGGCATACCACTTCGAGCTTTTGGCATATCAATTTATACTTTTCACAAATCCCAACTAACCCAACATTCCACCCCATGATGGCATGATGCAATATTGCATTGGTGTTTAGATAAGTTAATCATTTAAATCAGTATTAAGTCATTAATTGCCATCAAAGAATTGTCATCTAAGGCTACTGTTGACTACTGGTCATTGATTACTTTTTGTTGAGTCCCTTACTGTATTAATATCGGACGCACTAAATAACTTAATGGCGTAGCTCTCTTTTCCAATCAAACTAATGCTAACCACTGCTATGTCACTTTAGGACTCCGGTTCCAGAATGGAAAACAGTGCAGTCTTCCCTCCCCAGCTGGACTTATCTCGAGATAGCGGGACCGGAACCTTCGCAGATTACTTTCAAAACGAAAACAGACTTCCCGGCCGAGCGTTTCTGGAGGTCTCTGCCGCTAGAAGAAAACATCGGAGAAACCGACAGTAAGAAAGCCAAGAGCGAACTATGAATCGACCATCGTGCGATCATCTGTGCTGGAAGAGAATTGGTGAAAGAAGAAACTTGGAAAAGTGGATTTGAAGTCTTATTTCTTTGGTCAACGTTGTATTTGTTACCTTTCCAACATTCCAAGAATCAAAAGAAACTATACATCAAAATGCTAATGCACACCAAAGCATTGGAAAAACAGCAAGTACCAATATTACTATTTTGATGAAATTCAATTAGCAGCACATTCATTCGAACTTCAACGCTTAGCTGTTTAAATTTTTGTAAGGCGTGGAAGAAATATGCTTGTTATAAAAGCTGACCATTTGTGGGGTGCATAAAAAATGTCAGTCCTACACTTACAACGATATTAGTGTGTTACTGTAATAATTGTATAATACTACAATCTCCACTTATTACATGTGCTAAAAATATTAAAATGTGCGAAATGATGAAATTCTATTGGAATTGCCCATTTCTTGGTAACAGATATACTTCTTATCGCATTCTGGCCATGCTGGAGAACTGTTTTCCTCAGCTCCCGAGTGAAAACCTGAAACGAGGCTAGTGTGGATGAAATAGCAGACTTGAATAATATTGAGCAAAGAAGCCTCATTTTACGAACTCATGGATTCCAAGGTCCAGAAATAGGCTCTGGGGTACTTATCCCATACATGGTGAAAACACCCCAACTATGAAGGTCTTCTACACAAACTAGTTGTCATCCTTTTATATTATTCGTGAAACAAAATCCTATACTTGGATATTGATACGACTGTATATGATCACATGTTAAGATTGTTTATTAGCCCTTTTTGAGAGCAAAACCGAATGTACTTAAAGATAGCCGACCATCCCAATTCGTCCTAAACTGCACCTACCCAACTGTAAAATTTTTTTTAATATCTCCTCTCAAAGGAGGAATTAAAAACGAAAAAACTAAATGAAATAAAAGAGGGGAGGACGCCCAGGTTTACCCGACGCCGGCCCTTGGGATATGGGATGTTGAGGACGATGGAGGAGGGAGGGAGGGATGAAAGGAAGTGCCCCTATAAAATGACCACCAATTCAAGTACGAGCCCCGGATGACGCGGGTGGTGATACCACGAAGTACTCCTGACGAGATGCCCAGCTCAAGTAACTCCTTGGCACTTTTCCCGCACCATGACACGGTCCCAGCCATAACCTTGATGTTGTTAGGCGCCACTCCTTTTAGCTCAGATACCGCTTGCCACAGGTCGTTCCTATCATATTTGCTTATCTTAGCCCTCCAGGTCTGCTCCATGTCCACGCTGCCACAGACAACTTGGACATCCAGAATTATGGGAGACCCATCGGGCTTTTGATCGATATCCGGCTTCTTGCCCCAGTCAGTCAGCATATGATACAGTCTCTCTCTCTCCACATCCCAGCCGCTGGATGACAATGCACCTGCTATCTGCTTGGCAACCACATCATGACGGAGAATGCGGCCACCGTGAGTCCTTGGACACTGCTGCACCACATGGTAGAGGTTCTCATTTTTGCCCCAACAGGCACGGCAAAGGGTATCTACTGTCCCACGACTACCTCTCAAACACCTCACCGCACCCGGACGGCGTTTAAATGTCGGTAGTCGCGGGCCCCTATGCCCTCCAAAGCCCACTCCACCCATTGAGAGGAAATGGGGGATTCAGAGCACTGTCGGAGTTCTTTGCCATCTACTGAATCATGCAGGGCAGCAGCAAACTCAGCAGATGAGCTGGGTTTTGGAGCAGTTGGAGTTGCTCGATTGCACCACATCAACTGCTGCCTGACAAAATCAAGGTCAGCAGCCATGCGGGCAACCTCCCAGCTCAAGCCCCTAAGGGCTAGCAGGCGCTGGCGGCGTAGAGAAGGGATACTGGCTGAGAGAGAGACAATGCCTAGCCCACTGGCCTTGACCAGTGCATGGATATAGGCACTCGGGACACCAGGTGGAAAGCCTAGCCAAGAGCGCACAGCAGAGCAAACTTCACAGTCTAACTCAAGCAGCCTCCCCGCAGTAAGCCTGCCAAAGACTAGCCCGTAGGTTCCAATTCATATTTTCATAATCTTCTAACAAGTGCAAAAACAGATGACCCAACCTATATACCCTACCCTGTCAAATGTGCAGAAAATAAATTAATCGGACAAATTGGAATGGTTGGCCATCTACGAGTAAATCAGATTTTGCTCTCAATAACGACTTGTAGATTGTTAGGTTCTTAATTTAGTGTTTGGGTTAGTTCAACATGAATTTCAAGTCATCAAGAATTTTTCGATTTTGATCGATCAGATTGATACGGCTGTATTGGTGGGTTAGTTCCTTTATTCTTGTTAGGTACTTAGATCAGAACATCAAACAAAATTATAATATTATTTTTTGAATTTGTTAATATTTTGTGAATTATTCGTTTTTCAATTCAGCACAGCGAAGTTCCGGACATATGGCAGGCGTTTATTCTCAACATTTAAGACATGTTTTGTTGCTCACGAACTTTGTAGACACGTGGTAATAAACTTGGACGCTTCTTCTTTAACTACTGCAAATGCTTGAAGCTGAATGCCTGAGCTGCGGGCCATACCTCTCTCAGTTTACTTGCCGTATGTCGATGAAGAATACCTTTTATTATGTAAAAGAAAGGTAAGGTTCTGGGAGCTCGATAACGGGCCTTTAATACCTCTGTAGATCCTGAACAAGAAAGCAAGGTCAAAAGTAGGGCAAACTCGTGTAGATGATGGAGTGGAGACCATAAGACATCACTCCTAGGTTGCTACACATCGCAGAAGAAGAAAATACTTCAAGATGAAGACCCCATGAGGTTAGGACCAAAAAATATTATATTATAATAAACACAATTTTGACTGCCTTTTGTTGAATTCATATTTAAAAAAAAAGGTAAGCATGCACTCGATTGATTAGTTCTTGCCGATGAAAACAGTTATTCGTAATCAGTTCTCCCAAATAACCTAAATATGAGTCCTTACTTTGAAAAACCAGCTCGGCTCTTACACATAACTGAAGAATGAAGAAAACACCTTGTGACGAAGAGCCCATGAGGATGGGACTGTGATGAACAAAATTTTGACTGCGTTTTGTTGAATTCTTATTTTAAAAAACGCTGCAAATTCTTTCACTGGGGTTTATTATTCAATTGGCTTGCGTTCATGATTTGAATTTCTACTAAGCTTTGGAGTGTGCGTGTTTCACAGGATAGAGCGATTATTGAATTTCAGAAGATATGCACGGAGCACGTTAATCTGTTCCCAGCCGAAATACCTATGTGGATTGATCAGTTGATCATATTTGTGTGCCTCCTGAAAGTCAATAATCGCTCTATCCTGTGAAACACGCACAGTCCAAAGCTTAGTAGAAATTCAAATCATGAACGCAAGACAATTGAATAATAAACCCCAGTGAAAGAATTTGCAACGTTTTTTTATTGAACCTCAATACCCCCCACAATAAAAACATCTATAATTCATCAAGTCCTTTAGCACTCGTATTGCGTTGAAACTTCCCAAATCCAAATTTAAACGATGTAGCCAAAGGTAGACTGATGTAGAGGAGGCACATAAATATGATCAACTGATCAATCCAAATAGGTATATTGGTTGAGAACAGATTTACGTGCTCTATGCATATCTCCTGAAATTCAATAATCGCTCTATCACCTGTGAAACACGCACACTCCGAAGCATAGTACAGATTCAAATCATGAACGCAAGCCAATTGAATAATAAACCCCAGTGAAAGAATACTTATTTACCCCAGTAATAATATTGAATAATATTTACCTATATATTATCAGCGTTTCATGCATATTAGAATGCTTCAACCCGTGTATCGGCTATAAACTACACGTATCCATATCGGCTATCACTCCAGTATCAACATTCACTACAACTCGACGCTATCGGCCGGACATCACTATTTTACAAACAAACAATAATAAACCAAAAAGCGCAAATGTTGGCACCATAAATTGGGCCAAACATCGGGAATGGTTTGACCTACGGACGTGGCGAGGGTCGCATTCGATTCCTCATGGTATGTTCTTCAAAAAGAGTACACATTTAGGCCGCTTCGACTTGTTTCGAGGTTTTTAGGGATTTTACAATTTTACAGAGATGAAAGCTACGGCTGGGGGGTGGCAGGCACACGAATAACCCCCTCGGGCGGACGGAAAAGTGGTGATGCCGGAATAACAAAGGGCGGAAGGAGCCCACCCGAAGGTTAGTTAAAAGAGTGTTGAGCGGGGGGGGGGGGGGGCGGAACTGTCAGGTCGGTCGCTAAGAACTGGATTGTACTCCTGTTAATCATTTAAATGATAAAAGGTAAGCATGTGCCTGACGAATTCTGGTCGAAGAAACTACGTTTTTGTGGAAAATTCTCCCAAATAACCTGAAGATGAGTCCTGACCTTAGGGAATCAATCAGAGAGATTTACAGACCACTCCGTCTGCGGCTATGGATTGACCTATTCGGTCAATCAAGTACAATCAGACATTACTGGAAGCGTGTCAGATTGCCATGTCCGTCTGAAATAGTTCATGATTGAAGAATTGCAATTTTATCCATTTGGATTTATTCCACACCAGAACAGAGCTTTTGCCAATAAATATGTTTATGATTTGGTTCATGAAACGAATCTTACGTGCCGCTTTCGAGAGGGAATTTCTATATTTGTAGAGAGCGACTTTTAAATGTCCGCTACTAGCTCCGAAAAATGTTCAATTCAGAATCAGCGACCTTAGAAACCGCTGAGTAAGCTCATAATTCTAATGTATACGCCTTATAGTGAATGGCGAATTGGTAATTAGCTGCGTTCGCTTGGTAATTATTCGATAAAAAATTATCGCTGTCCAATTAAATAGCATTGCTGTCCATTACAAAAGCGTTGAAAACAAGTATGTTACCAGTTTTGCTAGTATTCCTACACTCGCCGTCAAAATGAACTGGCTGGCATCTTCTGTTCTCACTATTATTTCTGTTCGTTCATTCGTGTTTTCTTCTTTTCCCTTCGTAACGTTGTGGATCGTCGCTTTTTGTCACGAAGGCCCAGAAGTCATCTTGCCTTTGGGGAAAGTCAGAGGGCTTTACCAGAAAACAGTAAACGGCAGAGAGATTAGCGCGTTCTTGGGGATCCCTTATGCATTACCTCCTACAGGTGATCTCAGATTCGAGGTGAGCACCTGAAATTTACTTATCCGTTTTAATAATGCTGTTTATGCTAATTCGTCGTGCCGATAACAGGTGAATTACCATCAAACTAAAACGTCTGCCAAGTGGGTGTGGCACATAGCTTCCTCGTATCCATAACATGACTGTATAGATCATTGAAATTATTATTGACTAAAGAACTTCGTTCAATTAGGCGAAGTAAATATTGAATTAGGGTAAATTTATTGTTATGCAGGAGCATAACTTGAGAAAATAAAGGTAGGCATGTTCAACTATTGAACAAACTATAAAATATACCTAATAAGTCCGAACAATCCCTGAAAATTTCATCAAAATCGGTCAAGAACTCCCGGAGTTATGGTTGTGGCAAGGATTTCACGTTTGCGCATGCGCAGAGGCTACTATTGATCCGGGGGTCATGAAACTTATAGGGGACCATCTACACATCAAACCGAACAATCCCTGAAAATTTCATCAAAATCGGACTATAACTTCGTGTACTTTTGCCCGTAACAAGGATTTGCTGACTGACAGACACACACACAGACAGACACGGAACCAAGATTGTTCAGAAAGGTCTAAAACGCAAAATGCGAGTGGAATTTTTGATTTTAGAGACAAAAAAATGTTCACATTCCGAAAGTGAAAACAATGCTTCCGCTACCTTAGTAGACTCGGAAGCAAAGATCATCATAATGCCGATCGTGTTGCTTTCGAGTCTTCGTGGCAGAGGTATTGTGACGTGGTCGATAGGTACAAATATTGCCTCCGAACTTAGTGTTTTAGACCTTCTTTAGAAATTGAGGTCTGTTTGTATGTGATCGCTAATCCTGCTATTGAAACAATCGAGTTTAGGTCCGATGTAGAGAGAACCGTCGATGATTAAATGCATCAGGTTTGAATGGTCCTTCATAATTACTCCTAATGTGCAAGCAAGTTCTTAAACCATTGTGAACGTACGGTATACAGGCCTGAGGCTAATTGAAAAATATTAATATTGAGATGATTAAATAATTCAAGTCAGTCCAAACTGTATACTTTTCAGGATTAAGTGCGTTGGAGAGTTGCAATGCCGCCTGGTGGTTACTTACATTCGTTATGACGACCTCAGTCTTTGTAATATTGAGATGATTCAAACTTTTGTGAAAAAAGCACTAATGAGTATCATTAATGTCCCCTGGTATCTACATTCGTAATTACCAGCACCGTCGGGACCTTGGTATAGAAACACAGAACGAAGGTACTAAGCGTCAAGCACTAACAGCGACTTCATGTGCACAATAATCCTGAAACGCTTTATCTCCTGGGCCGTTGCAACATCATCCTACGGCTTGAAGGGTCAAAACCCACGTACCTAGTGATATCACGTGATTAGTGATTCAGTGTTGTAAATGGGTGCTATCTAGAGTAATGACGCAGCTCCACCAGGACCTTAAAATGGAGACAGAGTGAAGTGTATCTGTATAGCTATAGCTGCATGCAAGGAAACATGAACAGCCACTGAACATGAACATGCACACATGAAACCTGAAGCACCTCACCTTCTAGACAACATTAAAGTCATCCGGAGGCTTGATAGAACAAAACGCTTGGACCTAGTGATGCCACGTGATTAATGATTCAGTGTAGTGAATGGTTGCTATCTACAGTAAAACCATCGGGCTGTTTACTCTACAAACTGCTAATAATTGTATGAGTGTAAATTAACTTTATCTACTCAGTTGTAAAATTATTAGTAATCTTGCAAATAAATGTCAATCAGAAAAAATCAATAGAATGATGCCTAAGAATATGAGTATCGATCCACATGTGCACTTCTTGCAGTGGGGGCACCTACCCGCATCAGCTCATTGATGCAATTTTACAGTACACTATCAGTATATAAACTTGATCAAAACGATCTTTTTGGTTTATTATTCAATAAAAAACCATTGTAATCGATCTTGGAAACAAAATTCTAACCCCCCCCCCGAAAATTTCATGGTTTACGTTTCAAACGGTGTAGAATCCGAATCTGCAATTAAAAATTTTCCGTCCGTCCGCCGTACGCACGATTTCTTCCAAACGGCTGAAGCAAAAAAGCTGAAATTTTCAGGAAAAATCCTTGTTAGTCCGACGACGCCCCAATTTTTGAGCCAGCTCTCACACTTAAATTTAAAGTGCCCTTTAAGGGTTGTCAAAGTTTTGTAAAATCCCTAAAAACCTCAGAAAAAGTCAAGGAGGCCTAAATTTGGACTTTTTTTGAGGAACTTTCCATGAGGAAGCGAATGAGCCCCTCCCCAGGTCCGTAGCTCAAACCATTCCCGATGTATCGCCCGATTTATGGTGCCAACATTTGCATTCACATTCACTACATCACTAGGTTACTGCGATCAAAACAAAAACACCTTTTTTTTCTGCAGTAACCTAGTGATGTAGTGAATGTGGATACTGGAGTGAACTCCTAAAAGGGTTTATTGCCATACACGGGTTGAAGCATATGCATGTCCGTTGAAGCAAAGAGAATATTTTTCCATTATAATCGCTCTTGAAAAAAATGCTGCAAATTCTCTCACTGGGGTTTATTATTCAATTGGCTTGCGTTCATGATTTGAATTTCTACTAAGCTTTGGAGTGTGCGTGTTTCACAGGTGTTAGAGCGATTATTGAATTTCAGGAGATACGCATAGAGCACGTAAATCTGTTTTCAACCAACGTACCTATTTGGATTGATCAGTTGATCATATGCGTGTGCCTCCTGAAATTCAATAATCGCTCTATCACCTGTGAAACACGTTCACTCCAAAGCTTAGTAGAAATTCAAATCATAAACGCAAGCGAATTGAATAATAAACCCCAGTGAAAGAATTTGCAGCGTTTTAATCAACATTTTGATCCCCCAGTTGCATAAATCAACATTTTGATTCGCATAAGTCCTTTTTTGACCAGTTTTATACAACTCATTACACTGAATCCTTCAGTAATAACAGATGTCCCTCAAACTTCTTCAAAACACAAAAATCTTATATACAAATCATTGCAGATTCCGAATATGTATAATTTTAGTTTAAAACCTTTTTAAACCATTAAAAAATTACACATTTTTGCCGTTTTTTCTTATATTCTTTTCTCTACTCTCCCCAAAAAGTACTGGAAAAAAAAAATCGGGGGTGAATTTTTGAAAGCTCTAACTTTTCTAAACATAATGGTAACAACCACAACTTTTAAAAATTGAAACTAAGAAAACAAACATTTTTCAAGTTTCTCAACTAAAAATAGGTAATTTGATAATATACTCTCTACGCAGGAATTTCTCCAGCTCAATCTCGATTTTATCTCAAGTATAAAATCAACTTGAAATTCTCATCAGACCTCTTTCTCATAAACCCAAATGCCTGGCTCAAATTTCAAGGCGATCGGCTAGATTGAACTAGTCCGGGTAGAAGTGGTCATTGAACACACTTAATGGGTTAAATTCGAGTGTATTTTCGGAGAAGGTGAGTTGCCACCCACTCTGGTTGATTTTCCTCGATGTTTAATCTTATCATCTTCAACAATAGTCACTCATATGCGCTTGCCACATCGTCCTTGATGCCGTTCTCCTTTAGGTACTTTCAAAACTATTTGAAACCGTTCTTGAAACCCTTGATCCTCGCTGAGATACTCGAGATTGTCTGGGAATATGCTCGAATGGCTGTGGATAGAGGGGAATTTAATGCTCATGTCGAATTAAATCGTTGTCAGCCCTGCGATTGCCGAAAAAATTCAGTGCAACCAAAAAGAAACCGGGGCAACCCACCACATTGCTCTTAGAGTTGGAGAATTTTGCACCATTAATAAGCTGACGGATTTGGCCAAGCCAAGAAAGTAATAGAAGAACAGTATCAATTAAGATGGGATAAACACATGATGGGAAATTATTCTTGGAAAACGCTGCAAATTCTTTCACTGGGGTTTATTATCCAATTGGCTTGCGTTCATGATTCGAATTTATACTAAGCTTTGGAGTGTGCGTGTTTCACAGGTGATAGAGCGATTATTGAATTTCAGGAGGTATGCATAGAGCACGTAAATCTGTTCTCATTTGGAAACCTATTTGGATTGTTCAGTTGATCATATTTGTGTGCCTCCTGAAATTCAATAATCACTCTATCACCTGTGAAACACGCACACTCCAAAGCTTAGTAGAAATTCAAATCATGAACGCAAGCCAATTGAATAATAAACCCCAGTGAAAGAATTTGCAGCGTTTTTCACAGGTGATAGAGCAATTATTGAATTTCAGGAGGCACACAAATATGATCAACTGATCAATCCAAATAGGTATTTTGGTTAACAACCGATTTACGTGCTATAATAATAATAAACCCCAGTAATAATATCAAATAATATTTACCTATATATTATCAGCGTTTCATGCATATCAGAATGCTTCAACCCGTGTATCGGCTATAAACTACAAGTCTCCATATTGCCTGTCACTCCAGTATCCGCATTCACTACAACTCGGCGCTATCCGCATCACGAGGTTTCAAACAAACAATAATAAACCAAAAAACGCAAATTTTGGCACCATAAATCGGGCCATACATCGGGAATGGTTTGACCTACGGACCTGCGGAGGGGCTCATTCGAATCCTCAGGGTATGTTCTTCAAATAGGTAAATATTTAGGCCGATTCGACTTGTTTTGAGGTTTTTAGGGATTTTACAAAACTTTGACAGCCCTTAAAGGGCACTTTAAATTGAGTGAGAGAACTGGCTCAAGAATTGGGGCGTCGTCGGACCAAGATGGATTTTCCTGAAAATTTCAGATTTTTTGCTCCAGCCGTTTGAGAGAAATCGTGCGAACGGCGGACGGACGGAAAAATTTTTATTGCAGATTCGGATTCTACACCCTTTGAAACGTAAGCCATGAAATTTTCAGAGGGGGTTAGAATTTTTTTTTTTTTTTCAGAGCGATTACAATGGTTTATTTTTGAATAATAAACCAAAACATACAAAAGATGAAAACATGGAACCTCGAAGAAAATAAACCAGAGCCTGTTCCTATCCGCAATAATCTAAATTCCGTACATATCTTCTACGTCATAAATTAAATTCGAATAGGTGGCAATTTGATCTTCTCTAAGAAGCATACTAGTATTTAACTTGCGTATATATGTTCAATAACCACATATACCCTAACTTGTTCTATCAATCGCCTTGAAATGTCAGCAGCCATTCGGGAAGATGAGGGAGCAGTCCGATGAACATTTTCTTGTGATTTTCCTCTTGGGAAAATCGCTAAAGAAAATTCTGTGTAGAGAGTATAATATTCCCGATTTTCGTTGCCAAACTTGAACAAATTGTAGCTTCCTTAGTTTCTGTTTTTGAGAGCCGTAGTTGGTCTCATTCTGTTTAAAAAAGTCTAAGCTTTCAAGAAGCCCGATTTTGGTTTATTATTCAATAATAAACCATTGTAATCGCTCTTGAAAAAAAAAAAAAATTCGAACCCCCTGAAAATTTCATGGTTTACGTTTCAAAGGGTGTAGAATCCGAATCTGCAATAAAAAAATTTTCCGTCCGTCCGCCGTACGCACGATTTCTCCTAAACGGCTGGAGCAAAAGATCTGAAATTTTCAGGAAAATCCATCTTGAAATCATCTCAATTTGAATTTCAGGAGATCAATCTCAATATAATTATGAATTTCACAGTCCATTCATGCTAAAGTCACCTGTGAAATTTTGTGTGCAACCAAAACACCTATTTGGATTATTCAATTTTATTCATTTGAGTTGCATTCATGTTGATCATATTTGTGTGTTTTACAGGTGATAGAGCGATTATTGAATTTCATCAGATATGCATAGAACGTAAATCGGTTCTCAACCAAAACACCTATTTGGATTGTTCAGTTGATCATATTTGTGTGCCTCCTGAAATTCAATAATCACTCTATCACCTGTGAAACACGCACACTCCAAAGCTTAGTAGGAATTCAAATCATGAACGCAAGCCAATTGAATAATAAACCCCAGTGAAAGAATTTGCAGCGTTTTTTAAAACTTTTTAGGGTGGGTAGAAAATATTATATAAGAGAAAACTTAAAAAAATGTGATTTTCGCTCATTGTTGATGTTTTCGTTTGATGTTTTAATGGTTTAAACAGGTTTTCAACTAAAATTGAGCATATATTTGGAATGCGCAATGAGTTTCTTTCTCAGTTCTCTTTCAGTAAGATGAGTTTCTTTTAAAGAAGTTGGAGTGAAATTGGTGATTACTTCGAATTAAGTGCAAAGGAAGGTTCAAAAAGCCAATAAACTTCCCAAAAAAAAAGGCCTTATTGGAACCAACCGAAAAAACGGCTACCATTTACGGATTCAGCACGCTCAAAAACCTCTAAAATCGATGGAAAGAAGCCTGCAAAGACAGTGTATTAGGTATTATACTCTTGCCCACGTAGGAGCGACCCTGCGGTTTTCTGAAGACCTCTGGGTCTGGCAACGCCGCTCAAATCCAAGCCTCCACGTAGTAGCCTGACCCTAATTACGGTGTGGTACTTACGTCTTATGCAATTCAAATGCGATCTAATAGTTAATTCGAACACGCCATCACCAGAATCGTGATGTACATGAAAAAAGGGACACAACGAGTATAAATTTGAACTGGAAAAACATACCTAGACGATATGTAAAAATACCCAATGGCGGTTTTTGTCAAACTCAAACAAAAATGGGTTTTTTCCCATGTGGGTACGTGGGGCATCGTGTTCCATGTAATTTTGGACGCTGAAGCGATTGGAGTGGGTCCCAAACCTGTGCGATTGACCCAGAGCAAGGAAATCCATTTTCATGGGGCAAAATGGTGCAAAATGACATTATTTCCGTACTTTTTCGAGCCCCATCTCATCTGACAGGGTTGGATCAAAGAAACATGAGTTTAAGTGTAATACAGTTCGACAAAAGAATAATAAACCCATGTGTAATCAAATTTGCAGCGTTTTTTTTTTTGCAATTTATTACACTGTCGCAATACGGCTTACACACTTGTTTGATAAGGTGTTCCTGAACCGATTGATATGAAATTTAGACTTGTTTTCCTGAAAACAATTTGAATCTCACAAAAAATTACATTTTTCAACAAAAGCAACTAAAACGTCTTGCGTTAAGAGGGGAAGATTGAAAGGGGCTTTACTGCTGCTAATGAGGGATAGTTGGCCGAGTTAAAGGGTCCGCTGCGGTGTTGCCACCTGTTGGCGGGGAAGGGGTTTTCGTCCCTGCGGTCCGGGGTCGCTCCTATATGGGCAATGGTATGGCATTTCGTTTTTATTGTGGGTTTCTTGTTGTGCAGGACCCAGTTCCGGTTTCGCCTTGGATGGAAACTTTACACGCGACTACCCATCCGAATCTCTGCCTACAACTAAACACAACAATAGTTGGCAATGAAGACTGTTTATACCTCAACGTCTACACCCCAAAAGTAATTTGAATATATCCATAACATAATTAGTTGGATCAGTCGGTGCAGTCAATTTTAGCCATTTTCATGGAAAATGAAGCTATTACAATGGCATCAATTCTTAAAAAAACTGTTTATTAATAATTATCATTAAAACTCGTTTATGGCATCCCATATATGAAATGTTAACCCACAAATTACAGTGTTAACTAATAAGAATCGTTATATAGGTTTTCGAACAAGAAGATGACAGCAAACTTGATGTGGTTTTCGTCATTCACGGTGGGAGCTTTCAAAATGGATATGGCCACCTCCATGGCCCAGAGTACCTGCTCGATGAGAAAGATGTTGTAATGGTAACCATAAATTACCGTCTGGGCGTACTAGGTAGGTCCATAATTATTCAACATCGTTAGAAAAACATCCGAATTAATCTAGAAATTCCATTGTTGAAATTGAATTGTAACTATTTTAGCTCAAAGCCTAAGTTAATGAAGAGATGCGGAAACAATGAGGTGCTTTGAAGAAGAAATTATCAGAGGCTAAGGCAAAAATGTTCATTAATTTGGTCACATAACGTGCAAATGTAAGACTTACTTAAGGTAGAGATCCACTTTGATTTTGTAATGAACACCGTTGGAGCGTGTTGAAACATGAAAAATTCTAATTTGTATACGTATAGTGCCACAATTATTTGTACTATGAATCTTGACATAGGTGCAAATACATTCTGAGCAATGCCTTGTCCTGGTTGGGTGTGGGACTGGAAGCTTCCTAGAATCCCTAAGATGACTGAGTACTTGAGGTTAGGAGAAACGACCATGTTGAAATTGTCGTAAGATTAGTTAATCGTCCTTTCCCGACTACCATTCAAATTTGAGCTAAATTGGACTACTGGACTTGAGAAACTTATGGTGTTTTATATTTGTTCATGCTCAGACAGAAATACCAATTGATCTGTGAGCAAAATAACTTGTAGGAATTGAACTAATGTACTTGAACTCGTACGAGTTCCTTTGCTCATAATTGTATGTTGTAATAGCCCAACCCTCATATTTTCGGAAAATTTCATCAGTCGGATGATCACATTTAGGGTGAGCGTTAATGGTACCGCATCAAACGAAGCAGCAATCCGTGCAGTATACCGCAAGGCAGCGTCCTCGGACCTCTCATGTACATATTCTATACTCACGACCTCCCCGAAATAAACACCGCTCTTACGGCTCAATTTGCTGACGACGTGGCCATATTGGTCCAAGGCAACACCGGTGAGGAAGCTTCACACAAACTCCAGGAAGTTGCGTTCGTTAATCTCTGACTGGCAAGAAATTGGAGGATCAACCCAAACAAATTTGCGCTAGTACCTTTCACCTATAAATTGAACTATAGCATAGTCTATACCTCCAGTTACATTAAACAACTCTCCCATATGCCAGCATACTAAAGTAACTTACCTGGGCCTGACTCTGGACAAACGGCTAACATGGAACGATCACATCACTTCTTTAACTGCTAAAATCAGACATCGCACTCGGCAACTGTCATATCTCCTATCCAACCATAAACTGTCCTTACGACTAAAATTCCTGTCCTACAAAGTGCTGATTCGTCCCATTTGGCTATACGGGAGCGGTCTCTGGTGTTCGGCATCCCTGACCCAAATAAAACGAATCCAAGCACTTCAAAACAGAATTCTTAGAATGATTACCAACGGCCCGTGGTACGTAAGAAACGAAGAGCTCCACAAAGACCTGGAAATCCCCACAGTTCATGATTCCCTAATCGCAGCGTACCACGAAATGTACAATAAAGCACCAGCCCACCCAAACCCCCTTATCAACACGATTCACGAACAGCGACCACTACCAGGACATATGAGACGCCTCAAAAGAAGACACCACACAGACAGCGCCGATGGCTTCAACTGAACCCTTACAAGTGTAACTGAATGCTCATACTTTCGAACAATACTTAACTTTTGTTATATGTTTTTGCTGGCTATTAATAATTTCAAGAACCATGCTTCGTTCTATGTATTAGCACCTAAGGTACAGCGGATGCGCTTATACCGAGTGAAAAAGTACATCACGTGAATCATGCAATTGCATGCAATATCTACGACGTAGATTTCCTACATTATAGTGCTACAAGCAAGATTGTTGCAATAAATTTAATTAAAAAAGAAAAAAAAGTCGGATGATACTGTAATATTTAAGATATTGCAAAAATATCTTGAAACTGTAGCTGATTGAATGTCGCTTACGGTTTCCGTTGTGAATATTTTGTTTGTTTTGAACTTTTCAGCTCTGAAAATGTTAAATTCATACCAAACCCGCCTGTAGGACTACAGTTGGGGCTTTGAAAATTAGCTGATATGGTCATCCTATAATTCTGGAACTATGGTTACAAAACCGGAATGAAACACTACAGAAACGTTTTGCGTACTTTACTTATGCTACTATTTCAGGATTTCTCAGCTTACAAGACGACATCTTGCCGGGCAACTTCGGTTTGAAAGATCAACTGCAAGCCTTGAAATGGGTTAGAGACAACATTGGTGCTTTTGGGGGCGATCCCAATAAAGTCACTTTGATCGGCTGTTCAGCAGGTTCTTTCAGCGTGGAATTCCACATGCTCTCTCAGAAGAGTAAAGGTGAGAACACTGAGCTCAATCAATCACAATCAATCTTTGCACACATGTTTCCAACCACTTTATAAAATCACTAGCAAGGAATCCGTGCTTCGCACGACATAATATGACGATCCTGGAACCTTCTCCAGTAGTCACGATTTTCCGGTGCTAATAAACGGCCTGTTAGCAACCTTAACAACAAATGTTTGAATTTTTTTTTTTTTTAATTTATTTATTGTTACAACTGATTTAATATACAAACCATCTAGCAACTTAATTTATAATGAAGTAATATCACTTTTTGTGGTTCAGCAGTTCATTATATAAGACCACTACAAGTCAGAAACACTAATTAGCGTCTGGTCACAACTAGGTCCAGCGGCTTGGTCTTTTTGAGTCGCCGTACCTCTTTTCTGTTGTCCAGGGTATACAGGATTTCGAGATTTTGGTGTCTATGCAGCCGAATTTCGTGATCCGCTGCAATTCTTTTTATCGCGTCTCTCACAATTTCCGCTTAGAGGTCGCGGTGGAGATCAGTTGTCCTGATATAACAGGGTGCGTTGACAATTCTCCTTAAGATTTTATTTTGGAGTGTCTGGATAGTGTTGACATTACTGTTGCTCGTGCAGCCCCATAGTTGGCAGCCATAGGCCCAGACGGGTTTAATCATTTGCTGATACAACAGCAATTTGTTATGGGTGGATAGCTGAGATTTCCTACCCAGCAACCAGTTCAGCTTCCTGAGCTTAGCGTTGACCTCTTCTTTTTTCTATTTGACGTGTTCTTTCCAGCGTAGCTTGGCATCCAGCGTCATGCCCAGATATTTTGCAGTATTTGAATACGGAATTTCTTGTGAATTTATGGTGATTGGGATGTTTTGAATTTTGCGATAAGTGAAGTTTATATGCGTACTTTTTGTTTCATTAAGTTTAATTCGCCATTTGGAGGTCCATTGATAAACTCGAACTGGTGGTCGGGTATAAGGTTTCGAGCTGCAACTAAAGGCTTTAACCTCTTGAATAGAAGTTTCTCAAACAGTTTGGAGATTACAGGTAGTAGGGAGATGGGCCGATAAGATTTTTTCTCATGAGGTGGTTTACCAGGTTTTGCGATCATGATGACTTTTGCTACCTTCCACTGCCTTGGAACATATTACATTCGTAATGATGCGTTGATTATATGCAACAGTTTTCTCAGGCCTATGTCAGGCAATTCTCTAAGAATATTCCCAGTTTGTCATATAATAATTTCATTCTTGACTTCTGAGAATGTAGCTGATCTCTAGTATCAGTCTTCCCTAGCATAGCTCTTCGTCAGCCGTTTGTCTAGAAAAGAAATGATAAAATGACCGGCTGCAAAGGATAGTACAGTTTATGAAGCAGGATGATGTTTTGAAGATCCTGACCTAGCTTAATTTGTGCGCCAGTACTCGCTGATCGTTTCAAGACCGCTCTCGTCATAATCATTTGGCAGTTTAGTCGTCTAATGGGAACATAGATTAATACCAAAAAACTGTGAGTTTTATATATACGGCTGGTAAAGTTTAAGTGTTTAGGGAGTTCTATTTATGACGAAGTCAGCCTATCATTTTTGGTATACCTGGAAGTGAATTGCAAGATGTATACACAGGGACGTAACCAGCCCGTATTTCACCCGGGGCAAGGAATAAATTTGGCGCCCCCCCATAGACCCGAAATCTCATGACTCATACCATCTTAATATACCAATGAACCAAAATATAAATATAATTAATTTGATTCATTCACAATGTATAAACTCTTTTACTAAAAGGAGGAAGGTTTGGTAAGTAAGTGCTCAGTGTAAAATACCACATAATTTTTATTAAATTTAACAAACTAATAGATGATAAATACATTTTTGTACGAAATGGAAGCCCTAAACAAACTTTAAAATGAAAATTGTCGGGCTTTTTTTGCTGCAAATGTTTTAATGATAACATCAAAAGATAGTGCTAAAGCTATTTTGTGCTCTTTGATCTGATGGCCAAGTTGCTTAGTCGTTGTTGTCCTGTCAAGTTCCTGATGTAGTTTTTTTATTATCCTCAGTTTTCTAAAACTTCTTTCATTCTATGCTACACACAAGGGTATTGTAAGAAAAATTCTCAAAGCTGTGGTTATATTGGGATAGGCGTCATGGAGGCCGTTTTGGCAAATATAAACCAAAAGTTCGAATGGAGTAGACTCGCCTCGTCAACTGCCCAGCATACGGCCGCTCAAGGCTAGTTCTCGCCTCGCGAAGTATACGTTTTCTATATCCTTTGTCCTTTCTTGTAGGCCTATTGCATTCCTTATTTATATTATTTTTCCTTTTAGTAAATATTTTCAAATTTACTCCAAACGGTCATAACATTTAAAAGAACTTGGTAAGCTGTCACTTTTTTGCCTATTTGGCGCCCCTCTAATTTTTGCCCCTCCCCCTAGTTACGTCCCTGTGTATACACACTGATCAGCTGAAGGGTCCTTGTGGCCATTCCGTTTCCTCATCTATTTACGAAGGTGAAGTATAAATGAAGTTCTTTAAGGCATCTAATTACAAGGTATGTATTCGCAGACTTTAGATAATGTACCACAGATTAGTTTAAGTAGAAGGAAATACATGTAATAGTTTGCAGCACTTTAAGTTGGACGAGTCAAGTTATCCTGTAGAAGTTATAGAGAAAGTGATGTAGTCTTAAAAGTAATACAAATGGTGGTATTGCTGAACTATTCATGAATTAAGGTAGTACTTCGTTCTAGCTTCCTTGAGGACATCAACCCATGCTTTTTTTGTCCGTATCAATGCGAAATCATCATCGAAAGCAATGCTGTGGTATGTAGATTGGAAATGTCATTTACGGATATTATGACAAGTATTATTCATTTGTGATGTATTCCAGGTTTGTTTCATAAAGCGGTAGCAATGAGTGGATCCGCTCTGAATCCCCCAGCGATTAGCAAAGATCCGAAATCCAAAGCTATCGCAATAGCCAAGAGTCTAGGCTGTCCTGTCAGCGAATCTACCGAAATGGTTGAATGTTTGAGGGAACTTCCTGCCGAGCGAGTGATAAGCCAAGCCAACATTTTCGTGGTGAGTTTGCTTGAATCAAGTAAGAACTAAGTAGTCAGTATTCATTCTTTATCCGAAGCAAGGCTTTCCTTAATATTGCTTATTAGAATTTATCCAGGGGATTGTATGACAACCCAAACATGGGAAACACATAACTAAATACGGATCTGTTTCAGACCATTGAAAACCGAATCGCATATTTCAACACTCGTGCCTGTAGAACAACCATTTGATCTTCTAGAACAGTGTTTCCCAACCTTTTTTAGCCTACGGCACAGTTACAAAAACGTCTGCCAAGTGGGTGTTTATTATTCCTCGTATCCATAACATGACTGTATAGATCATTGAAAATTATTATTGACTAAAGAACTTATCAATTAGGCAAATAGTAACTTGAATCCTGAAATTTATCGCTAATCTACTATTGATCCGGCGGTCATGAAACCTGTAGGGGACCATCTAAACCCCAACCCGCACAATCCCTGAAAATTTGATCAAAATCGGACAATAACAGATTTACGTGCTCTAGCATATCTTGAAATTCAATAATCGCTCACACACGGAACCAAAATTGTTCAAAGGTTAGTATTTTGAACGCAAGACAAAAAATTACCCCAGAGAAAACAATATTCCGCTATAACTAAAATTTGAAAGACCTATATATCATCAGCGATTCATACAGACTGCTTCAACCCGTGTATATAAACTAATCTATTATGACATTTCTTCAAAAAATGTTATCACTAGTGCTGAGCACAAACAATTCGGATGCAAATAATGTTGTCAATTGTTGCGTCACTGATTGAAGCGTCGTTCGATTTAGTTCACAGCCGAAAAAGAACAACTCTTGTCAATCCAGCCAGTCAAATCCATTAAGGATTCAGTGAACGTCAGACTGGATTTCGCCAAATATAGCTCCAATCGAATTGAATCATTTTCCAAACCAAATTGAGTATATTTGATCTTTGCGTTTTGCCATGGTTTATCAAAGTTTTTTCCTAACCGAATCGACAAGTTTTATCAAACAAAATTAGGGTAAATGAAAGAATTTTTTATTGTAATCAGAAAGTCCCTGAACGAAGTTACTTCATCGAAACTACGCTCTTGTTAAGAACAGAAAATCGAGGCCGGCATTTTTGTTTTGGTGTTGACCTAAGACCAGAAACGCTTTCACGTTTGTGTAAAAGCGCAGAGGCTTGAGCCTATTGATCCGGGGGTCAAAAAAAAAAGACGTCTGCCAAGTGAGTGTGGCACATAGCTTCCTCGTATCCATAACATGGACTGTATGGACCATTGAATTATTATTGACTAAAGAACTTTCGATTAGGGTAAATTTATTGTTGTGCAGTAGCATAACTTGAGAAAATAAAGGTAGGCATGTTCAACTTTGAACAAACTATAAAATATACCTAGATAAGTCCGAACAATCCCTGAAAATGTCATCGAAATCGGTCAAAACTCCAGGAGTTATGCTTGTGGCAAGGATTTCACGTTTGCGCATGCGCAGAAGCCACTATTGATTCGGGGGTCATGAAATTCACAGGGGACCATCTACACATCAAACCGAACAATTGACCTGAACATTTCATCGAAATTGGTCAAGAAATCACGGAACCAATTTGCGTAACGAAGGATTTTTTGATTTTGGATGCGTAGAAAAAATTTCACCGCCCATGAAACTTAAAGGGCATTTACACAGTCAGACCGAACAATCCCTCAAAATTTCATCGAAATCGGACTAAGATGGATTTTTCCTGAAAATTTCAGATCTTTTGCCCCGTTTGGGACAAGGATTTGCAGACACACAGACAGACACGGAAAAAATTGTTCAGAAATTCGGATTCTAAATTTTGAAACGTAAACCATGAAATTTTCAGGGGACGGTTAAATTTTTTTCCAAGCGATTACAATGGTTTTTATTGAATAATAAAAAAAAAGACAAATAGCCGCGGCACACCTAACCTAATTTCTACGGCACACCTAATCTTTATTATTGATTTCATGTCATGTTCTTTATTAATGTGACACTTGGGCTTGATGTTTTTTCACTAACTCCATTTTACGAGGCTGTACAACTGACAAGGCCAATCTCATGTCGTGCTCTACTGATTGAAGCTGTGACCTGTTCTTCGTTTTTATTTGGTTCATAGCCGAAAAAGAACGCTCATCCGCTTGTGTACGCGTACAGCCAGTCCTGAAATCCATCACAGGATAGTCGAACGTTTTAGACTGGATTTCGCCAAATATATAACCCAGCGTTAATGCCTGGTTAAAAGTTTGATGAAATCGGTCATTCATTGTGCTAGACAAGCCGTTAGGCATTTTTTCGTTCGCAACTATTTTAGTTTAAGTCGACTCATCCCACGGCACACCTAGCCCACCTTTGCGGCACACCAGTGTGCCGCGGCACACAAGTTGGGAAACACGGTTCTAGAATGTTAGAATGACGTAGAAATGAGGGACATTCCTCGTCAAGTCATTTTACATTTATTGAACCCTCCTTCTCTTCTTCCATGGTCAGAGACAGCTTAGATCAGACCTCCTCCGTCCATGAAATTGTATATACTCCAGGTATCTGTAAAAATAACTGGAATTTACAGCAAAATAATTTTCAAAATTTTAACAGATCGTAGAAGGCATAATGCAATAAGCAACAATGGAAAGCTCTGCATTTTGGTATAACGACTTCACCATTTTTATTCAATTTCCTCACTTTGTTTGTTGTTATCTAGTTACAAATCTTAATTACCTACCATTTGGAGGAGGGCTGAAGTTATATGTTATGAAGTTAAAATCATTTGAGTGTTTTCTAATACCAATTTCCTAAATTTTTCAGAAATATTTGGGAGTCGATAGTATGGCGATTTTGCCAGTCATAGAACTCCCATCGGCAAGAGCGTTTTTGGAACGTAACCCTGTAGAAATAATTGAATCGGGTTTGTTCAATGATGTCCCACTCCTCATGACGCACACAGACGACGAAGCTGTGGTTTTTGCTGCAAGTAACCAGAAAAATACATTTTTATGCACTATCACCAATACTTAGTACCCATTTGATTTGATCAAAATTTATCATTGATATCCAAGCAATGTGTTATTTTACTATTGAATTAAAAGCGGATTATTTTGTTATGAATAATTACTTTGGCTAATGAGACCAACCCGAACAAAATCGGTTAAAAATGTAAGCCCTTTAGGGGCTAACCAATCAATCATGAACATAGATGAACACTTGTGATATCCTATTGCCTGAATTTATGCTCTTATATTGTTTAGACGTACAGATAAATGATGAATTGACTTACTTCTGGCTCTAGCCAGTGCATAAATTCCAACAAAGTTTCGCTTGCAGAAACAGTTCTGAGCAAACGGTTTTAGTTCTTCCCAGGATTGTCCACATCTTGCTGCGTCTGCCTCCACGCTCCTTCTTCAGATAATTGGTGACCACACCACTCCTGCGACTTCTTCATGGGTTCCATTGTAGGGCTTGTCACCGGGCGGCAGTATCATTTTTGTGGAGGTTGAGGCAGAGCCATTTCCTTTTCCTGACACTGCATGTCTACTAATTGTACAGGGGGAAAGTCTTGACATTTCTTCCAAATAGTCTTAGTTTGGTCCGAGTACTGAATTCCCTGGATATACAAATAGGGGACAGCTCGATGAAGGTGGCATTTCCAGATTTGTGCTGCTGCATCCTTTGCAGCTCTTCCCAATTTCGTCATCAAACTGCAAAGATAGATGATGTTGTCAATGTTCTCAATGACTTGTCCATTTAGCTGCACGAGGATGTTCACGTCCACATTCACAAGCTCGATCTTGGTTTTCCCAGCATCGGTCTTCAGACTGACCCTTTTTGCTCTGCTCTCCAAGTCGCTGAGCTGTTTTTGCATTTTGTTATGGATTATTACTTTGGTAATGAGAGCAATCTGAGCAAAATTGGTTTAGACTTTATGGGCTTTAGGTGCTAAAAAGCCGAATTGAGTACCTCCTCTTTTTTCAAGTCAGTAAAAACAGCATTTCACTAAAGCAGTCCTGCCAAGGCGTCATTTTACAAAAGAATCAAAGTTCAACATTTGTGATAACCTATATACTGGATACTTGTTTTACCTTGTTCAAACGTTCAGAAGTACAATTATCATTATCAGTATTACATATATCCACTTTTTACAGTTGGCGTAATTATACGTGCAGAAATGTATGAATTAGTTGTTGGTTGCAGAAACTTTCATGAATTTTTCCGCAATCAACGATTTTGGGAGCTACTGGGAAGAATATTTACCTTTATTTCTCTACTATGAAGTCAAAGATGAATTGAAGAAAGAAGTTGCCCTGTCTATAAAGAAATTCTATTTTAAGGATGCAAGCACATCAGATATTATTCCACGATTCATAAAAGTAAGCTCATAAGATTCAGCAAGGTAGAAGTAGAAAATTACCTGACTTATTATACTATATTCAAATTATATTGAGAACTTTTATAAAGAATGTGAATGCATTAACAACTCAATATAGTCAAATCAATTTAGTTATTGAATTTATCAATTAATACGAATTCATCTAACTCAATTGATTGTTCTTCCACGGTCCAAATCATTGACCGTGGAGCACCGATCTGCACCCCATTGTTTCTGTTTGGAGAGGAAATCCGCGTTCGTTCAAAATCTCTAGTACTCTAAAAGATTTTATATTTTTTGTTTATTGGCTGGGGGTGCACATGCACCGATGCTCTTATCAGAAGCTCCACCTGGTCCCAATTACTTTAAAGGTTGAAGAAAAATTTGGCTGAGGACCTTGGAGAGTATCTCCAAGGCCATCAAGTTCAAAAATCATTATAAAAACCACTCATTCTTAATTGTCTCCAGACAGTTTTCACTAAGCAGTGTGTTTAAGTTCCTCAACAGAAAATTCCACGCACTAAACGTTGATTGTAGGCTTTGTAAAGATTAACGAGCCAGTAATTGTTGATGATGTTATCCGCTGTTTCCAGCTTCTCAACGAGAGGTTCTTCGAAGTGGGAGTGCAAGAAGCAGCGAAACTTCATGCTGCTTACAGCAAGTCTCCAGTCTATTCGTACGTACTGACCCACACTGGTGGAATTCGACTGAGTGACTCTTACAACCACAGCGAGATATATAAAGGTCAATATTTTTTATACTCCAATAGAATATTATATTAGCAATATAACGTAATAATTATATCATAAAATTGAGATAAGGGAGGTGGCTCAATATCACAATTCTAGCCGTTAGGGAGAGCAGACAGATGGACGTAAGGCGGGCTCGACTGGGCTCATTCGATTCATTGAATGCCATAACAAACTTAAAAAAGATAATTTTATCGAAAGATTTGGATATTTTGATTATTTCACCCTTCGGATTAACAGAAAGGGATGCAAAGAATCCACTCTCAACTAGACCCCGAATATATGTATAGCTTTTCCAAGTCGAATTGAGAACTTTCCAAGTCGAATTGAGAATTTTCCAAACCAATTTGAGAATTTTCCAAACCAATTTGAGAATTTTCCAAACCAATTTGAGAATTTTCCAAATCAATTTGAGAATTTTCCAATCTAAGAAACTTTCACTACTAAAAAGGAAGAGAAAGTTTTCCAAACCGAATTGACAATTTTTTAAGGCAATCCAAGACTTTTATTGAAAACAAAATTAGTGAAGCAAAATGCAAGAACAGCACTTTATGAACAAATTAACATAGAAATCAAAATTGATGCATTTTTGTTTTTGTTGACTTCAATAGACCAGTCAAACGCAGAGTGGCCTCGATTTTTTCTGATCTTAACAAGAGCGTAATTTTTATGAAGTATTCTACGTTCATTTTGTCTTTCTGATTTCAATGTTATTTGTTTAAAGTACTATTCTTGCATTTTGCTTCACTAATTTTGTTTTCAGGAGGCTTCAACCCGTATATCGGCTATAAACCCTTTTAGGAGTTCAGTCCAATATCCACGTTCACTACATCACTAGGTTACTGCGATCAAAACAGAAAAAAACTCTTGTGTTTGTTTTGATCGCACTAACCTAGTGATGTAGTGAATGTTGGCACCATAAATCGGGCCATACATCGCGAATGGTTTGAGCTACGGACCTGGGGAGGGGCTCATTCGATTCCTCATGGAAAGTTCTTCAAAAAAGTCCAAATTTAGGCCGCCTTGACTTTTTTTGAGGTTTTTAGGGATTTTACAAAACTTTGACAACCCTTAAAGGGCACTTTAAATTAAGTGAGAGAGCTGGCTCAAGAATTGGGGCGCCGTCGGACCAACGTGGATTTTTCCTGAAAATTTCAGTTTTTTGCTTCAGCCGTTTGGGAGAAATTGTGCGTTCGGCGGACGGACGGAAAATTTTTATTGCAGATTCGGATTCTACACCCTTTGAAACGTAAACCATGACATTTTCAGGGGGATTAGAGAATTTTTTTCAAGAGCGATTACAATGATTTATTATTGAATAATAAACCAAAAGTTGAGGGGTTAAATTAATTTTGCTAGGTCGTTTACAACTGTTTATTATTGAAAACAATAAATCAAAATGTTGTTTCACCTAGAAAAAGTAAATTTTACTTTGAAAATGCTGAGTTTGACTTGGACGAATGTTCAGTATGACTTGAGAAAAGTTGTTTTTGACTTGAGAAATGTAAAATTTTATATGGGAAAACTGATATTGTCCTGAACCCCCGTATTTTAAAAACATTTCATTCTTGCGTACACTTTCGTAATGGTAAAAAATGATTTTTTCATAAATTTGAAAGTTGTTTTCGGCAATCTTTTTGGTCAAAGTAATTTTCTCAAATGACTTTTGTGACGTCAATTACGATCAAGGTCCTCTTCGTAATCACCACAGGCTATCACATATTTACCTGATTTCAAGCCAAAAGAGTTGTTCGCTGCACCGATTTTGTGATGGCAGTGTTTTAAGATTAGAGGGAAAAAACAAAAATGAGTTACGTAAGAGATACCCATAAGTTGTCTGTGACGAATTTCACGGTACGTTAATCTCACTCAAACCTCCCTGTTTATCTCCCACCTAGATTACTATTTACAAGCATTTAGGTAAATATATGTTCATTCTCTACGAGCACTCGAAGTTCTATAAATACTATAATTTCTCGCATACGAAATAATAATAGTTGTTTTCTTTTTTAGGAGGCGCTGGACACGCTGACGACTTTTTCTACATTTTCAACACGCCTGGATTGATTTCAAAGAGGAATGGGGATCCAGTCGAGGAGGCCATGTCTAGAACGATGATCAATTTATTGATGGATTTCATTCAAAAGTACTAAGTCTAAACTCAAGCACCGTAAACCGGGACATCTAGGGACATTTAGCGGATGTGTAGGACGTCCTTCTGTAGCAAGGTTTCGTCAATGCCTATTAGAATTGACCCAAACGCAAAATATTGGCATCCTCATTAAAGAGGAAAGCGGTAGATTATTTAACTGCAAAGCCTAATAAGTTAATAACGATAATAATGTTTTGGTTTTTCTATATTCTATCTTTTTTTCGAAAAACGTCATTTTCCATTTGTCGAAACGATGGCCGGCGCCCAAACTAAACATCAGCACTGCACACTTGGGAATGTAACGCTGAATTGAAAATGTGGTCAATAGTTGAGAAAATAATTGTCAAGCGGAGAAATGTGGGTTTTCATGGCTCAAAACGTGGCTTTTCCTCGAAAAAAAAAAAAAAAACACCAAGAAAGAAAAGTGCTGTTAGCTGCAATTAGCACTATTTTTGTTCTGGTTGTACCTCAACAATCTTTTTACGTTAAATGCGATAAACCTTGTTTAATCCTAAGTTTTTCTGTATCTTCTTAGCTTTCTCATAAGCCAGGAATTACCATACGTCAATCAGTCAATCATTAATGGTTGCTGGATACCTACTATAGTGTTTGGAAGGTCAGGTGTATTGAGGTTTGAGGTTAATTGGTTAACAGTGAAGGACAAAATGGCAGAGGAACTGTTATCGTAAAACTCAACTCACTTCTGGTCATTACCTCTTTTTAGTTTATTACTCCCCATAATGAACCTTTGTAATCCACCAGGAACAAAAATTGTTAGACCATCTCCCCAAAAGTTGTTGGTTTGCGTACCAAAAATTTGTAGATTTCAAAAAAGGAACTTAAAAAAATCCCCCCTTCCGCCGTACCAGGGCCGAAGGTTTTCTCCGAAACTACTGAACCATAGCCAAAGAAATTCATTTCAAAAATCCAATATCGATCCGGGATGTTCCAGTTAGGCTGTCGGGCTGCAGACCCGTTCTGTAAAGGGTGGCTGATGAGACCCGTGGCTGGCGACGGTCCAAGTATCACGGTTGACGCTGTACGGTTATACTCTCCATAACGCCGTCTCCCAAGCTTCAATTCAGTTGAGGAGAACCAGTGAAATAATTATTTTTGCCTGTATTTTTATTTTATCTTGTTATATTTCAGTTAAATGTCTGCATGTGTTTCTGAGTGTACCTAGGAAACACTGTCTCTGGTTGCACAATCTAGTTCTGGTAGTCCAGTAATCCAATTTTGGTTTATTATTCAATTATACGGCCGTACGCCGTACGCACGGTTTCTCCCGAACGGCTGGAACAAAATAACTGAAATTTTCAGGAAAAATCCATGTTGGTCCGGCGACGCCCCAATTCTTGAGCCAGCTCTCTCACTTAATTTAAAGTGCCCTTTAAGGGTTGTCAAAGTTTTGTAAAATCCCTAAAAACCTCAAAAAAAAAGTCAAGGCGGCCTAAATTTGAACTCTTTTTGAAGAACTTTCCACGAGCAATCGAATGAGCCCCTCCCCAGGTACGTAGGTCAAACCAATCACGATCTATGGCCCGATTTATGGTGCCAACATTCGAGTTATTTTGGTTTATTATTGTGTTTGTGTTGCTATCATTAACCTAGTGACGTAGTGATGTAGTAACGTGGATACTGGAGTGAACTCCTAAAAGGCTTTGTAGCCGATACACGGGTTGAAGCATTCTGATAACCATAAAAACGCTGCAAATTCTTCCGCTGGGATTTATTATTCAATTGGCTTGCGTTCATGATTTGAATTTCTACTAAGTTTTGGAATGTGCGTGTTTCACAGGTGATAGAGCGATTATTGAATTTCAGGAGATATACATAGAGCACGTAAATCTGTTCTCAAACAAAATACCTATTTGGATTGATCAGTTGATCATATTTGTGTGCCTCCTGAAATTCAATAATCGCTCTATCACTTGTGAAACACGCACACTCCAAAGCTTAGTAGAAATGTAAATGATGAACGCAAGCCAATTGAGTAATAAACCCCAGCGGAAGAATTTGCATCGTTTTTTCTCACTTGCCCAACTTTTTTGCTATTGAATACTCTAAGTACCTAAACATTTGAAAATTCTTGTTTCGCTTTCAATATTTTCCTATCTTGAGTTGCCTCACCATAATAAACACTAACTACAGCGATCTTTCTTTAGGACTCCGGTGCCAGGTTGGACAACGGTGCAGTCTTCCCTCCCTGCCTGGACTTATCTTGAGATAGCGGGACCGGATCTTTCTCAGCTCAATTTCAAAACGAAAACAGACTTTCCGGCCGAGCGTTTCTGGAGGTCTCTGCCACTCGAAGAAAACATCAACAGAGAAACTGTCAGTGTGCGGACTAAGACAGAACTGTGAGTGAGCCATAAGAATGAAGAATTATTGCTTGAAGACAGTAAGTGAAATGTTAACGGAAGCAAGAATAAAGCATTTGTCTAGCTCTATGGTTCACTTTGCAATTATTACCTTTCCTACATCCTAAGAGTCAAAGGAAATAGTTATATTCAATCCACTAGCAAAATGCTAAAATATCTCTTTAGTAGAATAACCCTTCTACGCACATGATCTAGGTACACAAGACACATTCTGTGGTACATGATCTAAACGCGCCTCCATATCTTGTAATTACCTCCATCCTAGGTGCCATAAAAATAGCAATGCTTATATTTCAGCACAGTAGACTGATTAGGAACGATTGATTAGCCATAAGGGCCTTTCAGCTGATCAATGTGTCTTCATAACTTGTAATTGTCTCCTAGATATCCCAAAGACAGTAGAATGACTTTGTCTTAAATGTAACACCGACCTACTGCGTGAACATCAACCTTTACTAGTCCCAATTGCGAAATAAAATCTATGGACTCGACATAGAAATCCACGAATAAAACAACTTTAAAAAGTTAAAACTAGCACTTCGAAAATCCCAACTAATTATTAACTTTCAACCACTCTTTCTATGTTTTATGAGATGAAAGCTTCTGATTTGAAGCCCGATTTTAGATATCTTCCTGCTTTCTACAAAAAGAAGCGATAAAGTTGACAAAGTACCTACACGCAGAAAACCAAAAAACACTGTTTTACACATGCAGAGAGAGAAAAATCTAATTAAAAAACGCTGCAAATTCTTTCACTGGGGTTTATCATTCAATTGGCTTGCGTTCATGATTTGAATTTCTACTAAGCTTTGGAGTGTGCGTGTTTCACAGGTGATAGAGCGATTATTGAATTTCAGGAGGCACACGTATATGATCAAATGATCAATCCAAATAGGTATTTTGGTTGAGGACAGATTTAGTTGAAATTCTAATCGCATACCTGTGAAACTCCTGAAATTCAAATCATGAACGCAAGCCAATTGAATAATAAACCCCAGTGAAAGAATTTGCAGCGTTTTATGGTTGTCAGAATACTTCAACCCGTGTATCGGCTATAAACCCTTTTAGGAGTTCACTCCAGTATCCACGTTCACTCCATCACTAGGTTACTGTAATCAAAACAAAAACAATAACAAACCAAAATAACGCAAATGTTGGCACCATAAATCGGGCCAAACATCGGGAATGGTTTGATCTACGGACCTGGGGAGGGGCTCATTCGATTCCTCGTGGAAAGTTCTTTAAAAAGAGTTCAAATTTAGGTCGCCTTGACTTTTTTTGAGGTTTTTAGGGATTTTACAAAACTTTGACAACCCTTAAAGGGCACTTTAAATTAAGTGAGAGCTAGCTGGGACCAACAGAATTGGGGCGTTTTTGTCGAACCAACATCGATTTTTCATGAAAATTTCAGATTTTTTGCTCAGCCGTTTGGGAGAAATCGTGCGTACGGTTATTGCAGAGTTGGATTCTGCATCCTTTGAAACGTAAACCATGAAATTTTTAGCCAGAGCGATTACAATGGTGTATTATTGAATAATAAACCAAAAGTGCCGACTTTCTATGAATGATTATGAACTTTAAAAGTATAAGAGTTTCATTCGGGCCAGAATTTATTTCTCTTCTACATAGGTACGAGTAATGTTCTCTATCAGATGCACTGTGATTAAACCTCAACTAAGAATTTGGTCTAGCTTAGAAATTAAAATATTACTATGTTCTATTTGAAGTCTCCAAAGTGGTTGAAAATCATAGGTGTGTACGATTTGTTATGGTACCAAACTTAATACGATTGGCCTACAACTATAAGAGCAGTTTTAATTGACGGACAAAATGAAAACAAATAATACTTGACTGTCGTGACACTATCCCAAGGCCGAGTCCCCTCTACCTTATATCGTCAACGTAAATTTCTAGCCTATCAACTGATGACTGGCGGCAGCGACTGGAACACGGTGGATACTCGTGACTTCAGCATCCACCTTGTGCTCCTGTGGATCTTTTAACACGTTCGAACTCTCTTAACTCTGTGGAGAAGGATAAAACAGCCGAACACCAAACCACGAGAACAGAGAACGAAATTTGTGAAATTAACACACAAATTGATAATTCTGATCATTTAGATTGTGACGCACTACTTAAGTGCATTTTTTAAAACTCAGATAGATAGCAATGCAGAGTACCTCTTGAAATAAGCCTAAAATTTAGAATTGTCCTCAGATTATGATGGAATTGTCAGCTAATGTGCGGTATAGGATTTAGAAGGTCCTCCATGAGTTTTATCCCTCAAGAGTCAATAGTTTAGTCTCTTCATTCGCTAATGTGAAATTGATCAAGATTCGTCTCACCAGTTCCAAATTGTACAATCTTCAAACCTCTGGAAGTTTTGAAATTTATGCCAGGAGGGAGGCTGGAGGCTTTACAAACAATCCATTCAAGCGCTGATCGATTAAGATCATTTTTCTATTTTCGAAAAATTTCTTTCAAATCTAATTGTAGAAGGAGTAAATGGAGGAGGGTAATACTGATAAATCGTTATACAGGGTGTCCCAGGATTTATGCACAATCCGACTCCTACGTGTTCTACAACTCATTTCCGACCAAAAGTGCCTCTTAGCAATTTTTTTTGAAGAGGCGTCGTTCCCGAGTTATTCGCGATTTAAGATTTTTTTCATGTTTTCGATCTTATGTCATTAAAACTGTCATAACTCCCTCAATTTTGAAGATAGCTCAAATTTAATGACGCCGTTGGGAAGAGCGTTAAATTGTCTATCTATTTAACGTCAGAAAACCATTTTTTAATTACATTAAAGATGTGCTATTGCCGCGCGAAATGGTAGTTTTGTCAATGTCTTGAAATCGCCTGTTTTGCTTCCGAGTCTTCTAAGGTAGCGGAAGCATTGTTTTCACTTTCGGAATGTGACAATTTTTTTGTCCCCAAAATCAAAAATTCAACTCGCATTTTGCGTTTTAGACCTTTCTGAACAATTTTGGTTCCCTGTCTGTCTGTGTGTCTGTCTGTCAGCAAATCCTTGTTACGGACAAAACTACACGAAGTTATAGTCTGATTTTGATGAAATTTTGAGGGATTGTTGGGTTTGAAAATTTCTTCTTCCAACGTGTAGATGGTCCCTATGAGTTTCATGACCCCCGGATCAATAGTAGCCTCTGCGCATGCAAACGTGAAATCCTTGTTACGGGCAAAACTACACGAAGTTATAGCCCGATTTTGATAAAATTTTCAGGGATTCTTCGGTTTGATGTGTAGATGGTCCCCTATAAGTTTCATGACCCCCGGATCAATAGTAGTCTCTGCGCATGCGCAAACGAAATCCTTGTTACGCGCATAACTCCGGGAGTTCTTAACCAATTTCGATGAAATTTTCAGGGATTGTTCGGTTTGATGTGTAGATGGTCCCCTATAAGTTTCGACCCCCGGATCAATAGTAGCCTCTGCGCATGCGCAAACGTGAAATCCTTGCCACAAGCATAACTCCGGGAGTTCTTGACCGATTCCGATGAAATTTTCAGGGATTGTTCGGACTTGTTAGGTATATTTTATAGTTTGTTCAATAGTTGAACATGCCTACCTTTATTTTCTCAAGTTACGCTCCTGCATAACAATAAATGTACCCTAGGTAATTCAATATTTACTTCGCCTAATTGAACGAAGTTCTTTAGCCAAATAATTTTCAATAATTTTATAATTAATATCTAATACAGTCATGTTATGGATACGAGGAAGCTATGTGCCACACCCACTTGGCAGACGTTTTTCATCTCGCCCAGCTAACCCATTAATGCTTGACGCAGAACCGTGCAGACCTGGTAAAACGTGCGCCAAAATGTCAGCTTTCCAACTTTGTAGTTGTTTTGGTTATTAAAAATATTTTAGTTAAGGAAATGGTGTTTAAGTGCAGAAAAACGTGCGTTTTCTATTGAAATTGAGGTTGAGGTGTTTTCGACCTTACGTCACTAAAACGGCCGTAACTCCGGCGTTTTCGAAGTATTTGCAAATCTAAGGATACAGTTGGAAAGAGTATTGAATTTTTGAAGGGAACTACAGTGATTTTTTAAAGGGAACTAAAAGGTTAAAAGCTAGCCTGAGAAGTAAATTTTGTCAAATAAAAGAAAAAAACATTTTTAATTGCTCATTAGTCTCTCCTGATTTTAATGATACGTTTGAGCCTCTAAGCCAAAAAATGCGCAAAAGCCTCAGCTTTCTAATGGCATAATAATAGTTATTTATTTTTTTAGAGGGAACTTTTTTGAGAAAATTGAGATTTTATGCAAAAACGCTGCAAATTATTTCACTGGGGTTTATTATTCAATTGGCTTGCGTTCATGATTTGAATTTCTACTAAGCTTTGGAGTGTGCGTATTTCACAGGATAGGGCGATTATTGAATTTCAGGAGATATACATAGAGCACGTGAATCTGTTCTCGACCAAAATACCTATTCGGATTGATCAGTTGATCATATTTGTGTGCCTCCTGAAATTCAATAATCGCCCTATCCTGTGAAACACGCATTGATTCTCCAAAGCTTAGTAGAAATTCAAATCATGAATCATTGAATAATAAACCCCAGTGAAAAATTTGCAGCGTTTTTTTTATTGAACCTCAATACCCCCCCACAATAAAAACATCTATAACTTATCAAGTCCTTTGGCACTCGTATTGCGTTAAAACTTCCCCAAATCCAAATTTAAACGATGTAGCCCAAGGTAGACAGATGTAGAGGGAGCACACAAATATCATCAACTGATCAATCCAAATAGGTGTTTTGGATGAGAACCGATTTACGTGGTCTATGCATATCTCCTGAAATTCGATAATCGCTCTATCACCTGTAAAACACGCACAGTCCGAAGCTTGGTACAGATTCAAATCACGAACGCAAGCCAATTGAAAAATAAACCCCAGTGAAAGAATACTTATTTACCCCAGTAATAATATTGAATAATATTTACCTATGTATTATCAGAATGCTTCAACCCGTGTATCGGCCACTAACTACACTACAAGTATTCACATCGGCTATCGCTCCAGTATCCACATTCACTACAACTCGACGCTATCGGCCGGACATCACCAGGTTACAAACAAACAATAATGAACGAAAAAACGCAAATGTTGGCACCATACATCGAGAATGGTTTGACCTACGGACGTGGGGAAGGGCTCATTCGATTCCTAATGGTATGTTCTTTAAATAGGTAAATATTTAGGCCGATCCGACTAGTTTTGAGGTTTTCAGGGATTTTACAAAACTTTTACAGCCCTTAAAGGGCACTTTAAATTGAAGTGAGGGAGCTGGCTCAAGAATTGGGGCGTCGTCGGACCAAAATGGATTTTTCCTGAAAATTTCAGATTTTTTGCTCCAGCCGTTTCGGAGATATCGTGCTTACGGCGTACAGCGGACGGACGGAAAATTTTTTATTGCAGATTCGGATTCTACACCCTTTGAAACGTAAACCATGAAATTTTCAGGGGGAGTTAGAATTTTTTTCCCAGAGCGATTACAATGGTTCAAAAACATATGTTTTTAAGCACATTTAAGGTTAAAAAAAACTGCATAACTAAAACTTTTTTTTTCTATTTCTGGGAGTAGAATTCCGTTTCAACGGCATTACTTTAGAAATTTAAAAGTTAAAATTTTTATTGAACAACGAAAAATAAATCATGGAATTAAAAAACTATATATGTAATCACTAAAAACTAGTTTTTTCTTCCTATATTAGGCTTAATTTTGAATTTGTCAAACTCGTCTACGAGTGCTTAGAAACCCAAATTTCAACTGTGCAAAATTTCTGACTTGCAGAATTTTCCATTCCTGAAAATTCAATGGTTAAAATTTTTATTGAACAACGAAAAAGAATTTATGGAATTAAAAAAATATATTTAATCACTAAAAACTGTTTTTTTGTTCTTATGTTAGGCCTGATTTTGAATTTGTCAAATTCGTCTAGGAGTGCTTAAAAACCCAAATTTCAACTGTGCAAAATTTCTGACTCGCAAAATTTTCCATTCCTGAAAATTCAATGGTTACAATCTTTATTGAACAACGAAAAAGAAATCATTGTATTAAAAAAATTGATTTAATCACTAAAAACTAGTTTTTTGTTAATATGTTAGGTCTGATTTTGAATTTGTCAAATTCGTCTAGGAGCGCTTACCCATATTTCAACTGTGCAAAATTTCTGACTTGCAAAATTTTCCATTCCTGAAAATTCAATGGTTACAATTTTTATTGAACAACGAAAAAGAAATCATGGAATTAAAAAAAAAGTATATTTAATCACTAAAAACTAATTTTTTGTTCCTATATTAGGCTTAATTTTGAATTTGTCAAACTCGTCTAGGAGTGCTTAGAAACACTGTTTTCAAGTGTCTAATTCCTAAAATTTTCCGGCGGAAGCCCCCGTGCCCCCTCCAGCTGGGGGCCTAGCCCCCCCAGACCCACACCACCTCCACATTATGATACGGCCCTTGGGGCGAATAGTTTGGAGATCCCTGGTGTACACGATGCCCTGAGTGGAAGACGCTCCCGTCGCTGTCGCTATCCTCCCTTCGTTATCTCATCCTGAACTAAGTTTGCCCGGAGCCCACGCGAGGCTGCCGGCCAGTTTTTATTCAGTACAATCGTCACTCGATCGGCGACGTTCACGATGTTCACCTCGTCGCTGCTCGCTCTCGCGGCCTCCGTTTGCTGCGGTGCCGTCTACTGTCTCGCGGGGTCCTCGCCGGCTCTCCCCGAGGCGGTCGTCGCCCAGGGGACCCTCCGCGGTATCGTGCAGAAGTCCCTTCACGGACGAGAATTCGAAGCTTACCTCGGAATCCCTTACGCCAAACCGCCTGTGGGCGACCTCAGATTCAAGGTAAGTTATTCCTAGAGGGGATTCATTATATTGACATGTTCAAGATTTAAATTGATGTTTTATCACCTTCAATAATGACAACCAGCTTCTGCCATTTCAGTAATGATCAACAGTGTTATGATGGCACTATCGCTGACCATCAAGTTCTGAAAAACGTTGCAAATTCTTTCACTGGGGTTTATTATTCAATTTTATTCATTTGGCTTGCATTCACGATTTGAATTTCTCCTAAGCTTTGGAGTGTGCGTGTTTCACAGGTGATAGAGCGATTATTGAATTTCAGGAGGCACACAAATATGATCAACTGATCAATCCAAATAGGTATTTTAATTGAGAACTGATTTAAGTGCTCTATGCATATCTTCTGAAATTCAATAATCGTTCTATCACCTGTGAAACACGCACAGTCCAAAGCTTAGTAGAAATTCAAATCATGAACGCCAGCCAATTGAATAATAAACCCCAGTGAACGAATTTGCAGCGTTTTTTTATGGTTATCAGAATGCTTCAACCCGTGTATCGGCTACAAAGCCTTTTAGGAGATCACTCCAGCATCCACATTACTACATCACTACATCACTAGGTTACTGATATCATCACAAAGACAATAATAAACCAAAATAACGCGAATGCTGAGCTAGATTATGAGACAGAGAAAACATGGAAAGAAGTAGTTTTTTCATTAATTCGCAAAATTTGATCACTGGACTCATTTATCACCAAGTCATGTTGAAATGTTCTTATTTACCCCAAGGAGATGGAAAATTGTACGCTCTTTCCCAAAGTGTTCCGAAAATTGATTTTCGAGTTGGATTTTTGGTTTATTATTCAAATAATGAACCATTGTAATCGCTCATGAAAAAAAAAAAAAAAAAAAAAAATTCTAGCCCCCTGAAAATTTCATGGTTTACGTTTCAAAGGGTGTAGAATCAAAATATGCAATAAAAACTTTCCGTCCGTCCGCCGTACGCCGTAAGCTCGATTTCTCCCAAACGGTTGGAGCAAAAAATCTGAAATTTTCATGAAAAAACGATTTTGATCCGACAACGCCCCACTTCTTTAGCCAGCTCTCTTAATTTGAAGTGCCCTTTAAGGATTGTCAAAGTTTTGTAAAATCCCTACAAACCTCAAAAAAATTCAAGGCGGCCTAAATTTGTACTCTTTTTGAAGAACACTCCACGAGAAATCGAATGAGCCCCTCTCCAGGTCCGTAGGTCAAACCATTCCCGACCTATGGCCCGATTTATGGTGCCAACATTCGCGTTATTTTGGTTTATTATTGTTTTTGTGTTGATATCAGTAACCTCGTGACGTGACGTAGTGATGTAGTAATGTGGATACTGGAGTGAACTCCTAAAAGGCTTTGTAGTCGATACACGGGTTGAAGCATTCTGATAACCATAAAAAAAAACGCTGCAAATTCTTTCACTGGGGTTTATTATTCAATTGGCTTGCGTTCATGATTTGAATTTCTACTAAGCTTTGGAGTGTGCATGTTTCACAGGTGATAGAGCGATTATTGAATTTCAGGAGGCACACAAATATGATCAACTGATCAATCCAAATAGGTATTTTGGTTGACAACAGATTTACGTGCTCTATGCATATCTCCTGTAATTCAATAATCGCTCCATCACCTGTGAAACACGCACACTCCAAAGCGTAGTAGAAATTCAAATCAAGAACGCAAGCCAATTGAATAATAAACCCCAGTGAAAGAATTTGCAGCGTTTTTTAGTGGCAGTTTAGGGACATGAAATCGGAAAAAATCTTAAAAGGTGAAATAACGGAATTTAAGTCTCAAAAAGATTGAAGAAGAACATTTCTGTCGGGAATGAGCTTTAGAATCGATCGTCGGAGTTTGATGAACTTAAATCAAGGGGACACCATGTATAGGTAGGCTTGCCATACGTCCCGGTATCTTGCCGTTGTCCCTTCGTCCCGGCCGGTTTTGCACATGTCCCGGTTAAAGTTTATAACTTTGTTAGCTCATGGTTCAACACTTAAATCGGCAGTGGTAGCAAGTACACGTGGTACCGCCTTTTTAAGAGAGCATGATCATATATCAGAACTAAATATAAAAATTAAAAGTCAAATATTTTATGCTTACATGTACGGTACCTCCTACGTTACTAAGGTCGTTTATTTTATAATGTGCCGGGTCTCTATGTTTTGTTTCTTATGTTAATAAGGTTGATAAAAATAAATAACTGAACTAAATTCGTTGTTTGTTTACAGTTTCATTTCATTATTACCTTGGATATGCTACGATTTATGATTTGTTTGAATAGTAAGCCTCTAATATAATCACTAATGAACTTAACTGAATCAATCACAACTTTTTACAGTCTTATTTCATTATTTCTTCTTGTTAGTGGTATTTGCGTTAGAATTTAACTAGGCCTAGTTTATTCTAACTTTTTTAATTTGATACTTGAAAAATAAGATATTTTAATGAACGTTTTTAAGTATAGAAATGGTAAAAAACGCAGGTTTGAATGGATTATTTTATTCCATACCCCCCAGACCCCCCGGTGTCCCGGTTTGGCCATCTAAAATTATGGCAAGCCTATGTATAGGGTACATTTATTTCGCATGACATTCATGAAAACAGAAGCAACTCAAAGTGCCTCACTATTGTGGGACAAGGTTGTACCAGGTATTGAAGTAAAGAAATGGTCACAGTAGGTAGTAAGTTACGGGAACAATGTCACTTGGAGTGGAGTGGAGGGAAGAAGGCTTCCCATCAACAGCCAGGTTCCGTCCCCTATGTGAACGGCCTCAATGCTTCTTTTTGTTAAGGAAAAATATTGACCTAGCTTCTCCTCTGGCAAGTTCTTTCTTTCCTCCTACAGCTTGCAGTTCATTTATATTCAAAAATAAAATCGATATCCTCTTTCGTTCAAGGTTCCCTTGACTCAACGGCAAATTGATCAAGAATCTTCTTCGGTTACTTCGGAGTATTTATTTCGTTTCATTCCGTACGTAGCTTCAGATGCTTTCCCTATCTATCTTGTGGAAGCCGATATCAAAACGCTGCAAATTCTTTCACTGGGGTTTATCATTCAATTGGCTTGCGCTCATGATTTGAATTTCTACTAAGCTTTGGAGTGTGCGTGTTTCACAGGTGATAAAGCGATTATTGAATTTCAGGAGATATGCATGAGCACGTAAATCTGTTCCCAACCAAAATACCTATTTGGATTGATCAGTTGATCATTATGTTTGTGTGCCTCCTGTAATTCAATAATCGCTCTATCACCTGTGAAACATGCACACTCCAAAGTTTAGTATAAATTCAAATCATGTTTTCATGGTTATCAGAATGCTTCAACCCGTGTATCGGCTACAAAGCCTTTTAGGAGATCACTCCAGTGTCCACATTACTACATCACTACATCACTAGGTTACTGATATCAAAACAAAAACAATAATAAACCAAAATAACGCAAATGTTGTCAGCATAAATCGGGCCATAGATCGTGAAGGGGTTAACCTACGGACCTGGGGAGGGGCTCATTCGATTCCTCGTGGAGTGTTCTTCAAAAAGAGTACTAATTTAGGCCGCTTCGACTTAGAATTTTAGGGGGGTAAGAATTTTTTTTCAAGAGCGATTACAATGGTTTGTTATTGAATAATAAACCAAAAGAATGCCAAAGAGAGTGGGCAGTGTGACTTCTCCCAAGAGTTTGAAGTAATTTTGATTTGCTTCCAATCAATGGGTTGGTAGAATTGTAGACACATCCATGCTATGCTGCTTACCTTAGAAGCAGTTAAAACGTCTTGTAGTTAAGCCACAGTAACGGTTTCGTAATCGGTATGCGAATGATCACACAAAGATCATTTTTATCAACCCAGTCATATCGCATGTGAAACTAAGCTGCAGCCGTTTCCATACCTTTACGAAGCAGATTCCTGATACATTAGTCAAACTTCAAAGCGAAGTCCCTACATATTCACATTTTACATTATACTTGTATTCGTATAAGTTTAACCATGTTATGGGTATTCTCATCCGCAGGCAGCAGAGCCTAAAGACTCTTGGAAGGGAGTGTGGAACGCGACCGTGGTCCCGAATCAGTGCATGCAAATTGACTATTTTACACGGAACATCATCGGTTCAGAAGATTGTCTCTACGTCAACGTCTTCACTCCTAAGGTGAGCTTGTATCCAATATTCTTTTATTAATGACGAAGCTATTCATCACAACTATTTCACTATCCACCACCGGGCCACTTAGTTCTATCCAGTTTTTGTTGACTGTTGACTTTTTGTAATTTGAGCAAAAAAGCGCAAAAGTCCAACGAGTACAAAAATGAATGACTTGATTTTCTAAAAATATCCTACAGAAGAGTAAATATGGAAATAAATCAATAAAAAGAAAAAGAAAAGTGACAATTGTTATCCGTTTTTTGTCATTTCTATGATTTTTTAAGTAGGTACATTTTTTGATTCTATCCAATTTTTGTTGACTGTTGAATTTTTGTAATTTGAGCAAAAAAGCACAAAAGTCCAACGAGTACAAAAATGAATGACTTGATTTTCTAAAAATATCCTACAGAAGAGTAAATATGGAAATAAATCAATAAAAAGAAAAAGAAAAGTGACAATTTTTATCCGTTTTTGTCATTTGTATGATTTTTTTTTTAGAACTTTTTTTGAGAATCTACCAATTTTATGTGCTCAAAAATGTTGTCCTTGATTTTTCGGCGAAAGTACGAAGAATTATGTGAATCTTCTCGAAATTTATCCTCTGGAATGACACACACACACAAATATCTATAGGTATATATATTTATTTATTTATAAATTGTTAGAATCCAGGATATGAAGAACACTGTTGAACATTTCTATTTTTAAAGTTTTGGAGCCGTCGCAAAAGCTTAATTTTCTTTAAAAAAGTGGCTAATATGAGTTTTGGGAAATTTTTCCAGTTGATTTAGGTTACTTACTCTAAATATTGCTAAATAATTTGTACTCTAAATAATAAATTGCTAAATATTTTTAAATCTACATGTTTGGTATGCGTTAGTAAGCCTCAACTTTTCTCAAAATTGAAAATAATACTCCCAAGTAATTCCGGATAATTTACGTATGTACATTAGGTGACATCTTTCTCAATTAATTTTTTGTAACTTGAAAAAAAAAAGTCCTTTTCAACCTAAAACGTTCTTAGCTAGGAAGCTTTATCTAAAGACTTCATTTTTTCCCACAATTCTCTAAAGGAGCAAATGTGAAAATAAATTGAAACGAAGAACGAGAGTGAATTGAAGAGATTGAAGAGATTGAGAATGAGATTGAATTTCAGGAGATATCCATAGAGCACTTAAATCGATTCTCAACCAAAATACCTATTTGGATTGATCAGTTGATCATATTTGTGTTCCACTCCAAAGCTTAGCAGAAATTCAAATCGTGAATCATTGAATAATAAACCCCAGAAAAAGAATTTGCAGCGTTTTTTTTTCAAGAGCGAAAACAATGGACAAATATTCTATTTGAAAATTTTAAATTTCGTAAGACGGAGCATGCATATCAGAATGCTTCAACGCGTGTATCGGCTATAAACCATTTTAGGAGTTCACTCCAGTATCCACATTCACTACATCACTAGGTACTGCGATAAAAAAAAAAAAAAAAAAACTCGTGTTTGTTTTGATTGCAGTAACCTAGTGATGTAGTGAATGTGGATGCAAATGTTGGCACCATAAATCGGGCCATACATTGGGAACGGTTTGAGCTACGGACCTGGGGAGGGGCTCATTCGATTGGAAATTTCTTTTTAAAAAAGTCCAAATTTAGGCCGCCTTGACTTTTTTGAGGTTTTTAGGGATTTTACAAAACTTTGACAACCCTTAAAGGGCACTTTAAATTAAGTGAGAGTGCTGAATAAAGAATTGGGGCATTGTCGGATCAATATTGATTTTGCCTGAAAATTTCAGATTTTTTGCTCCAGCCGTTTGGAAAAATCGTGCGTACGGCGTACGGAAGGAAAAGTTTTTATTGCAGATTTGGATTCTACACCCTTTGAAACGTAAACCATGAAATTTTTAGGGGGGGTTAAAATTTTTTTTTCAAGAGCGATGACAATGGTTTTTATTGAATAATAAACCAAAAGGAAAATTATTGATTTTCTGAATCATTCCAGTTAATTTACCTCAGTTAGTTGCTCTACCGTTCCGTTTGTTTTTTCTTAAATCTACGCGCTTGTTATGAGTAACTAAGTTTCAATTTCTCATAAAAATGAAAATCGAACTTCAGAGAACCTGTGAAGAATTGACCTTCATAGGAACACGACGTGCCTTCTTGCTCACTTAATCGGTTTTGTATGCAAATTTTCTGCTTTGAGTCTATTCAAGGTTTTTAGTTGAATCGCTGACTACGTACAAACATGTAAGGTAACTTATCAAAATAAGTTGCAGTAAATTCACTGCTATCTTATTAGGAATGCACTTGCTATCAAGGACGACTCTCAAAACGGACGACCTCAACTAAAAAACGTTTTTGCTGTGAAAAAACGAGGAGGCTACCTACCTATTATGCAGAATAAAGGCTGGCGTAAGTTCATTGAGGCAAAGTGTAGGTTGAGGGGCTGGGTGCTAGGCTAAGAGCTCTCACGGGGAAAGCTTCCGCTTAGATACTTTTTGGATTACCAACAGTAAAGTTCTCTCAGAGCATTGTTGGCTCCCCATTTCAATTCTCAGCCTGCATAGTAAATTTAAATTTGATATATCCCAAAATGTATTCTTCAAATACATCCCTATCTAATACATAGACACAACCAAACCAGGGGTTGATTTTGCAACTAATTCGCAACAACAACTGCCTTTTAGACTTTTTGAGGCTTCGTTTTTGAGTTGCAATATTATTTTCAATAATGAACTTCTATAATCGACTTACAAAAAAAAAAATGCATTTTAACGCCCTATCAAACTTTGTTGTTTTACGTTTCAAAGAGTGTTGAATCTGAAAATTCAGTTTCAATTTTATAAAAAACATCCGCCTTTACTTGTTTCATCGTCCTGAGCTTTTCTCCGCAACTACTGGTGCAAACCAAATGAAACTTCAAAAATCATATTTGTGGTCCAGCTTTGTGGGGCAGCAGAGTGTAGGCATGACTCTCAACCAATCCTAATTGGTTAAAAATAAAACTTGAGACCCAGCAGCAAATGGAAGAGCTTTCAAATCAGGCACAATTTCACCTCCTGTACAAGCAACTTGATAAGCGAGCCAGTTATACCCGTTCAGATCTCAGCTTTGAGGAGAAGAAGGTGGTGACGAGACTGCAAGGAGAGTTGCTCCTGAACAGTCGCCCATGGAATCAGGATGCTGTGCAGCTATGTTCTATGTGCAACCTTGGAGAGCAGGAGACCACAGAGCACTTTTTGGGCAGATGTACCATCCTCGGTAGTGCGAGGACCCAATTTTTTGGGAAAACCAAAGCTGTCCACCCAGGAGGTCATCAAGATGCTCAATGAAGAAGAAAACTACCACAACTTAAACCGTTTTTTATAGAGCAGCATGGTCGTACAGGAAGTTTCTGATTGATGAGTTCAATTACGATTGGTGCAGAGGTGTTCAGTGCAAACTAACAACGGTGTCGTGCGAGTTGTGGTCGATAAATATGTTTGAAATGCTCGAAGAAATTTTTATTAAGGAATTATGCATGGAACAATACATTAAGGGGATTACGAATGATATGACTGTGGGAGGATATAAGTTAGAAATTTAAGTACTACTGTGATAAGGGGCTAATACTACAATATAACTTTTATGATACTCTAACTATAAGTCCACCTTAGTTGCCTTTTTTAATGAATGTTTAACCTAATATTAATAATAACAGTAATAATATAAAGTGATTGATTAACTGGGATCAAATTTAGCTTAAAGTCACGTGTGACATACTCGTGTGTGAGGTGTTTTGATGTAAGGTTACGGCCGTCCCCGCCTAACGGCCATCGAGCCAAGGCGTATGTGTAATTTAAAATTTTGTTGTTTTTCCCATTCTTAAATATATGCACGTTATCTATCTATCTATCTTGCAACCACTGCTGGATAGTAAAAACGTATTCTTAAAGAGCAAAATAATAATATACAGGTTTCTTAATAGGTATACCATTTGGTACGCTATGAACATATGGGAACATGCTCTAGTTCAACAACAAAGCAGCATATTACAAATGGAGATTGGTCACATTCCAGATACGTAAGAAATGGAATCATTTATGATTCCCGATTGAATAGTCGTATAGAAATCCAACATCATTACGTGGCACGATTTGTGCGTCTAAACCAACATCCTGAAAATTCATACGTCAGTTAAGGGCTTACACGACCGACGGTAGAGCGTCTGATACGACCCCGACACATCATGGACAATAGGGCAATACGACAACTAAACGGTGTGACAAGGAGCGTGATGGAATGGTGTAGTTTCCCCTTCCATGGGCTGAGGCGATTAATGCCAGCAATGCGCATGACGTTAGAAGGCGCCAGATCATCCCCAGAGGTGGCAGTTTCAAGAATCGGGAAGGTCGGAGTAGCCATATCCACCTCACTCCCTGGGATTTAAAAAAAACGTTGGGAAAGGGGCTCGCTATAGGCAGGGCAGGGGTAAATTTTTAAGGGTTAATGGTCATGGTTGTTGCTCGTTTGGTCTATGGGGGCAATGACAGGGACAGTCAATAATCGGAGGTCCATGATTTGTAACCAGGCTCTGCTAACGTGTGACGAGAAGGTAGATGGAATTGAAACTTCTTATCAACAACATCTCTGACAAGTGTCGAGAGTGCTGTGCGAGCGTCTCGGGGGTTGGGCAGATGATGCTGGCTATTTCTTTGACTTGGTGCCTCAGCGCCTTCACTAGGAAGCGCCAGTTATGACGAGCCAGATCAGCCAACGAAGCGAGCACACATACAAAGGGAGCGGGAAGAGCAACTGCATAAATAGACGAAATTCCCGAGCACACCATTCTTATATCCAGGCTCTGACTGGGATTTGTCCAGAGGCTGGCAAGATGACAAGGAAACCAAGGAAGGAGATTCGGGAGGAACCCTGCAGCCTGATCCCAAAGATAGTCCTACAGCGGACACACAGAAAGTCATGCAAAAATTCTGGAAGAGATTCTGGCTTCGGTTCCCCAACAAAACCGAAAGCCGCTCGAGCAAAGACAGGGTTGAGGACGAGCCGCCAGGCTATCCTTAAATGCAGCGGTTTCAAGAATCCGGAAGGGAGAACTATCCATATCCATCACAACGAACGTTAAAAAGAAGTTCTCTCATATTCAATTACTATTACTTTTATGTTTATATTAATACGTATACTCATTTTATGATAATCTCAGCAGAGTAACTACGGTATTTCTTCCAAGAGAGAAATATTGAAATGTGATCGAGCACCCTGTTTTGCTCCTATTTTGGGTGAAATAATCATTTTAATTTGAATGGCTTCAATGAAAAACTCAAAAAAATTACAGACAGAACGTAGTTGTATTTCAAGCGAAGCCATCCAAATGTCTTTAGGACATCTAGAAGTCAATTACAAGATGACACAGTGATCAGCTGAAGGATACTTGTGGCTAATTTCGTTTGTAATCAATCTATCGTGCTGAAATGTTAATGGAACTCTTTTTACAGCACACAATTTTTGCAGGATGCAACTACAAGATATAGAGGCGCTAGGCGTCCATTTTAGATAATTTAACAAGGACAACGTCCAATATACACAGACCAGCAATTTACGTCCAATGGCTATTCTATTACAAAAATAATAGAGTCTGTATAGCAATTTGCAGCGTTTTATTTTCGTGTGTTCGACCTTATCGCACTAAAATGACCACATCTCTCTTATTTTTCATGCAAGTTGAACTGAAGACGTAGTTTCTTGCACATTTTTTGTAACAAACGCGTACAAAGTGATGGATCTATCTTTGTGCCCCTGAATCTTCTCTACCCATTCCTCTCACTACCGTCGCTTCTTCATTGGATGGTGTACTTCGCCTTCGTGCAGGGACTAACTAAATTTTTACAGAAACATCAGCCCACGAACTAGCGAGATAAGCATTGACTGATGACCCTACTTGTCGCTGGAAAACGTAAATAAATCGAACCGAATATATTCGTGCACTCAACACCCGCAAACGTTATCTGGTCACTGGCTGATAAGTACCTACTGCGAGGGCAGGAAAAGCGAAGACTATTTGAACCTGTGTCTACGGTTTAAAGACTCGCTGTGAGCAATTGAATTTAAATTGTAGAATGTGGAATAAAGACACGCAAGAGGCAAAATGCTCAATGTGCAATATGGGGCAAAATGAGGACATTCACCATTTCCTTTGTAAATGCCCGATCCTATCAGAATTTAGGTTTAAATATTTTGGTAAGGGGTTTTTTGATGGTCCGGAATTATTGGAAATAATAAATGGGTCAACCCAAACCATGTTATTTTATAATTTTGTGAGGGACTGAATTTAGTTGCTGAATTTAATTATTAGGTTTCCTCTTATTTTCAAATTTTTAAAGTTTTGGTGAAGATGTAATATAAATAATAACTAATCAATTTAGGGGAAAGGTTTTAGATGTAAGTATCATTAGAAAATAAATATAGAAAATATGGTAGAAGTTACTACGTAGGTAAAAGAAATTATGTTTATTATAAAAGAGGAGGACGTTAATTTTTTTTTTTTTTGTACGGCAGATTTTCGGATTCATGGCTTTTTAGCCCAATCCTATTTGTTTTATATTTACTTTTTGTTTAATTGAAGTAGTGCGATTTTTTAAATAAAACTATTTTTCTTCTTACTCTTCTTCCTGTGTCTACGGCAACTGTGTCAAAACCGACTTGTCAACGAACACAACTTTCGGTTTGTTTCGTCTCCGTTTTGAACCGGTGGTTGTCAACGGGTCTCTCATTCTTGGATCCCAAATCTGCAATGTGCGACCACCATACGGCCCATAAAATGCTTTGGAATTGATTAAAAAACTAGAAGTGACCTTCCAAACCTCACAAAGGACCTCACCAATCAATTCCAAGTACTTGTGAACGACGAATCGATCGAGATGAATCCCAGATGACCAGCCTGACTTGAGCAATCTTGTTTCAAGGGTAGACATGTTGAAAAAGAGAGAAAATTTCAATTTTTTTGAGGACTTGGCAGAATCCGAGTTGCAAGATGCCACGATCGTTTAACATATCCTTTGTTTGTGGAATGGTCTTTTTGACATGGTCCGCAAAAGTTATGAATCTATTTTAGAGCTCACATGTAAAGTGCCAACGACTTGTTTTGCAGCTGAATATTTTAATGCTGCTTATTGTAGTTGTCATGGATTGAAACAGCTCGATACCTATACTCTTGCCCACGTAGGAGCGACCCTGCGGTTTTCTGAAGACCTCTGGGTCTGGCAACGCCGCCCAAATCCGAGCCTCCAGGTAGTGGCCTGATGGCTCGCATCGGACCCTAATTACGGTGGCGGTACTTACGCGTCTTATGCAATCCAAATGTGACCTAATAGTTAATTCGATCATGCCATCACCAAAATCGTGATTTACATGAAAAAAGGGACACCACGAGTATAAATTTGAACTGGAAAAACATACCTGGACGTTATGTAAAAATACCCAATGGCGGTTTTCGTCAAACTCATGTCATTTACATACTATCGATTATTTGATGTCATCATTGTGAGCCAAAATTCCCAAACCTGTGCGATTGACCCGTCCATTATCATGGGGTAAAACGGTATAAAATGAAATTATTTCCGTACTTTTTCGAGCCCCATCCCATCTGACAGGGTTGGATCAAAGAAACATGAGTTTAAGTGTAATAAAGTTCGACACAAGAATAATAAACCCATGTGTAATCAAATTTGCAGCGTTTTTTGCAATACGCCCACACACTTGTTTGATAAGTTGTTCCTGAACCGATTGATATGAAATTTAGACTTGTTTTCCTCAGAACGACGAGAACATTTTGAATCTCACAAAAAATTACATTTTTCAACAAAAACAACTAAAACGTCTTGTGCTAAGACGAATTGAAAGGGGCGCTAATGAGGGATAGTCGGCTGAGTTAAAGGGTCCGCTGCGGTGTTGCCACCTGATGGCGGGGAAGGGGTTTTCGTCCCTGTGGTCGGGGGTCGCTCCTATATGGGCAATAGTATATACGTCACGCCTCGCTTACACACTTTGATACTTAAAATTTATAAATACTGTAAGTTGTTTAATGTTTGTTTAATTCATTTCAGGCGAACAGCGAAAAATTGCATGATGTATTAGTGTTTATTCACGGAGGTGGTTTCCAATTCCTGTCCGGAGCAACCTACGGGCCTGAATACATCATGGACAGAGAGGGCGTAGTCTACGTCACCTTCAACTACAGGCTTGGTACATTAGGTATGAAAATTTGATAATAAATTATTGTTGGTGTGTATTAGATAATTTTAATAAAGCTCCCAGACCTTATGAGTGTATTTTCGATATTTCTTTATTGGGACGCCCCTCAGAAGGAAGGCTTCTTCAATAGAGGTTTGCCTTTTCGAATTGATCCATAGGGTTGTGAGACAACCCGAACATGGGAAAGTGCCACGAATTACTCCAAAAAGGTTTATCATTTTTACACCTCCTCACAACCGCCTATCTTTTAACTTGCCTTCAAAACGAGAAGATCACTGAAAATTGCTACTTTTAGAATTGAAATTGACACCGTTGAGATTTCCAAGCCAGACGAGCTCTGGCTTGTGTGCCTACTGAAATTCAATAATCACTCTATCACCTGTGAAACACGCTCACTCCAAAGCTTAGTAGAAATTCAAATCATGAACGCAAGCCAATTGAATAATAAACCCCAGTGGAAGAATTTGAAGCGTTCTTTTTTTTTTTACAAATGTTCATTATTGAAAATATCAAACCAAAGACCATTGCACCGATATTGACAGCAATTTGCTACAGAAATTAGCTGTGTTCTTGAAGCTAAGTTTAGATTCAATAACAACGCTAACATTCCCATGATTCTTATGTGTGATCGGAAAGTGGCTCCCACTTGCTTTGTTTAAACAATAGTTTCAATTATTATACAGTTGAATAGTTTTAACTTCAAGGCTTCGAATTATTTCACAACAAAATTATGAAACAGAGTTATGAAACACACCTAATCAATATTAGTCATTACCAACTGTTCGGGCTACGCTATAATATCTTAAATAATTACCGTTTTTTTAGAAAACAAGCTCTATTCCAGGATTATGTGAAAACTACCTGTTTGTCTGTAAAGGTGCTATTCACTTGTACGCTGATTCTAAGTTCCATGAAAATTGTTTCAAAATCATAATGAATCTAATTTGAAATTTACTATTTTAAACTGATTAGTGAACATTAGAAAAAAATGAAAAATTGTCTCCTGGACTGTTCGAACAAGTTCCATTTGATTAGAACAAGGTTTTTAATTGGTCTTTACGAAAGTTCATTTGAAAGAAAAAAAGGTTCCAGTTGACTAAAAAATGCTGTGTATATGAGTATATCCGTTCTTTCATTAACCTGCAATTTTGACCATATTCAGGAAAATAAATGGTCAGAAGTAGGCGTTTCGGAACATCGTTAGCGCATTGTATGGATTTGACCATGTGATATATACTGACGACCGTGTAAGGGCTAGTCCGCATAGAAACTGCTATTTTTCATAATATACATATTATGTATAGCTTTTTCCCCAGTCAAATTAATACTTTTCCCATCCAAATTAATACTTTTCCCAACCAATTTAATACTTTCCCTACCAAATTGCTCTTAAAAAAGTAAGGAAATAGAACAACGCAAAGCTTGAAATCCAACGAATAATGAATGTATATACTTTGTTGTAATACAAATTATTGGCAGAAAAAATATTGGTAGTTTATCATCCGGCTGAGTAAGCTTTTGCCAAGATTAAGACGGCAGTTAAAGAATATCTCTCTCAGGCTACCCGAGATCAAGCCCTCGGAGAAACAGTTTCAAGAGCCGTAGGTACATTGTCCCCCACAGATTGTTCAAATTTCGTGTTAGAAGTTTTGCTCAAACTACCCGCAGCAGTGGCTGGGCAACCCCTTCACTGAATATATGTTTATAATTAATATACCTACACTAAAAATAAACTTCAACTAAGATGATCAACTACCAATATTTTTTCTGCCAATAATTTGTATTATAACATAATACCTACATTCATTATTCGTTGGATTGCAAGCTTTGCGGCGTTCTGTTCCCTTAATTTTTTAAGATCAATTTGGTAGGGAAAGTATTAATTTGGTTTGGAAAAGTATTAATTTGAATGGGAAAAGTATTAATTTGGTAGGGTTGGGAAAAGTATTAATTTGGATGGGAAAAGTATTAATTTGGTTGGGAAAAGTATTAATTTGACTGGGAAAAGCTATATTCAGAGGTGCGACAGCAAAACAGCATGTATAGTAGCGATAATAAACGGGCTAGAGTTACAGCATATCGATCTCGTCTCTAATTATCACACATGAAATGACCGGTACTGTTGCTCTACGAATTTTCCAGGTTTTCTCAGCTTCGAAGACGACGATCTACCCGGAAACAACGGGCTGAGGGATCAAAATTTGGCTTTGAAATGGATCAACAAAAACATCGCGGCTTTCGGAGGGGACCCCAAGAAAATCACGATTTCCGGAATGTCCGCCGGAGGAGCCAGCGTGCACTACCACGTCTTGTCCAAAAAGAGCAAAGGTTTGTTTTACGATATATTTTCACTTTATCTTACGATATCGTAACAAAACATCACTAGATAAAGATTTGCGAATTGTAAAAGCTCAAGGTACCTTCGTAATTTCTCGTAGATGTAATTTCTTCTTGGTTCACCACCAGCAGGAAAACCAGAGTTCGAAAGCTCGTGTTTTGTTCCACATCAAATCTCATCTGAATCTGCTAGTTTCCCTCTTCCTTAAACTAATAAAAAGTACCCACTAAGGTGGATTATTTACTTGTCAAATGCATTTTATCTTTCATCCAAAAACTACCATGTAAAGTTTGAATAGAAATTTTGGAAGAACAGCAGAAAAACATTGGCAATGAACGATGATCATTGGCGATGATCACTGAGTGATCTTCGGTACCTACAGCATAACGCGAGTTCCCGGCAGACAAAAATCGTCCATCACTTAGTGAATGGCTGGCGACTCATCACAATTCTGTGAAATAAAATCTCAAACCACAAATTGAATCAACCAAACATTCAGGAACTAAGGTGTTTGATTCAAGAGTTTCCCCATCCTTGGAGCATTCGCTATTTTCATAAACTCAAATTCAGTCGTTTGGGAGAAAATATACGAATTGCGAATAGAGGGATTTCATCTTTTATTCATTGTTGGAATCTAAATATTACGATTTAAAGAGATTTTTATTGCTTCCGAGTCTACCAAGGTAGTGGAAGCATTGTTTTCACTTACTGAATGTGAAAATTTGTTTGTTTCCAAAATCAAAAATTCCACTCGCATTTTGCGTTTTAGACCTTTCTGAACAATTTTGGTTCCGTGTCTGTCTGTGTGTCTGTCTGTCTGTCAGCAAATCCTTGTTACGGGCATAACTACACGAAGTTATTGTCCGATTTTGATGAAATTTTCAGGGATTGTGCGGGTTGGGGTGTAGATGGTCCCCTATAGGTTTCATGAATCCCGGATCAATAGTAGCCTCTGCGCATGTGTAAACGTGAAATCCTTGTTACACGCATAACTCCGGGAGTTCTTGACCAATTTCGATGAAATTTTCAGGTATTGTTCGGTTTGATGTGTAGATGGTCCCCTATAAGTTTCTCGACCCCTGGATCAATAGTAGTCTCTGCGCATGCGCAAACGAAATTCTTGTTACACGCATAACTCCGGCAGAGTTCTTGACCAATTTCGATGAAATTTTCAGGGATTGTTCGGTTTGATGTGTAGATGGTCCCCTATGAGTTTCATGACCCCCGGATCAATGGATGGTTCCCTTAGAGTTTCATTGTACTGTCCACCATGAATCATTTTCTCAAGTCCTAGTAGTTAGATTACGCTCAAAATTTGGAGGCTGGAAGAAGGGAGAATTCGTGTAACTAGCTCTATTTCTACAGTTTTTGATCATGATGACATTTTGCAAAAACAAATACGGGTTAGAATGTAGATGGTCTTGTAAATTTTCAAAGCATCATTCTGTTCGTGGGCAAATGTAATGTACACTAACCATCACGTTCCCGGGTCTAGTGGTTCGATCACGTTCAAATTTGTAAGTTAGTCCGCGACGTAAAATAATCTTTAGTTTATTTCAACAGTTAGCGCGTCAGATCCGCAAAACGTGACAACTAACGGCGTCTACTTTGTAGGCGTTGGTGTATCCTGGAATATGTTCCGTGAATCGTTGGGACAAGGTAATGTTCTACATCTTTCGCTTTCATGTGACACATTTCAAAAGATCTACAAGATCATGTAACATAGACAAGGATGCTACAAGAGACATCCAAATTGGTAGATCATTGTTTGCTCCATAGTCGATCAATACAAGTTACTATTAATACATGGTGTTATTCATAATGATAAGGAATACTAGGAATTTTCTAACACCGATGCCATTCAGCCTAAACCCCCCTGCTGCAAGTTTTTGTAACCCTCACCCTGCATTGTATTTTCTTAAATTCTGCTATTGTCCGCTAGTTTGAATGCATCGTTAATTGTAAATTTGTCTTGCCCATATATAAATAAATAACTAAAAATGGAATTCAACAGTACCTCAACATTTCTCAATTGACGTGATGTAAGGTACCTACACATTGTTATGTAAGAAACCCATCCTTCAGACTATTTTTATCTCCTAAAATGAACGATAAACGTTTTATTCTTCAAGGCAAAGAAATGGAGCTAATATTAGCGAATCAATGCTGAGATAAGATGCATTTAATTCGTATTTTCTGAACAACTCGCTTAAACGTCTTGTTAACCTTTGGTGCTTGACAATTATTTGCAACAAAAGCTGCCATATAACATTCATGAACAAGAAGATAATCAAATTGTGTTGTGTTGCGTGTTGAATTTGTGTTTCCGACTTCAACTCGATAAATTACCACAACTCTTTTAATTGAAGGAGTATCTCCAAATTATTTGACCGTTCTTCCCCGACTACGTACTTCAAACATTTGAGCGTTTTTGGATCTAGACCCCCAGAAAATGCACGTGCGCCGACTGGTGTATTGATTTCCGACCAATACAACTCACTATAGACCACCTACAGCTTAGCCTGTACATTCCCTGAAAATTTCATCAAAATCCAATGAAAACTGGGACCTTTTCCGTTATCGTTCCGCCAGGGATCTCGGCCGCCCGCCTGCTTCCCCTTCTGCCGTTATCGTTCCGCCGCCTTAAGGTTTATTTTACTCACATAATAGGATAAAATTGTGTCAAATCGGCAGATGCCTCCACAAATCCACTTTTGTTGCGACTGAGTGCGCAATATTGAGTTTGCGAACACTTCTTGCATATAATTGCACCAATCAACAACAGTTGTTGATTACATATTACTGTATTACATATTTTTGATTACATGATATTGTTGATTACATAATACAGTTACTGTATTATGGTTCATATTGAGTTCTTTCTCGCAAAATTTCACACTGACCATTTCATTCGCCCAAGCATACATGAACAGCACAATATCTGTCAAAGGGAGTTTTGAACCAGTCAGATAAGTTTTGCTCCTTAGTGCTCTTGCAGCTCTGCAGCATCCACGTTTATTGCACTGCCACTGGTCTCTCAATACGGTCAGATATAAAATACTTAGTCGTGTTTCTTCCTGAGCACATCACGTTTTGACGCAAAATCTTTCTGTCTTGCAGAAAACGAACGGCACCCTCCATCGTTTTGAAGGCGTCATACAAAGACAGGAAATTCATTTTTACCAGGAACAGACGATTACGGTCACGAACTGAAACACAACCGACCTCCGATATCGATAGGCAAGATGACTCCAAAAACATGACAGACAGATATGACCTCTGATATCATCAATGAAGGAAAGAGTGTCATTTTAGAAGTGGCGGAACGATAACGGAAAAGCTCCGAAAACTGTTCAAATTAGGCTTGTAACAAGGATCTGCGAACGCCAGAGACAGACAGACATGTGACGAAAGTTGTTCAGAATGCTCTGAAACGCAAACTGCACCTGGGAATTTGATTTTGCAGAAATCAATTGTCCATCTCTAAAAAGTAAAAACAAAGCCTCCGCTAATGACAACTATATTTGGAAGCAAAATCTTCACGAGTTATGTTTTGATTAACGATGTTTCCAGGGTTATTCCAAAAGGCCATAATGACTAGCGGAGCGGTCTCCAATTCGTGGGCCATTTCGAGGAACGTGGGAGAAAAGTCATTGAAACTCGCTGCTGAGCTCGGCTGCCTCGTCGGGTCGTCCTCCAAGATCCTCGAATGCCTGAGAGAGAGATCTGCCGAGAGGATCACGCAACTAGCAGATTTGCACAGAATCAATGTAAGAAAACATCTGATAAACTGGATATCTGCATGAGAACATCAGCTTCCTTGAATTTCCGATTGTTGTTCAACAAACGATGCAAATTTTGTAACAATTATTATTCTGTTTATTATTCTTGTATTAGGTAACCCTTCTACGCAAATCAGTGATTATGTTTATTAGGGGTAGTCTGTTGTACATTATTTAAACTCGTAGCAACTTCGATTTCATACCTCGTAATCGTATTGTAGGTGCCTTAAAAAGAGCTCTATGTTTACTAAACCCCGCAAATCAATTAAGAAACAAATTGGCCTCTAGGACCCCTTCAGCTCATCACTGAGTACCCACACCTCGAAATTGACTTCTACATACACCAAAGACGATAGGATGACTTCGTTATAAATACAACTCCTTAAAAAAAAAATTATTTCTTTAGCACATAGGGCCTTCGTCACGTAAGGACCATTGGAAGCTTAAATGGAAAAAGCTAGGTCCCGAGACGATGTTATCCCCAGAGAGATGACAGGATTGTGCTTGAGCCTTTTTTTAAGAAGCGGCACTTCTGCTGGTGAAAATGTGACACCTGATAAGTTGGCGCAGCCCATCATCTTCGCCTGCCTTTTTCAAGAAAGTAGAGAACTTCTTTAGTTCTCTAGGAGACAAAGTACTCTACTTTCTTGAAAAAGGCAGGCAAAGATGATGGCTGCTCCAACTTATCAAGTGTTACATTTTCACCAGCAGAAGTGTCGCTTCTTGAAAAAGGGCTCAAGCACAATCCTGTCATCTCTCTGAGGATAACATCGTCTCGGGAACTAGCTTTGTCCATTGAAGCTTCCAATGATCCTTACGTGACGAAGGCTCTATGTGCTGAAGACTCCAAAAATTACATTTTTTTTTTCAAATTGTTAGTCTTAGGAGAGAAATGATAAAAGAATTATCAAGATACCAGGACTAGAAGGGCAGAAAATCGATCCCCGAAGATAGGCGTCGCGCCTAACTGATGCCTAGAGCGGCTGTCTAGTAAAGTCCATCACAAAAACCTTCAAAAAGTCAGCCGACCAAGATTGCCAACAAAACACAATTTTGAAACGCATCCCACCTCTAATCAGGAGAAAAATGAATCTTTTGAAACATTTCTGGCGGAGGTGGATGACATAAGCATCGAAGTCGAACCGGTGGACAGGAAAACGCTCCTCCTGTCAAGTTGGCTCTTTCGCGACGTTGGGGCATTTTTTTCAGCGAATAAGGGGCCAATTGAGTTGATATTTTTTGTCCAGGTTCTTCAGCACCTAGTTACATTTTAGTCATAGAACCTTTCAAAATTCTGTTTAGAAGTTTGGGAACAGATGTTCAAGTGTTCAAAACAATGGAGTTAAATTCACTTTCTTCAAAAAATTATTGTATACCTACCTTCTACTTGGTCTTCTGAAAAGCTCTATGACTAAAGTTAAGTTGGGAGGTAGAATTTGGGGGGAAAATGAAGACCCACCATGAAAAATGCCACCGAAAATGGTCAATTACACCCATTGCTAGCGAGGTTTCCTGGTACCATTGAACCTGGTACGAACTTTACTCGTCCCTCAATACGGAACTCAAGCGAATATCTAAATACACTTGTTTGGGCTATTCACCTTTATTCACACGCTGGATTACAGAAGCTTAATGAATACGTTCGTCTTACACGAGATCTTTAACTGAACGTCTCTACCTGTAGATCACAAACAGGCCAATTACACAAGAAGGGTAATCTCAAGGACTCTGACTGTTGAACAGTCCCTCTCTTGGGAGGGGATGGGGGGGGGGGGAGAACATGAAGCCAGTTTGCGATGAAGCGAATTCCTTTTGGAATGAGAGATTTTGGATTATTGTCAAATCGAAGGGGCTTCTCTTAGCAGAGTTGATCAGGAACCTAGGAATCGTTCTGAACTTGAAACTGACCTTTAACGTTCATGTGGTTTCAGTAGCTCTGAAAGCTCGCAGAGCCCTCGGTTTTTTAAAAAGGTGCACGAGGGACTCCTCGTCAATTGAAGCAATTGTGCTGTTGTGCAAGTCTTTGTTTCGCCCGATTTAGGAGTATACTAGTATAGTATGCATACAGATGTGCAGCATACAGATATCCATTGGAGAGGGGTCAACGGAAGTTCATGTGTTACCTTGCATTCGACTGAAAATACCAATGAAGCTGGTTAATTTTAGGTCCTGGTGGCCGAATAGGAGTTGGCCCTTCTCGAGAGAGGTGGCAGATATACGTTTTTCACAAGCTCGTGAATGGAGTTCTCCAATTGCTGCTCTCTAAAGTCAACATAAATGTGCCTCCCTACAGAACAATATCGCCTAACAATCCCTTACCCCCCCCCCCTGGCCTGTCCCTGCCTTTCGCAGCCCACACCTACCTTCTACACGCACCGCTGTGTAGTTTGCCACGTGAGCTCAATACTTCCCAAGAGTCAAGTGACTGTGACATATTTGGAACCTCCTCCAACACCCCGAATTGTCTGCCGGCTAAGACGTTCTATCAGTGATTCGTTCCCTTTAAATTTCTACATCCTTTCTTGTCTTTTTTGTTTATCCTTTGTTGCTCCTGACCCTATTGAATTCCATGTAGTAATTTATGAACTTGTTTTGAATTTTCTATGTATATTGGCTTTTGCCGTAAATTTAAATGAATGAACATTTGAAAATGTAAGCTTTTTTCAGAAGTCCATAAGGTTTGCTCGGTAGAGCGCTTTTTGACCACTTTAATGTGGGCAACAACATTTGGTTTGCTACAAAAAATGGAAAATTTAAAGCTCAAATGTAAAGTTTACTCTTGAATTGTGGGAATGACGGCCTTTTTACTGAGACAAGGTCTAAAATACGAAAAACAACGTTAAAACTGAAATAATCAGGAAACCAAGCCTTCAAACAGAAAAAACGGGACAGTAGACCTCTATGGTTCTACAGCCAAATCATTTAAATGATTAATTTTACACATTCAAGTACCGAAGATGAAAAATTGTCTATGCAACCTACAAATATGGGATTCTAGCTCAGAGGAGGGGAGCTAGTAAACAGAGATGAAAGCTAAGGCGGGGGGGAGGGGTGTCAGGTACACGAATGACCCTCTCGGGCGGAGGGAAAAGTGGTGATGCCGGGATAACAAAGGGCGGAAGGAGCCCAGCCGAAGGTTAGTTGAAGGAGTGTTGAGCGGTGGAGAGAGGGTTGGGAGGACTGTCGGGTCGGTCGCTATGAACTGGATTGTTCTCCTGTTAATCAGTTAAATGATAATAAACTCCAAGAGGCACTTCTTGTTGCATTTGAGGCACTTCTCTACGTGGATGAAGTACTGCGCCAAATGAAATTCTGTCTTGTTACAGGGAATGTACTTTCCGGTGTCACCAATCGGCCCGATGATTGAGAAACCTGGCCCTTCTGCTTTCATCGACAACCAACCGTACGACATAATTCGCAACGGAGAAGCGAACGACGTCCCGATCTTATGGACTGTCAACTCCGACGAAGGATTGTTCCCCGGTGCCGGTGAGTCCGCCTTCAACCATATTTCAACCAGAAGCAACGTATCTAAGATAATTAAATTTTCATTATGGAAGGCGGTGAATGGAGAGAATAATATGGATATTATTCAATAATAAACCATTGTAATCGCTCTTGAAAAAAAAAAAAAAAAAAAAAAAAAAAAAAATTCTAACCCCCCTGAAAATTTTATGGTTTACGTTTCAAAGGGTGTAGAATCCGAATCTGCAATAAAAAATTGTCCGTCCGTCCGCCGTACGCCGTACGCACGATTTCTCCCAAACGGCCGAAGCAAAAAAGCTGAAATTATCAGGAAAAATCCATGTTGGTCCGACGACGCCCCGATTCTCGAGCCAGCTCTCTCACTTAATTTAAAGTGCCCTTTAAGGGTTGTCAAAGTTTTGTAAAATCCCTAAAAACCTCAAAAAAAGTCAAGGCGGCCTAAATTTTTTACTCTTTTTGAAAAACTTTCCACGAGGAATCGAATGAGCCCCTCCCCAGGTCCGTAGGTCAAACCATTCCCGATGTATGGCCCGATTTATGGTGCCAACATTTGCGTTATTTTGGTTTATTATTGTTTTTGTTTTGATAGCAGTAACCTAGTGATGTAGTAGTAATGTGGATACTGGAGTGAACTCCTAAAAGGCTTTATAGCCGATACACGGGTTGAAGCATTCTGATATGCATGAAACGCTGCAAATTCTTTCACTGGGGTTTATTATTCAATTGGCTTGCGTTCATGATTTGAATTTCTACTAAGCTTATGAGTGTGCATGTTTCACAGGTGAAAGAGCGATTATTGAATTTCAGGAGATATGCATAGAGCACATAAATCTGTTCTCAACCAAAATACCTATTTGGATTGATCAGTTGATCATATTCGTGTGCCTCCTGAAATTCAATAATCGCTCTATCACCTGTGAAACACGCACACTCCAAAGCTTAGTATAAATTCAAATCATGAACGCAAGCCAATTGAATAATAAACCCCAGTGAAAGAATTTGCATCGTTTTCAATTATCTCTTCAATATTTTCATCTGATTCTATCGACTATTTGGAAACCAGTTTTTTCGACTCTAATTTTAGTTCATTTAAGAATTTTCTATGAGCAGGGGAAATGGAGGGGCTAATAACTTCATTCAAGAACTGCACTATATACTGCTGTTTCTTTTGTAATTTGTCGGGAGTGCGAAATCATGAAATTTTGTTAATGAAACATGTTACGAACAATTCCGAATTTCACAATGAACAAATTTTAATTCAAACGTGAATGTTTATGTTAAGATAAAAACGACACTCTCAACTGGGCTGTCGAATGTTCTCTTCGTTTAAAAAGTCTTGAACCTTGGCCAATGCCATTTGCCAATTGATTGAGGTGCATCACTTCCGCATTGTACAAAATATACCAACATGGAATGAGCTTGGGCAGCGTTGCCAACTGATAATATTCTATATTAGCTATGACAGATTAAAGTATTGATTTGATGTTGAAGTTCTAAGCATCCTGCATAGCAAACTATCGGAGTTCAGGCATAGTTCAGTTGGCTGTAAAGACCACTAATACACACTCAATGTTTATCAGTAATTTCGATGGCTTTCCCCATGTGTCAGCTGGAAGCGCAGAACTGAATCTTCAGACCTTTTCTGGTTCTGGACGTTAAAAACACCTCAAATTAATTCATCTTCTTCAACAGCAATAATTGCGGACGAGACGGAAACCCTGGACAAGGATTGGGACTACATCATGCCTCATATACTAGATCTGAATTTCACCGCTAGTCCGAAACAGCAAATTCAAATCGCACATCAAATCAGAGAGCACTATTTGGGAGGAAAAAGCATTAGAGAAGCTCCAGGCAAACTTACAGAGGTCGGTATGGATTCATTTTCGGTCAATTATCCAATTTTCACTAAAAATGGGTACAACAATGTTTTTTGGTTCGTAAGATCCAAATTCAATTACGGTTATTGTTTAATTGTAGTCCAATTTCATTCCAGTAATCTGGTGCCGAAATCGGGGGTGGGGGGTGGGGGGAGCTTGCAAGAATTCCCAACTTTCCGCAACTTTGCTGGGTTGTTTCTACCCCCCCAGGGGTGCTACAACTCATTTTGCGGACAAATTAACCTTGTGCTATCTTCAGGGGGGCCGAAAAACCGCGATTTTTTCGGACTTTTTTCAGATTTCCCGCTGTAACTCGAAAACTACGCATCCTAGCGAGAAAACCACTTTATTATAAAATAGAGTAGACAACATTTTCTACAAAATGATCTACTCACACATAACTTTTGACCAAGCTATCATGGATATATAGCCAATATGGCAAAAATTAGCAGAAATCAAGTTCATTGTTATTAACGTACTTGATGATAATATTAAAAATTATTTTCATATTTTGTGTTGTTATGCTACATCTCCTCCCCCTTCATAGCCTAGCTCCGTCACTCCGTTTAATATCGATGTATCTTAAACTCGAGTTTCAATTGCTTGAAACTCGAGTTTAATTGGTTAAAACTCGAGTTTAATTCGTTAAAACTCAAGTTTTAACCAACTAAGCTAATGTTTTAACGATTTAAACTCGAGTTTTAACAATTAAACTCGAGTTTTAACGAATTAAACTCGAGAGTTCAAGTTTTAACGTTAAACTCGAGTTTTAATTCGTTAAACTCGAGTTTCAACGATTTAAACTCGAGGTTTTAGCAATTAAAAAGATTTTAAGATACATCAGTGTCATATTCTTAATTCCTACATTTCTGGCTGTTTTTGCTGGTTGGGGGGGGGGGGGGGGGGGGGGGACGAAGCTAGGCTATGAAGGGGGAGGAGATGTAGCATAACAACACAAAATATGAAAATAATTTTAATATCATCATCAAGTACGTTAATAACAATGAACTTGGCGGAAAAGAGTGATTTCTGCTAATTTTTGCCATATTGGGAAAATTAGCCAATCATTGAGCCTCTATATCTCGATGATAGCTTGGTCAAAAATTATGTGTGAGTAGATCATTTTGTAGAAAATTTTGTCTACTTTATTTTATAATAGAGTGGTTTTCTCGCTAGGATGCGTAGTTTTCATGTTACAGCGGAAAAACTGAAAAAAGTCCGAAAAAATCGCGGTTTTTCGGGCCCCCTGAAGTTAGCACAAGGTTAATTTGTCCGCAAAATGAGGTGTAGCACCCCTGGGGGGGGGGGGGGGGGGTAGAAACAATCCAGCAAATTTGCGGAAAGTTGGGAATTTTTGCAAGCCCAAACCACCAGATGACTGGACTATTTTATAGAGACCGTAATTCAGCATTTTAATGTGTTGTCACTTCATTTGTAATATTGCAGTACTATGTTTGTACGATTATGGCGGTTATATAATTATTTAATAGAATAATTCCCATAGAAAATTTTAAGCTGATTCCGAGCAGAACCATTGAATAGTGGTGACCATTCCCACTGTCATGCACAGTAGGAATTAGTTTTTTCATTAGCAAGTTTTCGAAAAAATTACATGGCTTCAAAATTTCAAGCGTCAGCTTGGAAGCCGAAGACCGTCCTACAAGAAATAAATCAGAGGCCGTGCTATTCCGATGTTTTCCGGGAACCGAAGCAATATGACTTGCACAACGGTAGCTGCAAAACCGCTGCAAATTATTACCCAAAAGGTTACATTTTTGTATCAGATAGTCCTACGTGGGTCACTGGACTACAGGAACTGGACTGAAAAACCAAGGGCAATGCTCAAGTACGATAAAAACATAGGTAGAATTTTATCAGAAATGTAGCAACATAACACATGCTCCTCAACTGAATTGACGGTTGGGATAAGGATTTGATTGTAGTATAATATAGCACCTACCGTGCTAATTGGGCAGTCGCCAGCCATGAGTCTCGATAACTACCCGTTAAAGAACTTCATGGCTGTGTGCCCCGACCGTCTATCTGACCGATTTTTCAAGCGTCTCATTCGATTCACACAACTAATTTCCATCGAAATCAAACAAAAATAGTGCTCCCTCTAACATCGAAAGTTTCTGGGATTTCGATGAGATTTATCTTTAGATATTATCCCTTGACTGGAACATTCTGCATTGAACAAGGATTTTGAGCCAAATATCTTAAACATTGGTCCAGTTGTTCGCCCACCGTTTGAAAAATCAGTTCATTTGGGGTCAGGCTGCGGAGCCCGGTTGCAAAGCCCCTTCAAAAGGAAATCCGAGCTAGACCCCATGGCTGGCGGTAGCCCAAGTACTTTCATCTTGAAACTTGCCTTGAATACAATCACAAGGTTTGGAGGCGCGAGTTGCCGAGCTTAGATAGTTAACGTACCACAATCAATGTCTTATGTACATAGATCAGTGATTAAAGATCAACCTCATAAAGGAATAATGAACCTCTGCGTAATAATTTGCAGCCGTTTTTTTAAAGTGAAATTCGTTGATTTGAACAATAGGTTCTTCAGAAGACATTTTTTCTCCCAAAATCCATACTAGCTTTCCGCTTTCGAATGATTAACAGAAACACAATTGAGAAGTGGGAACTTCGCGTTTTCTAAAAACAAGAGTTTTTTCCGCCGTGGGTCGAGTTAGGGTTTTATGAACCTACGTAATGAACCGACCCCACCTACCCCTACGCATCTCTAAACAATCCTAATCATATTTCGCAATGTCTAACAATTGCGAAAAAATAACAGAGACCGCCCCTGAATTTATACATCCTACCCGGCACAGATGGGAGCGTTTAAAAGTGTGAAGAAAAATGAAATACTTGCAAATAGCCTTGGGGAACGTCACTCGACCATATCATATCACATCATACGCGCGCTGTCCTGTCGACGCCGCGTTCGTACTAGCCAATTACTTTTTAAAATCACTTTCCCTGTCAGCGGAGCCGTTTAGAATAACCCCAGGTATCTGCAAACCAGGATCCTTTGGTTCATGTACCTTAATTCAGAATTGGCACCCAATCGCAGGAGAGGCTATGGAGAGACTATTGCGGCCTCTACCCCCTAATGAGAAATCAAAAGGAATAAATTGGAACGTATATCGGCCATGATGTATCGAAAGATCCGTGTTATCGTACGGGTAAATTCCTACTTGGGTTAAAAATGTCAGTAACAATTCTACGTGAACTGATTCAAAAATTGCATTAAGCATAACAATAGAAAAGTGTTTTGCTTACCTCACATCCGCAGAGCCACCTTTTCGTAGTACTGAGTGTTGAACTTGCGAATCGTGGAAAGATTTCTGCTTGCCTTTGAGGTTTTCACAGTCCTGTCATCACTGGCACTTGGGCAAACCACATCGCGAATAGCGACTTTTTGCTCCACTGACAATTTCGCGAACTCCGTTTTTATAGCACTAGACTCTTTGCGTATTTACAGCTAATACAGTTCAGCCAAAAGGCTTGGGACAATCAACTGATAATAGGATAAGAGTGTGTTTTGGTGATTCTAGCGCACTAGCATTCTTAGCGGGTGAGCAGACAACTATGCGTGCACTCAGAAATTTTGTGCGCCTTATTTGCGCTCTCATTGTTTCATTCTCTGAAGCCGGATTGAATTAAACAGCATACTTGGTAGGCATCCTGTAGCGCGCTCCGCTTTATACCGACGGTAGTGGTGGGTTTTGGCATCACAGCCCAACGCGAGCCAATTGCCTCCCAGCTTTCAGAGCGGTAGCATCAGCCTAAACAGTAGCCCGTACACGGTTGTGCATGACACGGCGAAATGGAAAGTTTGTTAGAGCAACGCTACGCGATCAAATTTTGCTTCTGGTTGGGTAAGTCTCCTTCCGAAACGTTCGCAATGCTTCAACAGGCGTTTGGCCTTGAGTGTCTGTCCTATTTGCAAGTCAAAAAGTGGCACAAAGCGTTTCGTGAGGGCCAAAACAGGTGACTGACGAACACAGGTCAAGACACCCGTCGTCAGCCCATACTGAATTGAATGTGCAGCAAGTGCGTGCATTTTTTTTTAAACGGATCGGCGTTTGAGTCTTCACCAAGTAGCAGAAGCCCTGGACTTATCGGAGACAACGGTGCAACGCCATGTTGTCGAGGGCTTGCATATGCAGACCTGGGTTCGTCAGTCACCTGTTTTTGGCCCTCACGAAACGCTTTGTGCCACTTTTTGACTTGCAAATAGGACAGACAGTCAAGACCAAATGCCTGTTGAAGCATTGCTACATTTTGGAAGGAGACTTACCCAACCAGAAGCAAAATTTGATCGCGTAGCGTTGCTCTAACGAACTTTCCATTTCACTGTGTGAAGCACCACCGTGTACGGGCTACTGTTTAGGCTGATGCTACCACTCTGATAGCTGGGAGTCAATTGGCTCGTGTTGGGCTGTGATGCCAAAACCCACCACTGCCGTCGGTATGAAGCAAAGGGCACTGCAGGGTGCGCACACATCAGTATAACTTGAGGCTCATTACTTTTGAATCCTACCCTGTAAAACGCTGTTTCACATCCAAGCTTCGTACATCGGGTGCACAGCTGGAGCGCTGCTCCAGGACAACAAACTACAGTTCAACCGAGGCTCCTATAGTCAAGAATTATACCTAAATTTTGAACACATTCACTTCGTATTAGTATTAAAAGCAGTGGGGAAATGCAAGCCTCCAAACCCCATAAAAATTACCTAAATTATCAAGTAAATAAAAACGGATGTAAATATAAATAAGTGTAATAGTTTTTCCTCATAAAAATGTCTGTTTCAGCTCTTCGGAGACAGATATTTCTACAACGGCATCAACGAGGCAGCTAAGCTGCATGCGGAACACGGAAAATCCCCGTTATGGTTTTATAAATTTTCGTATGTTGGAGGAATGAGACTAAGCGATTACTACAAAATCGACCACATTTATAAAGGTATGTATGGGAACCCAAAATAAGCAATAGAACCTCTTCATCCCTGAAGTGGTACCAGGATCTTAATGATCTATAGAATATAATAAAAACCTAGGTAGGCACTACTCAAGATAGCTATCTATTAATTTTTATGAAAACATTGGATATTGAAGAGGCATCCCATCTTCGACTTATCTCAATCAAAATTCCGCGATGCACTGTCCATTCGGTACGGCTGGGAACCGAAAGGGTTACCTGTGTGGTGCGACGGATGCGGGAGTCCCATGGACATGAATCACGCCCTTAACTGTATGAAGGGAGGCCTGATCAAACAGGGACATGACCTCGTCCGAGATGAATGTGCAAAGATAGCGAGCCTTGCATGGAACGGAGTGGTCACAGAACCAGTTTTACGTGACAGTGCCTACGGCAGCCCCAGCTTGGTAGTGGACATGAAGGTCCATGGCGTGTGGGACCGTGAGAGACCTGCGTTTTTCGATACCCGCTTTATAAACGCTGACGCAGTCTCTTACTCCTCCATGGATTGGCCTACCATCTCCCGGCATGCAGCCCAAGCCAAACACGCAAAATACGACAGAGTCACTGAAGACCTGAGAGGGTATTTCACGCCACTCGTCGTTTCATGCGATGGCGCGTTGCATAAAGAATACGAAGCCTTCCTCAAGAACGTTTCCTTACGCCTCGCCAACAAGTGGTCGAAATCCTACTCCCAGGTGATGATGTGGGCACGAATGAAAACTCAATTCTCGGTTCATCGAGCAGTTTCCATGAGGCTAAGGGGCCCGAGGAAACACGTGCGAGGACTTGGACTGGAGGACGGAGCAGCAATTTGGCTACCGGAAGAATGAGATCACCTACACAACACACACACAAACAAACACACACACACACATTTAGGAAAAAAATCAGATTAGTTTGGCAAAATCAATTTGAATTTTTGGCATAATATCAAATTGAAAATTTTGGCAAAGTAATTTGAACCTTTGGCACAAATAAATTTTAATATTTTTGGCATCTCAATTTAAACTTTTGGCTACTCAATTTCAACTTTCGGCATACCGATTCGAGCTTTTGGCATATCAATTTATACTTTTCACAACCCCAACTATTCCAACATTCCACCCCATATAATGATCAATAAATGGTTTTTCTCTTTTTTTCCCCCCCCCCAAAAAAAAAAAAAAAACCACATAATACAAATATACACTGGCATTTGCCCAGAACAAAGATGTTGTGCTTCATTCACACGTACTGCACTGTCTTCTAACATTGTTCTACCTAAGTTGAAAACCGAGAGAGCGAGAAAAACCATTTACTACAAGGTGTTAATTCTTTTTTATACATGTAACATTAACCCTGATGTCTGTGTGGGTTCCGAAATGTTCAAACTGTATATTTAGTTTAGGCTAAGAGAATTTACTTTTAGAAGAATCATAGCTGTAGTTACATGTTATGTTCGATGATTTTGAGTGATAGTTCTTGGTTTTATCAAGTATAGTTCTGCTTTCTTAAATTATTATGTGTTTCTGTTTTTGTATGAGAGTGACTCCACCAGGAGTTCGTAACAACTTATTGTTAGTTGACAAGAGTAGCCTTCCAAATGTTACTCTTCGTGTATAAACTGTATTCGTATTCCTGTCGATAAATAAATATTCTATTCTATTCTATATACAATTATTGATTACTGTATTTTTATGCAGGTGGCGCTTGTCATGGCGACGATTCCCATTTTGTGTTGAGAGCATTGTACTCTCCAGTCGATAAACGACCAGAGGATGTCAAGATGATCAGTACGATGGTCGACATCTGGCTCAACTTTATGCGAGGGTATGTAATATGCAAGCACAACTTTGCACTGTGTAATATACATGACAAACCTATATAAAATAAATGTTTGCGAATACCAATGTTTACCGCGACTTGCGTGTAACTTCAGCGTCACTTTGATACACAAAAGGATGCAGTTTAAGGGAGGACACTAAAAAAACATTGATCTCATAAAGTTGCAACTGATCTACCTCAACCTGATCTGACAGTCTATCTGTATGAGTGGCGGCTCCTGCGTTGAAATCCAAAGGGTACTCTGCAAGAATCATGGTTATGGGGAAAGCCAAATTCCATTTTACCCCAGGCTTCATTCCTGTTATTGCAGCAAAGACGACAAAGGATGCAGAAAAGTTTATTACTTACCTCACATCCGCAGGCCAATCCACCTTTTCGTAGTACTGAGGGTTGAACTTGCGAATCGTGGAACGATTTCTGCTTGCCTTCGAGGTTTTTCACAGTCGTGTCTTCACTGGCATTGGGCGAATGGCATCACGAATAACCACTCTTTGCTCCACTGACAATTTCGCGAACTCACGTTTTATAGCACTTACTGAATTCACCACGTATCACAGCTAACGCAGTTCAGTCAAAAGGGTTGGGGACAATCAGCTGATAATAGGGTAAGAGTGTGTTTTGGTGATTCTAGCGCACTCTAGCATTCTTAGCGGGTGAGCAGACAACTATGCGTGCACTCAGACATTTTGTGTGGCTTATTTCTGGTGCTCTCGTTGTTTCATTCTTTGTAGCCAGGTAGAATCAAACAGCATGAAACGCTGTGTTTCACGTCCAAGTTTCGTACATTGGGTGCACAGCCGGAGCGTTGCTCCCAGACAACTACCCCAAACCCCCTCACCAAACTCACGACTCCACCATCCTCCCACCCATCCTGAGGCTCTGTTTGGTGCGTGAATTTGAAACTATTCTGCTCTTCAATGAGGATTCATGGGAAAAATTTGGAAAACAATATGGTAATTTTATACTTTGTGTGTTATTAATATCAGGTATCTTTTTCATTTTGGCTAGGGGATGCAGATGCGCCTGTGCTCCTATCAGCAGCCACCTGTGATGGTTTTATTAGTTGGGAATGAGCCGTAGAATTAGTTTCTGAAGTCGAATGTTTCATTCTCAAAATATTGTTGTCTTATTAGAAAAGGGGCATTACCCCATTCAATACTCCCTTTTCTGTTTCAGTTCTATGCCTTCATCTTGGAAGACTGTCAAGTCCGGTTTGCCGAATCTCACGTATCTGGACATTGTGTGCTCCGACCCATCAAATAACGTCATCAAAACCGCAGGGAGAACCCCCGGCCAGGAACTGTGGCTGTCCTTCAACCTTCCAGAGAACAGCAACGACCTCATACAATCCAGAGATCGCTCGGAACTTTAGAAACCAATTCCTTACGCTAAATTACCTACAACTTAAGTGCACTCGTACCTATGCAACAGAAACAAATTTTGGTTGATTGGGACAAAATCAACGTTTTTCGATTTCCAAAGAGATCACTTTTAAAAAATCGATAGGTTTTTCACGACAGTATTCAAACAATCTAAAAACAATCAGTTTGCACGTTACTGCTGTTTCCGTAGGCACCTAGTAGAAAATATTTTATTATTTTCTGTCTACATATTAGGGCAGTATTTTTTTCATCATACATCGATCCATTTACCTTTACTGTAACAATAAAGACATTGAACTCATAAATGCCAACATATTTTTCTTTAGCCTTGATCCCATGAAGCCGATTGATCCAAAGAAAATAGCAGACTTCAATGAGCCAGGAAGGTAGATGTTTTACTTAACGAATAACACCTAACTTGCCTCTTACGAAAATTATTCTAATTATTGGGTGTTTTCAGAGAAAATGAAATATGACATTTTCAAGTGCCACTTTTACAGAGAGCGATGCATTTGGGGTCATTAATTACACGAACTGAACGAGAAAATAATGAGTAGTAAACATGCACATGCTTAGCATTCTATGACAGAGGATAACGCTTCAAATTATCACTCAAAGATTTATTATTTCTGTATTCGATAGAACTTGTGATGGATATGGTTAGTTGGCCCCTTCCCGATTTAAGAATCTGTCGTCTTGGGAGATGAACCGGACGCCTGCAAGCATCTGATTCATCCTCTGAGCGTGGCAGAGCATAATAATGCATCCACCTCCTTGGAAGGGGCATCTATACCATTTCATCACCTCACTGGTTAGCCTGAGCGTGGTTACGTCCAATGGCTTTATTATTGTTACTTGTCCTACTTATCATGCTCACTCGCAATCCCCCCTGGGACGCCTGCAAGCATCTGATTCATCCTCTGAGCGTGGCAGAGCATAATAATGCATCCACCTCCTTGGAAGGGGCATCTATACCATTTCATCACCTCACTTGTTAGCCTGAGCGTGGTTACATCCAATGGCCCTATTATTGTTACTTGTCCTACTTATCATGCTCACTCGCAATCCCCCCCTGGGACGCCTGCAAGCATCTGATTCATCCTCTGAGCGTGGCAGAGCATAATAATGCATCCACCTCCTTGGAAGGGGCAACTATACCATTCCATCACCCTCACAAACTTCTACATAAATCACTCACCTATGTTTATTAAAACAACTAAACGCCAACTACTGAACTACTGCTTTGTTATTGCACTCAAGATGCCAAACCCAACTTCTGACCTGGAGAAGATGCCATACCTCGTGCCCTGCTGGAATCAGACACGTTTCATTGTTCCCACCGCCTTCCACCAGGTCGTGGTTTCATGAAGCGGGCTCGTTGTATTCGCGCGGATTCCATACGACCATAACCCGTTTAAGATCAGGCCATTGTGTCACCAGGGAACGGCTTCACAAATACGGTCTGTCGTGTACAGATTTGTGCAGATATTGCGTGTGTTAACACTGAAACGACACAACATGTGATCCTCGAATGCCCACATAATTCTCTCCCAAGAATCGAACTCCTCAACTGTTCCATGAACTATGCGACCCTCCCCTTCAAGCTGGACTCACTCATAGCTTCAGGAAACACTGTAGTTTACTGTGCCTTATATAAATTCCTATTAGACATAAACTTTCATATTTAATCATACTCATACGGCTGTATGTATATTGTTTGCAAAGCCAATAAAAAAAAACCTTAAAAAGAGTTTAATTTATGTTTCACAGCTCCACAGATCGATTAGTCAAGGAACCAGCCATAAGAGTCCTTCATTGTGTCTACATACCTTGCTATTCACTTATCGATGTCCCAAAGACTGTAGGATGAGCTCACAAATAACTCCGTGAACACTATAACTTTACTGGCCACTCAGTACTTGGTTACTCTATAGAAAAGCTGATATTTAAACACCTTCTAAGGTGCAATATAGTTTTCATCGATATATGTGTTGAAACCCACCAATGGAACAATTGAAATTTATCAATTCATCTCATTTCCATTCATTACATCTTCTATTAGAATGTGGGGCGTGTATTTTTTGTTGAAAAAATCTTTTAAAACTTGAAAAACCTAAATCAAACTTTACATAAATGAAATCACTTGTCTTCTAACTTGAATGTTATGCCTAGAAACTCATTTGAAAGTTGGTAACTACAAAAGTCATCATTAACAACCAACGGTGCCCACCCCTCTAGGAGAAGCAAACAAGGTCATTTTGCACGAATGATGGTTTTGGAAGTGGGTGGCAACACTGCCAAAGAGTGGGGACTAGAGTTGTGTAAGATGCGTTCAGTCCTGGGAATCAACTCCCAACCGTTCACTCAGTTTAGGGATGCGTTCTTTGGAATCAGTTCACCCGTTCAATACGTTCACCATGGAAGAAGTACTCCTTCTCCTTCCCATGGCGTTCACTACAATCAACTCTTTCCCCCCTGCCAACCGGTTTCCTCTTGGTCTGGCGGAGGACGGGTTTCCCACCTATGTTAACCCTCTGTACTTCATACAAGGATGACCACCGATACATAATATATCGATGTTCGATAGTATCGGCGGTATAATATTGATGCCGATATATATCGCAGGTTAATCATTGATAGTAGACACCACCGATAGTATCGACCAGAAAATATCAATAGGTAGTTTTAGAAAAATATCGGTTGAAAAGTTCAATAAATACACCATTCTTTTTCTGTTGCGTTCCTAGGCCTTCAAAGAATCTTGCCTAATTCTGATTTTAAATTGAAAATAATAGGTACAGGAAGCCTAAGTAGTAGTGAAACTTACAAACTTCTCTATAAGAAGTGGGTGACCTGAAAAAATAATTCTTTCTACTCGCGAATCAATTTCAATTTTTACTGAACTTGAAAAAACTAACTCTCGGGTACCGTCCATATGAACACTTTGACAGCATGACTGAAAACTGAACAAACAAAACACGAGAACTCCTTCATCCATGATATGAGAATGGCAAGGGTGTTGGTGCGAGGTGATTTGAACAGCTGGGAAAGGATTCAAGTGAACTGAAGTGGTGAACGTCAACTCTTTTGGTATCCGTTCAGTTGGAATCATATCTTTTGACGGATGCGTTCACTGGGGTCCGTTCAGTGCTGAACGCCACATCTCTAGTGGGGACCTCTCTCCAGTTAGTTGTCAGCAATCATTCGTGCAAATTTGCATAGATTTGTAGGACTCATTACCACAACTCTATCAATTTTCAATAGTGAAATGTATGCATGTTTTTAATTTATGTGTTTAGTTAACCTTAAAATGGCTTTTGAAAATAAACCATGGTGATTGAAAAACCTGTGATTTCCTAAGAAAAGGCAGGCTCACAAACTCCATATTCTCATTACCAACCATCAACTATTCTCCCTACCACCATCAAATCATTGAATTGATTAAATTTGAAATTTGGGATTTGAAATTGTGATTTGGGCATTTTTGTATTCTTTTTTGCTCTTTGTGATAGCGGAAGCCATATGCATATTTGGAAGAAATTTGGAGATGTTTCACTGTCGTACAATTTCAACTTTGGAAATTGCACTTTCTTTGAGAATCACCCATACAGGTTTCAAAATAGAGTAGAAAAAAGCCTTCCAACGCTTTGGTGGATACTACACGTGGATACTACCTTATAGCCTGAATGCCGTCTCCCAAGTTTCAACTGAGTTGGGTAACAGGTCGCAAACAAGAAGTGGAAACATTCTTTTAGCCTGTGTTTTTATCATATCTTGTTAAATTTCAGTAGCTCTGATTTTTGGATTCCACAACATGACTTCCTTTCTCATTAGGGTTGTTGTAAAAAATAAACACGAACTGAAAAAATTAGACCCTTCAGAGATCGATAAGTGGAAATAGACTATAGCCAAAACAAAAAAGCCAACCCATTTAGTTATGACTTTTATTGTTATTAATATTATACAATATAGTTAAACATATAAAACTATTTTATAAGTCTTAATCGCTAAATTATTTAAAACTAAATAAAGCACCATTCTATCATCATTATCCGATAATTTTGCAATGATTTAACATTTCCTTTCAACAAAGTGTAGGTAAGTAAATATTAGGAGTAAAAACAAGATTAACAATTTTAGAATGTTTCTCAAGAAAAATACGAACGATTCAAATCTTTTTCAGTATACAACATAATTTTCAAGGATTTGGAAAACAAAATATAATAATTTGGTTTTTTATAATACGATCATATCAACGATTGATATTTTGATTGTAAAGTGTGTCACCGTTTAGTCTGGACAATCCTATAATTGTAATGTGAACTGCAAAATAAAAAAAAAACAAAAATACACATAGTAAAATGAAAACCAAAAGTCGTTAAAGTTTTGAAAAAATTGAAAAGTATAACTGATTTTTAATATTATTCCACGTAGGACGGGTATGATTAAGGTTTGGAGGTTTAAAAAACTTATCAACATGATAAATATGTATTATGTTTAAAATCTACGTACATCTATAGGCACTTTGTTGTTCTAATTATATAAGGCATGACGGAATTCAACTCAGGGTCTCGTTAGAAATGAAGAGCCCTGTATGGTTGTTTTGTGAGAGGATAAAACGACCAAAATTGTCGACATTTCGACGATCAAGAAGGTAGATTGGGAAATAGAGTGTCAACTAGGTGACGTTTTAGTTTATGAAGAGTTTAATCAGAGATATGTCTCTGGGGATTGTCGAATAGTGTGGAATGGAAGAGATTTAGTAACGAAAACGGACTCCAGATTGCGCTGGAAGCAATTTAGATGCAGTCTCAGCATATGCCAGAATGAGTACAACGTGTATGATAACGTGCAATCGCTTCCTGATTATGCACGATGTTTGTTCGATAATTCTCGAAATTAATGGCTGAGATAAACAGATCTGTGATTCAAACTTTTACTCTCTACATTTTACTAAGAGTGTTGATTAGAGAACATCGAGATAACCATTAATACAGGTTATTTGAATCTGCATTACTGTTGGGCAGATACCAATTGAGGTTATCATTGAGATACCAGTTCTCAAGTTAGATGTAAATAGCTCATCTATTGGTCTCCAATAGAAAAGCAGGATTAACGTTTTCAAGGCGTACTTAATGTTCAGTTTTTTATGTGCTGGGGTTTCAAAATATTATATTAATTTGACTATCAACAAATCTTGTGTGGATGTGACAGCAACGGTTAAAATTCGTCACTGAATATTCATCGGCCTCCTTTCGCAGGTGTAACTACAGAACAAATGAGCGAATGAACGGGGATTTGGTGCTTAGAGATGTTCAGTCAAGAGCAGTTATTGTTCCAAGTGAAAGGCAGTGAATAATGGGCAACTAGAGTATTCGTGCAGCGCATAAAAATGCGTCTGATTGTTAGACGGATTCGCTTCCTAAGGCAAGTTGAAGGCAAGGAGGTTCATTAGTAAGTGAACTCGGAAACGGAATTTTCCTGTGATTTACACCCCGAATGGCAGTTGTATGGGGTGCCCGATTCTCCAGAAGGAGAGGCGGAAACTGCGTTCATCATCGCTTGCAAAAATTTGCGTTGATGCTTGAGGTAAAGCTCCAACACTGCATCTGCAAGTTATGTGATGAAGACCTAAGTTTTTTGAAGCAGAAAGCAACCATTGCAAAAAGGACCTCATTGTTTCAATACCAGGTTCAAAACCGCCTTTCCTTCAAAGGGAGGATCATATTCATTCCGACGATTTTGCTTGATACTACCCATTGCCACACTCAATAAAGTTAAGAGTACAAGCACTCTGTCCACTTGTTTCTGGACAGTCCTACCTTCCTAGAGAGATTGCAATAAAATCACATTTCTTCCAGCCTATTTGATGGAATATAATAGAACTAGCAATGAAAAGTATGACCATAGGTGCCGTAGAGTGCAACCTCAGCATTAGAGGTTCAGGCATTAGCGTTTTGTTCAAGAATTAATAAAGCAACCATTGCATTTATAGCACATTGACGGCCCAAGCTGTGCTCCTAAAGCTCCCGAATCCAACCGTATGTTGTACAGGTTCCAGCAAATGATTTGCTGCACATCCTCACGAATGACTCATGAATTGAGGCCACCAATTAATGAGTAAAACAAAATGAAAACATGCCATAAAAAACATATAGAGGATGGATTATGGAGGAATTTGTTATGAGCAAATGGCTAGTATCACCGCATCTCTTCCACCTCGCACATCTGATAAAGAGCTTCCCTATTCTAATCATCTATCCGTACATTAGCAACAGATAGTCACCGTGATATGAGAATAATGATGGAAAAAGCAGTTTCTTTTGAGGAAAGGACCATGATTAATTCGCGAGTTCTTAGGTTTCTTAAATTGAACCAATTCCACTCCCCTCCCTGTAACATACGGAAAATCCTTAACTTTGATTGATTCAAGGCACAACCGAACGGAAAGTTGCTGTCTGTACAGTTCACTGATCATACTGAAGTCAGCAGGTGACAATGATAATGCTCCAGCCTGAACGGATCTAACATTCAAACCAGTAATTTGTGGATACTCCATAGAATCCTTAATCTTATGTATCGTTCTGTAACCCATTGATTTACAACCATAAAGAGAAAAACAACCAAGTTGTATAAAGGATGAAGGCCACTTTGGTAGAAATGTCTAGACACTCAAATCATTTGGAGAATCTTCTGGGATAATAATTACATAATTTAGTATAAATTAACAAGTAACACGTATTTCATATACGATGGCATAGCAATAATATAAATTCCAAAAGACTAAAATTTCATTTTTTTGTGTGGGTCTGAACAGTCTGAACACATACTGACAATTTTTTGATCAAGGTATCTTTAATGATTAAGGGATCATTAAAGAGATTTTCAAAAATAAAACTCATTCACTCTTGTGTAACTAGTCAGTTAGATGCTGTGCCTTTTCCATTAACCAACACTCCAACCAAGGTGATTAGCTATGATCTCTGACTCGGTTTACTTTTATTACCGTAATCTCGAAAATAAAAATAAAATTTCATCGGTACTTCCTAATAAGTAGTTGGAATTGACAGCATGTTAGACAAATAAGGCGTTATTATCAATGGCACATTGGACAATGACACAAATTAATATGAACTCAACAAACACCGAAAATGGTATGAGGCAACCCCATCCGTACTATGAATAGGTATGTAGATTGCATGCAGTAGGAGCATATACAGACAGAAAATTCGACACGAGAGAGTTGCTTCGTGGGATTTCACCAACCCCAACCAATGAACTCAGTACAACAAGGATACAAAGAGAAATAATTGTACCAAGAAATTTGAAATGCGAGCTCCAAACATATTATGACTTGCAGAAAGCCACTTCAAGAATGAAAGCTTTACTGAAGAGGGATAAATAATTAAAATTAAGTAAAGTTAAACAACGCAGCCATTGCGTTTTACGATAATTGTGATATGTTTTTGTTCCAATAGCGTTTGGATTTTAGAATCCATCACGAAGCTTTTCTTTTAAGTGGATGACTAAAGGCCATCAGTAGAATAGGAACGTTTTTAGAATTTGAAAAGAAAAATTGATGGCTCTAATGAAAAGGGTGGAGATTAAACTTTGGTGGGGAGTTTTCAACTTTCAGTGACTCTGTAGGACCTTGAGGAGGTTATGGTGGATTGGACGGATTTCATGATTTTGTGTCCAATCGTGCCGTCACCGTTGACGTACTCTGTGGAGTAGCTGTCAGAGAAACTGGTCGAGTAAGGGGGTTGAGAGAAGGTCGAGAGGTCCAGCGGGGGCGGTGGGGGCGGCGGGTACTTGGGGCTGGGGGTGGACGTGTAGATGTTCATGCTGTTCACGACAGTCGGGGGCGGGGAGGAGTAGATTTTGGATTTGGTTTCCGTCGAGCTCGTGTACATCCGTTCGGGACTGCTCGGATGAAGGTCGGTCAGGTTCAAAGACGAGTCGAAAGCGCTGTTGAGAGAATAGGAGCCGTGGGTGGTGTTCATGGTGGAATTGAAGGGTTGGGACGAGTAGGACTCGTCGAATCTGCACAACACGAAACACATGCGGATACTATGTACACAACATGAACAAAAACTGACGACACAAGGTAAAACTTTCTATCCACAACTCAACAAAAATTAATGTTAGATAGGGACTCATCAAAGGTCTCATCAAACTTAGTACAACGTGTAACTGAATGCATCAATTCTGTTAATAAAGTAGGAACTCTTCATAAGAGCGAGGAAGGTCTTTACAATCTTGGATAGCATGAGGACGTAACGAGAAAACAATATTTAGCTGTGTGTATCAACGCTAGTATATACACAATATCAATACGCTGAATATTCCAGTAACAATTCACAAGCTTTTGCGTGAATGTTCAAAGCGTTTACAAAAATGGAAAAATTGAAGAAATGTAGTAAAGAACTTTGACCATTAGTATGGTCTATTCTTGGACCTTGGACTAGAAGTATGTCGTTAAAACCTATTCCATGTAATGAAGGATTTAGATTGTGAGCGATGATGGAAGCGAGGCAGTAATTAGGGTCTAAAATTGGATTGCCGATTGAAATAAAACAAAATAATGTACAAGCCTAATTGATACCAACAGGATAATTTAAATAAGCATGATGTGATTGCGCCTTTAACAACAAACGATTTATGTAACAATGGGTAATGGAAAAATGAAAAATTTTTATGTGGAAAATAATTTTTCTCTTGTAAAATTTGAGAGCCCAAATAGGCAGGTATAAAGGCCCGTTCACACGCTCAAGCCATTTGCGCAAACTGGCTTGTGCAAGCCGGTTTGTGCAAACTTAACTGAGCGTGTGAACGGAGTTTGCGCAAGCCATTTGGTTTGTGCAAACCAAAAAATCTGGCTTGAGTAAAATCTGTTTCGGACAGAAAATCGGCTTGAGGTTGGAGCAAAGTTTGAGCGTGTGAACGCGGTTCAAGCCAACCCACAAATCTCGCGCAGGCGCATCGCCCTCTCAGCGCCCCTGTTCTGGAGGGAATCTATGTACACCATGTGATGTCATCTGATGTAGGTACTGCGACGTATTTTTTGTCGTGTGTTTTGTTCAGGAACAATAGGACTATTCTCGCGATGCAGCAAGTAAAGGAATTCGTTTGCGAATGTATAGATAGTTGTGGAAATCATTCGTTTCCCCGTTCAACTCTACGATTAACTTCGTATGTGAAAGGAGGTCCCTCTTCAGTAACCAGTCCTTGGTCCATTTCCGCTGTTTAGTTCTTTAATTTCCAATGTCTTTCTCACTAAATAAGCTGCAGTCGCACAAGAGATAAGCTCCTCCTCATTCATTTTTTATTAAAAAACAATAGAAACCATAATTAATCCATAATAGTTGTAAATTTGAGAACGATCCCACCAAACGGTTTGCACAAACTCAACTGAACGTGTGAACGCTACCGAGTTGTTTAGTTCAGTTTGCGCAAACTGGCTTGTACAAGCCGGTTTGTGCAAACGGCTTGAGCGTGTGAACGGGCCTTAAGGTGATACTGTACACGAAATTGTACAATGATTTTCAGGCTCGATGACAGTTTTGGTGCGTCGGCATGCAAAGTGCTTTGGAATAGTTCAACAGATACAGAGAATGTGTAAAATCGCAGTATGATCGAAACTGCGATATTGAAGACGGGGAACAATGTTACGTGTCGCAAAACTGGAGTAATTTGAAGTACTCAAATAAATAAAGTTGAATGGAATACGTGGAAATTGAAAATGAGCTTGTTACTGATGCAACTTGGGAGCAAACAAATTTGTAGAAAATGATTTGTGGATAAGGAAAACCCAGGAAAATTCAGGAAGTGAGGAAGAACATCTAGAACCTGGATAATTAGTTGCTACAACTAACCAGCTGTGATGGTAATGGGAAGAACTAGTGGTTTTTCAAGAAGATGCTATTTAAGTTAAATATTGAAGCTATACAAAATCTAACATCGCCGCTAACAAGGTTCTTCTAATAAAGTACCAACAAACTCACCAAGATACTATTCCGTATCTTCAATCCTTGAGTTTGCGACAAAGGGAAAATAATCAGCAATTGTGGACATTTAAAGAAAAAGATAAGCCAGAAAACAGAATTATTTTTACCTTTCATAGGAGTCAGATTCATTGCCATCCTTCTTCTTGTACTTGGCTTGCCGTATGGCAGTTAATCTTCCTCGTGCTTCTTCTAGCTCTCTTTCTATTCTTAGAACTTCAGACCTGCAGTTACAAAGATATATAATATTCAATTTCAAGTTTTTGTTCGGCAAAATTCTTTGCAATACCTAATTTTTACGAATCCATCGCAGTAGCGGTCGAAATCATTATTGTAGAAATGTACCTTGCATTGATTTCTTGAGCGATCCCTCCAACCATCTTTTTATTCAAAACCAAACTTCTTTCCTCTTCTTGTTGAATAGCTTGTTGGGCTGCTTTCACAAGGTTATCTGTTGCTCGCTTCACAGCATTTCCTGCAGCCTGAAATGTAAATTCAATTCAATTTTAGAATCTATCTACAGATCGCAGTAGTTATTTGAATAGTATATACCTAAGGCTTGAACCTAAATTCAATAGGGATTTCCCAACAGACCTGCTACGAGCAGGTTCGGGGCATGGCAGTGTAGGGCACTTGCTGCTCGGGACCACTGCGGTGTACACACGGAATTACACTGGGTTGGAAAATGAAATGAAAGTCCCAGAGCAACCTTACGGGAGGATAACCTTCGAACGTGAAACCTTCCTCATCTCGCGCGGCTTCTGTCAAATGTTCCTTGATTTTCACTTAAGCTAGTCTCTTGGTGTTATTATACTGTTAAGTGCACTGTTACCTGAAATGGCCGTAAAAATCGTTGGCGTCATACTGCTCGACAATTCTTTCGAAATACAATCTATTTCTGAGAACTTCTCGATCAATTAGCTCCTCAGATACAATGTCTAGGAACTCAGAGTCCGACCAAGAACTTTCGCTCGAGGATGAGGACGAAATATCTCCAATTAATTCCAGAAACTCCATCGAAAATAAGCAGGAATAAGTAGGAAAAATAAGTAGGAAACAACCGCACAAAAACGAAAAATGGAATGAGGAAGGTTAGACTTTTGAAGAGGTTACCCTAGGTTTCCTGCTCAGAGCAAGTTACTCCGACCTCAGGCTGGAGTACCCTGGGGGAGTCCCGAGCAAGTTCCCCGGCCGGTTGGAATTCAGTGCAAGTTGCCCCGAAGTTACACTGGCGGCGGTTGGAAAACGCCTCATCCTGCTCCTTCATTAGTGCGCCTGCGCTCTTCCACTGGTGTAGCTTGGAGCAAGCGGTAGGAAAATCAATAATGAAATCGAATAAAACTGAGTTTGTGTCATTGCTGACGATAACACATAATAAAACGAAATCCATGTTTCGATGCTCGATTGTAAATCTTGAAACGGTAGTAAAGACCTTCTTGTTTATGATATATTCAAGAAACTGTCAATCCTGTGAGTCCAAAGTCAGCTGTACCTAGCAGAATTTAAGGTTGGACGATGGTAGAGTGTAACTGATGAACTCCACAGCTGTTTTCCAGAAAGAGCAAGTGTCTTAAGACGTGGTCACAGATCCGAAGTGAAGAAATTAAAAACCTTCGTCAGGGTAGTAGCTGGGTCCATTGGACGGTCAAAATTATAACCAGAAATAGAGCTAACGGTCATTGCAAACACGTTTGGTCAACAATACAGAGCTCGAGCAGATCTTAGGAATGTCCTTTCTCCCACCAGAAGTCAAAATGATACGCTGGATTATATGGGAAGAGTCATATCTAATTGATATTTTTATTCAGGTCGTGTGCTTTCAGCAAATAACATCAAATGGTCAACGAAACGAGTAAAAAGGATCTTTGGACTTCATTAGTAATTATCAAGAATAATTTGCTCTCGAAAATCCTGTCATGACGGCCTCGAAAGCTTTTGAGGTATCCAGAGAAGCCACTGCGCCACTCATTCAAGCCATAAAAAGTGGCAGCACGTTGGATGTTGCCCAATATGAAGGTGCTGTGGTGTCAAAGTTGCGAGAAGTGGCTACACGACGTAAAGCCACTGAGCTTGCAGCCAGCGAGCAGCTCCTGGCAACACTACCCACAAGGCAGCAAAGAACCATTCGAAGAACAAGAGAGGCGTCCCAATGGCTCAGCGTCCTCCCATTGGCAGCAGACAACTTCGACTTGTCAGAAACCCAATTCTGCGATGCACTGTCCATTTGGTACGGCTGGGAACTGAAAGGGTTGCCAGTGTGGTGCGACGGATACAGGAGTCCCATGGACATGAATCACGCCCTTAACTGTATGAAGGGAGGCCTGATCAAACAGGGACATGACCTCGTCCTAGTGAATGTTCAAAAATAGCGAGCCTTGCATGGAACGGCGTGGTCACAGAACCAGTTTTACGTGACAGTGCTGATGGCAGCCCCGGCTTGGTAGCAGACATGAAGGTCCATGGCGTGTGGGACCGTGAGAGACCTGCGTTTTTCGATACCCGCGTTATAAACGCTGACGCAGTCTCTTACTCCTCCATGGATTGGCCTACCATCTCCCGGCATGCAGCCCAAGCCAAACACGCAAAATACGATAGAGTTGCTGAAGACCTGAGAGGGTCTTTCACGCCACTCGTCGTTTCATGCGATGGCGCGTTGCATAAAGAATACGAAGCCTTCCTCAAGAACGTTTCCTTACGCCTCGCCAACAAGTGGTCGAAATCCTACTCCCAGGTGATGATGTGGGCACGAGTGAAAACTCAATTCTCGGTTCATCGAGCAGTTTCCATGACTAAGGGGCCCGAGGAAACACGTACGAGGACTGGGACTGGAGGACGGAGCAGCAATTTGGCTGCCAGAAGAATAAAATCACACACACACGTACGTACTTACAATTTGTTGGCATAATATCAAATTGAAAATTTTGGCAAATTAATTTGAACCTTTGGCACAAATCAATTTTAATATTTTTGGCATCTCAATTTCAACTTCTGGCATACCACTTCGAGCTTTTGGCATATCAATTTTTACTTTTCACAAATCCCAACTAACCCAACATTCCACCCCATATAATGATCAATAAATGTTTTTCTCTCAAGAATAATAAGGAATGTTAGCGACTTTCACAGTTCCCAGAGTAACAAAAGTAGCAGGGCAAATCGTCAAAACGAAGACAGTTTGTAGTGTCGTACTTGAACGAAGAAGGTGGTCCCTCATTAATAGAGAGGAGTTGAAACAATCCAAGCCATCCAAAGAACCAAGCAATTCCAAATCATGATGAAATCATTATCATTAGTGTCTCCCTTCATTAGCCAATTTTTACAATTTTAACAGACGTGACATTTCTTGATTATACCTGTAGTCGCTTAGTAGTTTCACTGTTAGGGTCTGCTTTCACTTTACATGCGACGAGAAGGTGAGCAGTCCAAGAAGCGACCTGTTTCGCTGAGGAAACCAGCTTTTCTTCTGAGCTGACCCCCTGCACAAGGCAGTTGGCGGAGTCGACGAGAGAATGAGTGGTGGCAGCAACCAGCCTGGCAGCAGATATCAGCCCTTCTGACCACTGGCCATCGTCAGAGCTGGTGAGCGGTCTCCGACTGACCTGAGGCAAACAGAATACAATAGTGAGATCTGGAAGTCTGAGGTATTATACTATTTAATAACGGTATCTTATATAAATGAATCCGGATCCAGATGAAATGAACCAATCAACTATCAAACGTTTCAAGAACCTTTTATAGGGAGCTTTTGATAAATTATGGTCAAATGGCTCAGGAACACCATTGAATGTCCTGGTACAAGGAACACAAGGAACTTTAGCGGCAGCTCTAAAAACTATAACTTTTTCGTCAGATAACCATAGAGAGTAGCAAGGTATTAGTTAGACACCACTGTTTACACGAAAGTCAGTGTTCTGTCTAGTTTGGTGGTCTGGTGGTATCTGAAATCGAGAATATTCTTAATCAATCCTTCTTCTAACGTATCGATTAGTTGAAATTCAAAAACGTATTACAAGAAAAAAAAAGAAAAAAAAAGGCTGCAAATTCTTTTACTGGGGTTTATTATTCAATTTCATTCATTTGGCTTGCGTTCATGATTTGAATCTGTACTAAGCTTCGGAGTGTGCGTGTTTCAAGCATTGAATTGAATTTCTTGAGATATGCATAGACCACGTAAATCGGTTCTCAACCAAAATACCTATTTGGATCGATCAGTTGATCATATTTGTGTGCCACCTGAAATTCAATCATCGCTCTATCACCTGTGAAACACGCACACTGCGAATTCTTTCAGTGGGGTTTATTATTAAATTTTATTCATTTGAGTTGCATTCATGATTTGAATTTCTACTAAGCTTTGGAGTGCGCGTGTTTTACAGGTGATAAAGCGATTATTGAATTTCACGAGATATGCATAGACCACGTAAATCGGTTCTCAACCAAAACACCTTGGATTGATCAGTTGATGATATTTGTGTGCCTCCTCTACATCAGTCTACCTTTGGCTACATCGTTTAAATTCGGATTTGGGGAAGTTTTAAAGCAATACGAGTGCTAAAGGACTTGGTAAATTATAGATGTTTTTATTGTAGGGGGGTATTGAGGTTCAATAAAAAAAACGCTGCAAATTCTTTCACTGGGGTTTAATATTCAATTGGCTTGCGTTCATGATTTGAATTTCTACTAAGCTTTGGAGTGTACGTGTTTCACAGGATAGAGCTATTATTGAATTTCAGGAGGCACACAAATATGATCAACTGATCAATCCAAATAGGTATTTTGGTTGAGAACAGATTTACGTGCTCTATGCATATCTCCTGAAATTCAATAATCGCTCTATCACCTGTGAAACACGCACACTCCAAAGAGAAATTCAAATCATGAACGCAAGCCAATTGAATAATAAACCCCAATGAAAGAATTTGCAGCGTTTTGAGTTTATTTAGCAAGGTAAAGAAATAAAATGTCAAAAATATACTTGAATGTGTTCAATTTTGTTATGTGGATGATCGCTGCGCTAGCATCTCAACAATAAATAAAAACTCTAAATCAATCCTTTTAGAAATGAACAGCTAAGTTGGGCTAATAGATCGGAAAGTAAGTCGAAACAAGTGCCTCTGCGTATTGATGTAAAACCTTCATTATGATGTTGAAATTTGTGAACCTAAAAACAAAAAATTATTCCGACCTTCCTGGATTAGAACCAAGAACTGCAGCACCGTAGTTAAGTACCTTATACTCACGGCTATGAGAATTTTTATAATATGATAAAAGACCTTTCTGTTTTTGACGGCTGTTCATACTAGAGCCACTAGAGTGCAAAGTGCTTTTGGCCTAGCCTAGAACGTATGCTTTGGTTATCAGAAAAACACTGACCATTATTCCCAAGATGAGGAATAGCTGGTGTTAGAAATACTGCAAAAGCCATACTCACAAGTTGTTGCACACAAATTATGACAAAATATGTTAAAATAAATGTTGGAAGTACATAGTTGTACACATTCTTGTGGACACAAGAATAATGTAATGGCGCATATCTTAAAGAATAAAGGGTAGTCCATATTTAATTCATCAGATTGTTAGTCGAGTGTTAAGAGAAATGTTTACAAAGTAAGTAGATTGCACATTTTATCTACGTTTGATCAGTCTTCAGAGTTTTAATTTTTAGCCTGATTGTAAATGCCACGCATCGATACGTTCACATATAAGTTACAGACAGAAGGAGTTCCATACAGAGGACGTAGCTGAGTATATGAATTTGGTGTGTATGCTTCCAATAAAATATTATGAAGGAATTTTCTAGGTCAGCCGTCTTACTTTTCCAGTGTCAATGAGTTCTCTTTGGGCTGCTGATGCTGCTTTGACAAGCGCGGACGTTGCTGCAGCAATTGATTTGGCCGCTTCCAAAATCATCTCATCAAAGTTGAGGGAATCATCGGCCTCCTAAAGAAACAAATTTATAAATAACTGTCAACAAATGTTTAAAATGCTACATCAATTTTAAAGTGACTTGAAATTTAGTGAAAGGTAGAGAATATAGGTTCTAAAACAATAGGCGTTCCTATAAAAAGAAAAAGTTATTCGCAATGAGCCTAAAAATCATCATGCTGATACTTACAGATAACTTAAGAACGAATTTACGAATTCATGATACATAATAACATTACTTATATAATAGTTACATAGTAAGACAAGCTCGAAAGACAAGGTTAAGCCATTTCTTAACACATACAAAAACATATGATTGTATAACAATCCAAGAATGAAATAAATTATTCACTGTAACATTAGCTTCTGATTTGGATTATCCTGGCTGCACGCTCTATTGAAGGCGATGGGTGTAGAATACAGTTGGTTGCTATCCTCAGTCACTGTATAATATGTTTGATCCCTGGTTGAAAACCAACAACCAAGAATATCAAACATATCTTACAGGAACGGGTATCTTCAGTCTTCAGTAGATCGATGGTGTAAAAGCTAGTACGAACTTCTCTACGTTGAATGGAAATATTCAAATTGTCTAATGAGATAAGAATGGAACAAAGATTTGCACCAAGATAAAAAAATCTGCCTAAATCAAAATTAGTCATTCAATTTTTTAAATTGTTCAAAACTCAAAACAAAAGTTGAACATTGTTGTCTTATTATTAGAGAGTTCCTATAAGATTTGGACACCGTGGTATCGTATCGAGTTGGTGGTGGTATCTAGGGCGAGCACAGCTCTGGTTAGCAAAAATGGTGGCGTTACCACCAACTCAGCTGAACTAGTGGTATCTCTGATCCGTATCTAAGAGTCACGTACGTTTTGCTTTCACGTCACTATAAGAAAACGAACAGTCTTTTTGATGCTCTACAAGATCACTCGTTCATTCGGTTTTTTAACCAAAAATGCAGGGGGTGTCAGACTTTTTTGAATATTATGTTAACGGATTGACTTCAACTGAGGAGTTGCTGTTGATTTTTCGAACGTATTTGGAGCGGGAGAGTGTAAGGGAAGCACCTCGACGATTAAGCCTGCTCTATGGGAGATTTTCCCTGGATGACATGAGCGAGGATGATGTACTATTTTCGTTCCGATTTAATAGAGAACATGTATATTTACTCCAGAGGCTCCTTCAAATTCCTGCAGAAGTTACAACAGATAAGTACGCTTGGAATCAAAATTGATTTGTACGTAACTTCTTACTTAGCGACTTGGGAAGTACGTACTCCAGAAAAGGACAGTACAGCAGGGATTCTGGGGTGCAGTTAGACAGTTTTTATAATAGCGAATTCCTAAATGAAGCTGAAGGCTCTTTAAAAACTCGCACAGTTGGCGAGAGGCTCACTCAAAACAAGGTACTAAATATTGAAATCTTAGTGTTTTCTCAAACTGTAAAGTACCTAATAAAATTATGTTGAATCAAAATGAAAATTCTGCTCTCTCTTGGCATGAAATTTCAATTTAGCAACTTCAAAAATCAAATTTTTAGGTAGAAATGTTGAAAATGTTGATGCAAAGCGGTTTACAACTAGGTTACCCTGATAGGTTACTTTGCGATAAGGACGAAGGATACGTTCGTTTGGATTGCATCATTGGCATCGTAACTTCCGTAAAGATACCACCGTCGTATTGAAATACGACCGATCGTATTGGCAGCGCATGCGCAGTCGTGCGTTCGTATCGCAATACGGAATCGTATCGGTGTTGGGGGATCTCCTAGGAACTCTCTATTACTTCTAGTTGCACATAGTAGAAGATTAGGCGAGAAACTTGGCATGTGCACACCAAGGACCTCAATGTGTATAAGCATTGGCATGGGAGTTTATCTCCGTACATGAGATTCCTAACCTTAAAATTAACACAATGAGATAAAGTATTGCTAGTTACTAGTAACTACACTATGAAGTTCAATGTAGACAGCAGAAAAGAGTGTGAACATGTGCAATAATTTTACAACTAGAGGAGCTAGAGTTTTCCAATGAATAACTTCTATTAAGGTAAAAGTCAACACGTGATTTGCTATGTGATGCCACATACAATTTTCAGCCTCAAGAAGATGTCTTTGTTTCTATTTTATCGTAGGGAGGTTTCAGAAAACAATTTAAGTAGTGTCTATTAGTAAAATTTTTACCTGGCTGATAGATTTCCTTGGCCTGAGACTGGCTAATTTTTTGGCGGCTGCATCAATTGAAGCAGCTGCTCCTAGAAGTTCATTTTCCGCTATGACTGTTGGGTCATCAGGATCAACCCAGTCAGAACCTGAAAACAAGCAGTGTGATTTACAACGAGCACATATCCAAAGCTGTTACTGCCTGTAGAATTAATTCCAATATGTACGATTTTCTTATTTCATTTTCTCCAAGTTTTTGTACAAGAAACCTGAAAGGACTTGAGCCATTATTTAATGCAAAGTTTCCTAAACCGCATACTCTGCCTGCAGACCAAAACAAACTTACAACCCAGGCCTTCTGGTTTCATACTTGAAAGTCCCCAAGCTTCACGAATGTGTTACATCTTACAGCAGGTTTCACTACTAGGTTGCCCATTGTATAATTTCCCATATTTAATAGAATATATTACTTTAACTTTATTATTTTCGTTCATTTCAATTTTTCAAACATGGTTTGGGTGTCTGCCAAAGAGGATGTGGAGTGTTTCTCCTCAAATATCAGATATATCTTGTGTGTCCTGAGTCCCAATGAGGTAGTACTCCATAATGCTCTTTTAACTGAGTGTTTTATGGCTTGAAATCAGACAAAATTAAAGATATGCCTAAATGGAAAAAAACCTTTACAAGTTTTCAAAATAAATATTTAAGGTGAAATGTAATTGTGAATGATAAAAGGGGAACCTCAAAAAAAAGGGAGTTTTTTCCTTTCCGAAACACTGGCAGCTTCATTTTTCAGAGGAAGAATGTAGGGGTACTTGTACGAGCGTCCCCGTAGGGAGGGAAGGAGATGTTTTGGAGTCATATGTACGAGCGGCCCCGCTCGAGCAAAGGCCCTCAGGCCAGTTGAATCCAGTGACTGGAAGAAATCCGAGCAAAGATGGAACCCACGAAAAGTTCGCGTGGAAATCGAGATATGATGTTGGTAAATGGTTACCCTAGCCAAGTATGTCCAAATCGTTTCTTATAAGTACCAGCCCAGATCGAATAACTGAGAAGTACCTACTTGGGTCAGGAGTCATGTGACTGTGATTGTCTATTTGCATGTTTTGACAGTGTTCATTTTAGAGCAATAAATTATACGCATGAAGTTTTGAGTTGGTGCTATTGGTTTCATTTCCCATATTTCCCATATATACGCCTAGACCGACCGGGGTCGCTGGTACAAGTGCTCCCACATTGAGTGGGGCCGCTCACGTACCCCAACTTACCCGCAGGGCCGCTCATGTAGATGGTAGACCCGAACCTCCTATATGGGGAACTTTTATACTTCTTGATTATAAAAAGATAAAAATGTATAAAAACGCGGACATATTAAAAAAAAAAACTCAAATTTGCTAGTGGAGAAAAGCCTCTGCCTCTCACCTGTCGGACAGGCTTGACAGTGATGAGCCTGAGGGTTTGGGGCCTCTCACCAGCAGGTGCCCAATAGACGCCGTTCATAAATGTGAGGGCAACAACAGGACACAAACCTTTACACCCAGCCTTAAAGAGAGTACCTGCTGCCCGGGATCTGGCTGCTGAAAAAACCTGTACCTTTTCTTCTAAAAAAAACCTGTCGGCTAGCTATTGTATGAGTTACTATCCTCACCTTTCAGCTGTTCAGCAACTGCAACGAGTTCGGTGACATACTGAGCAAGGCGACGGGATACGAGAGTGAGTTGAGTTTTGTCTTGGCTCACTTTGGTCGTAACTGACTGAACCGTCTGCAAGAGGACTCTGTACTCGTCGGCCAACTGTTGCCCAGTCCTCAGACATTTTTCTCTCAATTCAGGAGTTTCGGCATTTTGTGAGGCACCCTGGAATTAGAAGTTATCAAGATTTAGTTAGAAGCAACGGAAAGGTTTAATCGCAGGATAAGCAGCTTTAAATATTGACCATATCGAATTCAATGCCAACTGAAAAACTTCAACATCCCCATATTTACCTTGCAAACAGACAGCATGTCAGAAATAGCTTTGCGTCCCATATTTGCTGCAACAATGATGTCCTCTTGCTTACAGCTATTGCCAGCAGCTACTGCTCTTGCTGTTGCCAAAGTTATTGGTTTTGTACACCTCACTAACATCTCAGGGGTACCAACAGCAGATCCGTACTCAACTGAGCGCAATGCCTGTAGACAGTAAAAAAATACATCATTAAGTCGTTCGCAAATTCTACTCATGGTACAACAACTTGAAACAATTTCTCAGCAACGTTTACATGGAAAATTATCATAATTGTATAGAATTAGAGGGATCTTTGGATTTTGTGTAGTATAAAACATACCGTGCAATGACATTCAAAACAAGTGGGTGTGGCACATAGCTTCCTCGTAATCATAACATGACTGTATAGATCATTGAAAATTATTATTGACTAAAGAACTTCGTTCAATTAAGCGAAGTAAATATTGAATTAGGGTAAATTTATTGTTATGCAGGAGCATAACTTGAGAAAATAAAGGTAGGCATGTTCAACTATTGAACAAACTATAAAATATACCTAATAATAAAAATTGACATTGACGCTGAATGGATAGATGACTGAAGTGGTAAATAATCATTATGACATTTCTAAAAATAAAAACGTCTGCCAAAATTTCATCAAAATCGGTCAAGAACTCCCGGAGTTATGCGCGTAACAAGGATTTCGTTTGCGCATGCGTAGAGACTACTATTGATCCGGGGGTCATGAAACTCATAGGGGATCATCTACACATCAAACCGAACAATCCCTGAAAATTTCATCGAAATTGGTTGAGAACTCCCGGAGTTATGCGCGTAACAAGGATTTCACGTTTGCGCATGCGCAGAGGCTACTATTGATCCGGGGTCATGAAACTCATAGGGGATCATCTACACATCAAACCGAACAATCCCTGAAAATTTCACCGAAATTGGTAAAGAACTCCCGGAGTTATGCGCGTAACAAGGATTTCACGTTTGCGCATGCGCAGAGGCTACTATTGATCCGGGGGTCATGAAACCTATAGGGGACCATCTACACCCCAACCCGCACAATCCCTGAGAATTCCATCAAAATCGGACTAAAACTTCGTGTAGTTTTGCCCGTAACAAGGATTTGCTTCAGACAGACAGACATACACGGAACCAAAATTGTTCAGAAAGGCCTAAAACGCAAAATGCGAGTGGAATTTTTGATTTTGGAGACAAAAAAATTTCCACATTCCGAAAGTGAAAACAATGCTTCCGCTACCTTGGTAGACTCGGAAGCAATAAGATAGAGTTACTAGTTCATTAGGTGCATTTGGTTTTCCAAATTGGATTTTTGATTTTCCGCAAGAAAATATTTGTTTGGCACAGTTGGTTTAACTGCGAGAGCAGTCAACAGAATCTTCCACTCAGCAATGATTAGGGAAGTGACAAAGCAAGGAGGGCCATAGTGAAACAGATGGTTTGACTTTGGTGACAAAGTACTGGAGATGAGATGGAAAGCTCAACGGTCTTGGGGAATGGGTGGCAATGCTTTTGGCGAGATGTCTGACTTATCAGAAATGGTCACTTCAACATTCCTTTGTTTGGGTCTCCCCTACGAATTTATGCCTTTCAGCCAGATTATCTCATCAACTACCGTACTGGTGTGCTATTGCAAATTATAAATACACGGGATATTGAGTGATGGGTGGTATGCAGGTATCATACGGAGGCCTCCAGTTTTCACCGCGCAACTCTTATTACAGATTCCAATCTGTTTCTCCAACTAATGTACAGTACTAGAAGGATTGATTTAGGATATTTTTTCACTTTTGAGGAGCAATTATCCAGACCACTGACTAAACAGAACACTTCCATAAAACAGTGGCCACCGTACAAATACCCTAGTATCAACTAAGATGGAGCTTTCCCGCCAGACACTTATTCAAATGTGGTTCACCCAAAACCATTGATGGTTGTGTCCTTAAGTTACTGATTGTTGACTACCCATTCTCAAAGTCATTACACCCAGTGAAACATGGTAAATTACGAGTGAGTGAGAAGGGCAGAGCAAAACCAAATCAGCTAAAACCGAGTTTAGAAGCAGGTGCTTCATCTAAGAAAATAGCCAACAAAGTATGGGAACTGCGTATTTGGATAGGTACAGAAGGTGGACGCTTAACTGAAGCTTGGCGGTCTTGATGTTTTTGGGCTTTGATGCAAAAATTAGCGTTAAAACCAGTCTGCAAAACTGCGCAACAATGAACACTACTTCCAGTGCAGGATAAGAAAAATGATAGTGCTCAAGAATTATAACTTACTCGAATTTCTTGGGATATAACTTCAATCGTAGACTCCAAAGCTCTCGTTCCTCTGGTGTGTTCGTCTTCGACGGCTTTTACGGTCTTGAGTAGCGAAGTGACATTGGTAACCATCACCTGCAACAACACATTAATGTTGGTAGAGTCTTCTGCTCAATGAACTGACGAGCAAACATTCAAATAAACAGTGTAAGTAGAGAAAGATGATCAATAACCGTATTTTGGTAACTTCTGCAAACAATGTTCTTCAGTTACCTAAGAAGCAGCGGCGAGGCGTGACATTTTTGCTAGGTCATCGCCAGTGGCGGCGATTAGTAACCAGAAGTGGGGAGGGGGGTGGTCTGGGGGGCACTCCCCCCCCCCAGCAAAGAAGGGGGGTCCTCCCTTAAAAAATTTACTGTCAAAATCGCCAATCTAAGGTGTACTTGACGTATGAAATTCACGTCTTTAATTGTTGAAATCAGTGCAAATACAGCTTTCAATGCTACTATTTGAACTGAAAACCACTTTGACATCTACACACCCCGCCTTAAGGTTGAAAATCGCTTGCTACGGTAACCCTGTCGTTGTGACTTTGAACCCCGAAATTCCACGGATGCCACTGAGAAGTCACGAGAGCTCCCAAACGTCGCTGGACTCGCTAGAAGTTGCATGTTTCAGCATGAGCCTTAAATCAATTTGATTGGTCGACGTTTTGGAGGGAGTAAGAAAAGGGGGCCCTGTGCGGTGAGTGAAGAGGGGGGGGGGGGGGGTGTATGGGATACGCAGAATGACAGCGCTTCCACACAAGCACTAATGTCGCCAATGAGGCGGTAATTGTGCCAACTGCGAGCGTGAACATTTCTTTTTTATAAAGAGGAAATTGTATATTTAACATTAGTATTAACTAATTCTTTAAATTTTTTAAATCGTCTGGTCATCACCGAATCCAGAGATGACCACAGGCTTCGCCACTGCTAAGAAGATACATCGAAATTAAGACTCTTTGTCATTAAAGCTAGAAAGTACGTTCCAGAAAAGGTGTACATTTAGACTTGCAGCTTACATTTGTACATGGTGACGATTTTCGACAAACTTTTTTAAAGGTAGCAAAAGCTTTTTAAACAATTTGCTCATTTGCACCAACATAAGTGATGAATTCTCATGTATGGCTTGTTAAAGGCAGTTTTCAGAAATGTTTATCAAGCTTGAAATCAAACAGCCTCCTAACTAGGCTTATTTCATTTGCAATTTCGAAGTAATCCCTAGGTCTAAAAACCATTGTCAAGAAACAGCAACATTCGTTTTCACAACATTCCAGGTCTTGGTCAACCAACTCATGATTGGTTTTCTTAACTGATCAAGCTTCTGGTAGTACCACTGCAATTAGTACTTTCTAACTCTCCAAAAATATAAATGTGTGTATATGTGATAGGTTCGTGACCCAAGAAAACGTTTGGTTTTACATGACATGGCGAACCTTAATTTGGGCACAGCTTTCTCGATTCAATTCACAAACCGATATTATAATTTAGTAAGATTATACCAACAAAGTTTAGTACTGATATATAAGTAGGTTACTCAAATTCAATACTAATTGCTAAAATGAAACTTATACGAGTTAGTCGGTGAAAATTCAACCAACGAAGCAGCTTGAGTATGTTAGTTGATGCGAACAATTAATTTGCAACTTTTGAAAAGTGTATGTATTTTTCGATCAATCAATGGGACACTTGCATGACTTTTATATGACACTATTTCCCAAGAAAAACTGAGCTCGAAGTAACGGAATTGAAGCATTAGCAAAGAGATAAACAGGTTTCTTCTCTGGTAAGATAACTGGTAACAAACAGTAAAACACCATCCCACGTGGGACGAATAGAGGAAAATGACATCGTAGAACCTCTTCCGTTGCTGTTGGCTCTACTGCACTTTTTCTAGTCTTTCTTTTTACATGATTTCCCTCGAGTGTTTTGAATCGTCTCATCAATCCAACTAACAAGAAACAAAAAATACTGAGAGAGGGGGGATTCTGCCAAGTTATATGTGGCACATAGCTTCCTTGTCATTCAAATTTGAATGTATTTGTCTTTTGAAATGTTGAAAATAATCTTTGAAAGGTGTAGAATCCAACTATTCACGAGGAGGTATGCGTCAACGCTATAAAGAGGTTAGTCGCCATGTACTGAACAAATATATAGCGTATAGAATGATGATTACTATCGTGTTGAAATTGATATGAGATTATTAGACTGTTTTTTCCCGACTTCCCTCCAAATTTGAGCGAGATAGGACCACAATAATTTAAAGAAATAATGCTTGATGAATTTTGGTTTATTATTCAATAATAAACCATTGTAATCGCTCTTTGAAAAAAAAAATCTAACCCCCCCGAAAATTTTATGGTTTACGTTTCAAAGGGTGCAGAATCCAAATCTGCAATACAAATTTTTCCGTCCATCCGCCGTTCGCCGTACGCACGATTTCTCCCAAACGGCTGGAGCAAAAAATCGGAAATTTTCAGGAAAAATCCATGTTGGTCCGGCGACGCCCCAATTCTTGAGCCAGCTCTCTCACTTAATTTAAAGTGCCCTTTAAGGGTTGTCAAAGGTTTGTAAAATCCCTAAAAACCTCAAAAAAAGTCAAGGCGGCCTAAATTTGGACTTTTTTTGAAGAACACTCCACGAGGGATCGAATGAGCCCCTCCCCAGGTCCGTAGCTCAAACCATTCCCGATGTATGGCCCGATTTATGGTGCTAACATTTGCATCCACATACACTACATCACTAGGTTACTGCGATCAAAACAAAAACAACAGTTTTTTTTTTTAATCGCAGTAACCTAGTGATGTAGAGAATGTGGATACTGGAGTGAACTCCTAAAAGGGTTTATAACCGATACACGGGTTGAAGCATTCTGATATGCATGCTCCGTCTTACGAATTTAAAAATTTTCAAATAAAGTATTTTTCCGTTCTAATTGCTGCGAATTCTTTCACTGGGGTTTATTATTCAATGATTCATGATTTGAATTTCTACTAAGCTTTGGAGTGTGCGTGTTCACAGGTGATAGAGCGATTATTGAATTTCAGGAGGCACACAAATATGATCAACTGATCAATCCAAATAGGTATTTTGGTTGAGAACAGATTTAAGTGCTCTATGCATGTCTCCTGAAATTCAATAACCGCTCTATCACCTGTGAAACACGCACACTCCAAAGCTTAGTAGAAATTCAAATCATGAATCATTGAATAATAAACCCCAGTGAACAAATTTGAAGCGTTTTTATTTGCACATACACTCAGTGAGGTTATTGATTTTGAGCGAACAAATTCAAAGTGGACCATCTTCATTCGAACCCATACATTCCCCAAAAATGTCATCAAGATCGGATGAAAACTGTGTTAAATTGATATGACATTATCAGTGATTTCTTCCCTGACTGGAAATCATGCTTGGTAGATTTTACATTCGCGTATGCGCAGACTGATAGATTGATTTCTGAACGATGAAACTCGCAGGGAATCTTCTGCTTAATTATTTGCACATCCCCGAAAGTTCCATCAAAATCGGATGACAACTGCGGGAATTAAGATTGTCACAAAGATCTGTGGATGCATGTACAGTCACACAGACACGAAACGAGAGTTGTTCAGAATGGTATAAAACGGGAAATGCTAGTGGAAAATTTTGATTTTACCTATATTAAACAAAATTTAGTATCCCCCGAAAATGAAAGCAAAGCTTCCGCTAACTATAGTGCTCGTAAATGCAGCAAAACCCATGCAAGTTCCTCACTGTTCTACCTAATTCGCTCAGTACGAAACCACTCATGTTTCGTTATTTTTGCATTATATCATGAATGTATTCAAAGAGGGACGACACACTAAAGTGAACGTTGAACAAAATATTACACAGATACAAACTTGATTTGGATACTACAATCAATCAAGTAGTATACCATTAAACAATTCTACTTCACAGGTGATTAACAAAAAATTAACCGAGATTCATCAAGCCATGCGGATCTAACGGCAGTTTTCCTCTCAAATGTTCAGCCAAACGTATTAGCGCCATCAAGTGCTTGATTAATTAATTTAAAAAACACAATCCCAAGGCGCTAATAATAAAATTCAAAAGTACATACCTAAGATGCGGTTGTGAAATAGATAAGTAAAGGATTTTTCACGGGATATCATACTACCAATATTTTTACTACTGGATCATTTTATTTTACGAAGTTTTGCATCAAGTTACAAATTATACTGTAAATTGCACTTTATAAATCATAGTAATGAATGAAATGAATTGGCGGGTGACAAAATATGAATATTAGATGCGCAGAGATGAGGTTAAAACTTGGGCCAATGAAGCAGGCGAAATGATAATAATACTGAGGTTCTTAATTGTTTAGTATGACAAACGCTGGGGAAACAGAAAATTGGGCATCGTTCATTTAGTTTTGCTTGATCCCGTTCCAGAGTCAATCCCGACTAACTCTTTAATCAGATCTTCTTTCCTCTGAAGCTCTGTGGCCCACAGGAATTCCTGTTCGGGGACAAACCAACCAATCAGATTCCTGCGGGATACTTCCACTCTTATCAGTGTTTTGTTGATGAGGCAGTCACAAAAACCATTATTATGTGAGAAATATCAATTATGCTAAGAAGAGGTAAAGATATTTTCAAGGTGTGTAGCAATTTTTAATGAATTCTTAAACATGAAACTATAGATATGACAATATTATCTTATCAATCATACGGCTTAATTTGAGGTTATGATTATTGTTCCCTCACATACGAAACTCCAAGTTTGATCTATCTTTATCCACGTTAATAATAGACGTCTAAACTGCAAAACCAATTTTTAAGGGAGTGATCAACGAGTTCTGGCGCACAACTTAGTGTAGATCAGAACTTCTGAAAATCGTTCTACTCATAAATGGCGATTTCCTTCATTCCGATTTGTTTGGTTCCCGAACTTTTATTACTACAGTTGCTAACGGGCACTTTACGAACGTCGGGAAATTGTGACAACGGGAGAAACCATGATGGATTTTTTCAATATCTGTAAATGTGATATTTCGTGTGACGCACGGGTTTCCGCAGAATCATAACCTCAAATTAAGCCGTACTTACACTTGCATTTTTGTGATCCCCCAGTATTATTCACTATAAATTAGAGAGTTTCTAGGAGATTTGGACACCGTGGTATCGTATCTAGTCGGTGGTGGTATCTAGGGCGAGCACAGCTCTGGTTAGCAAAAATGGTGGCGTTACCACCAACTCAGCTGAACTAGTGGTATCTCTGATCCGTATCTAAGAGTCACGTACGTTTTGCTTTCACGTCACTATAAGAAAACGAGCATTCTTTTTGATGCTTTACAAGATCACTCGTTCTTTCATTTTTTTAACCAAAAATGCCAGGGTGGAAGACTTTTTTGAATATTATGTTAACGGATTGACTTCAACAGAGGAGTTGCTGTTGATTTTTCGAACGTATTTGGAGCAGGAGTGTGTAAGGGAAGCACCTCGACGATTAAGCCTGCTCTAATGACGTACTATTTTCGTTCCGATTTAATAGAGAACATGTACATTTACTCCAGAGGCTCCTTCAAATTCCCGCAGAAGTTACGACAGAAAAGTACGCTTGGAATCAAAATTGATTTGTTTGTAACTTCTTACTTAGTGACTTGGGAAGTACATACTCCAGAAAAGGAATGTACAGCAGGGATTCTGGGGTTGCAGTTAGACAGTTTTTATAATAGCGAATTCCTAAATGAAGCTGTTAGGCTCTTTAAAACTAGCACAGTTGGCGAGAGGCTCACACAAAACAAGTTGTTCTCTTAATTTGGAGCGTTATATCTGTTTATTCACGTCAAAACGTTTCGTCCCGAAGCGAAAACTTCTGCTCTCTCTTGGCATGTCTGATTTAGCAACTAGACTTTTTAGGTATGTATATGTGACAACTAGGTTATACTTTACTTTGCATTGACAAGTGGTGCCACCAACACATTTCAGTTTGTTTGTTACTTTTAGTTTTGTAGTTGACTGTTAAACTGTTCACTCCTCCCTGTCCATATACTCAAGCTGGTCATATTCTCTATTGCTTAGTTGTTGGATCTCAACTGCGTTAATTAATTAAACAAATTTGTTTTGTTATAAATAACAAAAAAGGAGAGAGGAACTGCAAGCATAAATTAAAATTATTGAATTAAAATTGCCAAAATCACTTACATCGCATTTGATATCGAAACACTGTTGAATCCCCGAGTTATTTAGGATTGTGTGGACATGACACAGTCCTGGACACTTAACAAAAACATCCAGAATTTTCGTCATAGAAGAGATTGTCTAGAAATTTAATGAAAAGTGCCCTTTTGTATTTCACAAATCCTTTTCTAGTAGCGCCGTTAGCACCATGGAACCAAGCCTCTCCATAGAATACCTTTCGAGACACCACTAATTCTCCCTCAAAAGTTGGCATTACGTACACCTGCTTGAAAATTTAACAAGCTGAGCTCTTGCTCTGCTCACTCCACAAAAATCTCCAGCAGATGTCAGTATGGTCCATAGGCCATAGAACCTTTCAGTCAATAGCAATTAAATTAGAGATACAGAATGATTGCAATCGCTTCAAGACTCAATGGCATCTTCGATCTTCGTTGAAACATATAGAATTTTCTTTCCTCAATCAAAACCTCAATAAAAATCAGCAACCTTACAATTTTAGTGGTTGATCTACTTGGGAACCTACTGACTTATGCTGCAATATAATCTTAGTTGTAGCTGCTATTTGAAGAAAAATCCCCAAAACAGATCCATTGGAAGACATAAATAACAAAGGGAACCAAACTTGTGACACAAATAAAATTTGTAGAGAAATTAATGTTGCACTTTATTGAAGTTAAACATCCCTGGATTATCTTATTAACCCTTAGTTATAATTGTTATCAAGCTGTTCAGGGAATAGATAAATCAAAACTCCAGATTGAGTTCCAGATATGGATAAACACCTCGATTTGTATTATCTGGAGGGTGAAGCTATCAGATTAACTCCAGTTATGCATTGGATAAATGCAATTGACAAACTGGCCTTTAGTCATTGGATAACATTTTTGTACACAAGAGACATTTTTGAAGTTTTGGACCACTTTTCAAAGCCACCAGAATACCCAGATAGTAAAACCCAACTTCTATAATCAATTATCACTACAGAATTGCACGTCAGGCTGAGTAATTCTATATAGTTTCCACGTAAAAACTGAGATATGCTTAAATTAATTATTTAGTACACAAACAAAAGAGCATAACCTACAATATTTTGTCGTTTCGTCAGCCCCTTTTCCCCATCCTCAGTGCACATTGTGAAGACCGAGTTGATGTAAATTTGGAAATAGTTTTTTTTATCGTAAACGAGTTGTGTTGGCGGTAAAATTCTTAGGGTGAGAAGTACTTTCATTAAAAGTTATTAACAAATACAATTATTACGAGCCCATTGTAGCAATCAAAGTACATTATTACAGCCACTGACATTTATGAAATTTATGTAATACATGTAGTAGCACTTGGATGACAACTAAAAGGGTATTTACCAGAGAAAGTAGGTAGATACTCAAACCCAAATAATTACAAAACTCCATTATATGAAAGAAAACTATTTGATGAGTGATTTATCTACACTAATGACTGGAAATAACAAGATGAGGATGAGATAATACGTAAAATCAAAATAAAAAAACCATGTGGATATAGCAGTAATTACCTAACTACCCAAGTAAGAACGCAGCCAGCTGTTTCAATTATAAGAAGCCAAGTAATTAGAAAACATCGAAAGCAAACAGATCAAAGATAGAAGTGCCAACAAGAGTGATTGGTTGGTTTGCTGCAAAAAGAACTATTGAATAAAAATAACAACAATGAAGGTGGAAGATGGTGAGGTCGAAGAAATTATTCGGGTATCCACAAATAAGATGAAGAACAATCACGTTTCAGAATTAATATAGACAGAACCACAAACATGCTCATTGTAATAGAATACTGGTAAGTACACACAATTGTCAGAAGAGCTAACACTCCTGGAATGTAGGAAGTAGTTAAAAATGCTGCCACTTTTGAAAAGTGTAAAATTAAAAAATTTAACAGTATGTATATACCATTCAGTCCCACTACATGATGTATTTTGGTTTATTATTCAATAATAAACCATTGTAATCGCTCTTGAAAAAAAAAATTCTAACCCCCCAAAATTTCATGGTTTACGTTTCAAAGGGTGTAGAATCCGAATCTGCAATAAAATTTTTCCGTCCGTCCGCCGTACGCACGATTTCTCCCAAACGGCTGAAGCAAAAAAGCTGAAATTTTCAGGAAAAATCAATATTGGTCCGACGACGCCCCAATTCTTGAGCCAGCTCTCTCACTTAATTTAAAGTGCCCTTTAAGGGTTGTCAAAGTTTTGTAAAATCCCTAAAAACCTCAAAAAATGTCAAGGCGGCCTAAATTTGTACTCTTTTTGAAGAACACTCCACGAGGAATCGAATGAGCCCTTCCCCAGGTCCGTAGGTCAAACCATTTCCGATCTATGGCTCGATTTATGGTGCCAACATTCGCGTTATTTTGGTTTATTATTGTTTTTGTGTTACTAACAGTAACCTAGTGACGTAGTGATGTAGTAATGTGGATACTGGAGTGAACTCCTAAAAGGCTTTGTAGCCGATACACGGGTTGAAGCATTCTGATAACCATAAAAAAAAATTTAAAAAACGCTGCAAATTCTTTCACTGGGGTTTATTATTCAATTGGCTTGCGTTCATGATTTGAATTTCTACTAAGCTTTGGAGTGTGTGTGTTTCACAGGTGATAGAGCGATTATTGAATTTCAGGAGGTATGCATAGAGCACGTAAATCAGTTCTCAACCAAAATATCTATTTGGATTGATCAGTTGATCATATTTGTGTGCCTCCTGAAATTCAATAATCGCTCTATTACTTGTGAAACACACACACTCCAAAGCTTAGTAGAAATTCAAATCATGAACGCAAGCCAATTGAATAATAAACCCCAGTGAAAGAATTTGCAGCGTTTTATTAGACTTCCTGTAAAAATTGGACTCGTTATCATTCGAGTTCTTATCTCGATATTTAATTTATCATGATGATAAATCGTCCTGGACTGACGAAGGGGTTATCAAAACTTTTTTCTTAACGTTCAAGTTTGTTTGAGTTCTCGCAGCCCAGAAACAATGAGAGATTATTAGTGAACAAAGGCAATAACACAAATTTACCTGTCTCGGAGGGCTGTTTGGAATCTTGCAAAACAAGATCTTTTTAACGGAAGGAAAAATCTTAGCCAAGGACAACAATAGATGGAAGAATACAGCCAAAAGCTGTGGGTCTGTGAGGCTAAGGAACTGATAATACAAAAATATCCAACTACGAGTCCCAGACGTCTACCTTGATTCGTTTCAGCTTCGCGAACAATTCGTCGCAGGCATGAAGCACAGGGATGTTGAGAATATCATCCCAAACAACAACCTCTTAGCTCACAGCATCCCTGTTGTCCCTCCTGGCTACAAATCCTTCATCTTTTGAAAGTAGCAACCACATCTCCTTTCACCACATTTGAGAAAGCCACGATTCTCACCTCCATTCACTTGTGAAAGGATTGAAGGAGAAAGAAAGCTGCCAACTACATTACTGAACATCAGTTTCCAAACATAACGACCGTTGATTTTGTTCAGGAATGAGAGGAATTGACGAAAGCTAAATTCATTACCAATTTAAGAAACCCATTACCTCCATTTCACTCCTGACTACGACATTACAGACTACTGGACTCCTGTTATTAAATCAGTCAGGTTACATTAATCAGTTCTATCACTGTATTACAGTTATCAGTCCACACTACTTGTAATCTACCAAATTACCACAGAGTTTGGTCTCATGCGACAACGAAAGCAATCTCAGCTTCTTACTTTGGCGGAGTCTTTCAGATGGTTCATGGAAGGATCATTGATAGATTTCCCTGAAGCAGCTTTAGTCGCCTGAATAAGGTCACCAAGAGCGGATGCAACATCTTTCACAGCGTTAATAAGCATAACCTTAAACAAGAAAGGAATGAATTAGTATGCTGAAAGCGAGCATTTTGGGCTTTATAAGAGTAACCAGTTGTTGATTGAAGAGTTACAATTACAGAGGGCTCATATGAGAGACAAACCAAATCACATTTCATCAATGCTCAATTGGTATACTTATTATTCCCACCTTGGACCCTGTAGCCATCTCCTTTACAGAAGCTCATATCACCAATAAACCAACAAGCAAAACTGGAAGGATACCTCAAGACTGACCATATAGAATTCAAATAACCCCTACGCCAGAATGCAACATTATTACGCGTCGTCTGAGGTTCTATGAATATTGGGCTTTTCTTGGCTATTTGTTAAGTGGCCTGATCGATTTATAGGAGCATTCCTGGTCTATTTTACGCCAAATTCAAATTCAAATGTCCTGAAAGCGACTGGCATAGAGGTAGCTGGCTAACTTATATGCACCGACTGATTGTTCCTTCCTCACTAACACATTTCTATTATTTTCGGCATTAGCTTATCAAAGATGTAATTGCCTACATTAAATTGATTCCTCAAATTGATATCAAGAGATAAATGAAAATATCGCTCTTAGCTCTATGACAGTCGGGGCCTCTGCAAATGCCAAATGATTGTTCCACCCGTTTAACTTCAATATAAGTGTTATACATCCTGTGTTAAGTTGTGTTTTGGGTTGTGATTCTAACAATGAGATACTAAAAGAGTCATTTAATAATTAAAACAAACAAGCCCTACCTACTGCAAACTCTTCGCTTCTGCTGCATCTTTCAGAACCATAAACCCAATTAGTACATAACGACTACAATGCAGAACACATGGACCTCTTTCAAATATGGTAAAACAGATTAGATCGAGTTGGTTAGTCGAAATTGAGAATCGTAAATCACCTGGGCTTCTGGATTGTTGCTACCAAGCGATGCTGCGCCGAATTTGACAACTTCAGCAAGTTGGACGATGGTGGACACCGCGTTTTGAGCAGCAACCGCCAACTGTTCTTGAGACGAGGCAGCTCCTGGGGAAAAAAGGAAACGAGATCATCAGACTCGGCTTAGTTTGATGTACCTAAGACATTCTTATGTGCATTTTAACAATCAAATGTGCAGGGCATGGGTCAATCAATGCAAAGACAGTGGGTAAAGTCAGCAATTTTGATTTATCATTTTGCGATCGACCACAAAAACAAATTTTTGACCTCCTCAAATTTGTTGATTTACACTTCAAGATGTCTAGAATGTCAAAATCGAATAAAAACATCCTGCAAATCATTTCACTAAGGTTTATTATGTTTGTGTCCCCCCCGAGCCAGAATTTTTCATACCGCGGGTTTCAAGCAAGCTATGAAACTTGTAAATTGAGTAAATACTATCTGTATAGTTATTTTCAGGTTTTATTAATGTGTCTCCCACTTAAACTAGCATTAAATACTGATTACATACTTTGTGAAGAGTTCAAATGCACGTGGATTGTTTATTTTCGTACAACCAGTGAATCCTTGGGTAATAACGATATTAAATATCGTTATTTAGGTCCACACCTAACTGCTGCATTCTTTGTCCTACAAGAAAGTATGTAACTTCATTTTTCAATGTTAAGTGTAGGTACTTCCAATTTCAAATAAGTGGATGTCGCACGTATCTTGTACAGGGCTTGGTGAGGTCATTCTTGAATAAGGACAACACCAAATCAAATTGCTTATGGTAGAGCGGAAAAAACCCGCGGAACTTTTCTTCGTGTTCTTCGAGGTGCTGGTTTATTAATAATCTCTCTTAACTGTTCTTGAACATTGGACTGGCAGGTTCCCTTATTTGTATAAGAAAGAACGACTCTTCTTTCTTCTTCTCTTCCAGCAACAACATCGCGACTTTTCTCTGGGCAAGATGAACAAAAGAGATGATTAGATGGAACTGAAAAGGAAGGAAGGAAGATGTCCCGAACACATCACCGTCTTCCGTGGGGAGAAATGATAAGAAGAAGAAATAGACTGCAGCGCTCAAAGCAGAGAGAAGAGAGAGGCAGGGGAGATGCAATTTTTTACTCGTGGATTGATGGTGGAAGAAGAGCTCCCTCTATGCTGCAATTTCCCTCAACAGTTTTAGTTTTGAGAAAAAACCTGCTACACCTGAACCCCTTCGTCAGGATACCGATTAATAAGACGTCCAGGATTTCTCCAACACCTTGCTTTCTTTTTTCGTAACGTAGTGAATCCGTCATTTATACTCACTCTACATTGAATAATTCCATCTTTTTGCGAATGGCATCCTTTTCTTATTCGTCACCCTCATGAGGCCAAACTTGTTCAATTTAATAAATTTAACACTTTGAACTAAAGACAACTTTACGTTTTCTCTATCATTTAACTGTTTTCCTATTAGGCAAGCTACCGCAAATCCCTGCAGATTATGATTTTCACGATAAATTTATTTTTTGAACTCCAAGGAAAATATTTGTATTACAAATCAGAGAAAAGCCATGTATATATATACCCTTTGTAGATATGAAATTGTATTCCTCACCATTTGTGTTAAGGTCTGAATGTCAATGCTAGTTCTACTTTTTTTTAAACAATACTCAAAATATAATGTGAATTTAATTTAATAGGTTGGGTAAATTTCAAGACTCCCACATGCACCACAGAGCTTTACTTCATTGCACGTGGATTCCAATAGTTAATACATTTATATTTATTTTATGTATATTTCATAGCAATGCTTTCTATTTCAATTATTATTATGTAGATTCTTTATTTTAATCACCATTACTATGTAACTTTTTTGTCCCTTGGAATAAAATCCTTTTTGAATTGAAATGAATAGTTCAATTTGAACCAGGATGTGAGAGGTACACCTCGACTTCGACTCTCGCAGATGCGATTAGTCTACGATAATTGGTACTGAGTGTGGGAGGTCATGCGTCGAGCAATTTACCCAGTCCAAAATTTAAGAGAATCCCCAAAATCCAACAGGTTTGCGTCCAAATATGATTGCTACGGCTGGACCCAACAAACCATGGCCCACTCTAAAACTGGTCAAAGATCTTCTACACTAGTATTCGAAGCAAAGTCATTCATACCTGCTACAAGGGTTTTGGTGTCTTCAACTAAAGCCTTGGCGGTCTTGAGAATGTTTTCTCTGTGGTCAGCAAATATGTCTCCTTCACTTTCAGCGTTCAGGGTGCCAGCAGTGGCGAACATAATGGTCGTGTCCAAATCGCCGATGATGCCACTCACGGTGCTAGCAGCATTAATACAAGCTTGAGTGCCGCGGGAACCAGCTTGCAGTGCAGATAAAACTGAGGACACCTGGAAAATCAAACGTATAAATAATTCGTAGGATTTTGACATTTTTTTAACAAAGTAAAATAGGTAAGCTCAGCATATCAGAATTCGTTAACTTATGATTATGTGGTAATGAGAAATGTGTCTAAGGCACACCAATATCAAAGCAAGTGATGAAATTTAGTTTATAGTAAACCTATCTAATAGACCAAGAAAAACAAAATTTTAACCCCTCCAAATTTGTTACCTAGTACGCGTGTTTTACGTTAAAATGAATCCAAAAATCAAATTTAAAAAAAAAAATTATATTTGTCTGCCGTCCAGAGCTTTACGTTAAAAGAGCTGAATCAAAATTAGTGAAACTTGGGTCATAAATCACATTTTTGATCTATTTGGGATTGAATTCTCGGCAGCACATTCTGTCAATCCGAACAAAGGGGGAAAAAATTAACATGCCGAAAACTTTCGAAATAATAATAACGTTTTCCTGTTCGTTATTGATAGACATCGTTTCAATGAATGGAAATAGCCCAGTCAGAATGTGAACAGCTCTGAACATAGCGAAATCGCCTCGTGAATTGTGACGATCTATAATAAAAAAAATATATATAATAATAAAGAAAAACTATAATAAAGCTTAGAGGAGAATTACTGCCGTTGAACAGTCGGCCATGGGACCTGAATGCGGTGCAACTTGGCTTCATGTGCAATCTGCAAGAACCCGAAACCACCGAGTTTAAAAAAAAACGAGTTACCTAAAGTTAAATTATGAATCAAAATCAAAGATAAAATTAACACTACCTATCAATTTATAAATGGTATGCACAAATTTGCCAATGATTCCTAAAATGCGAATTGAAACTTATTTATTAAGAGAAATTTAGTCGCCGTTGTGAATAATAATTATTATAATTAAGCATTGTTTCTTAAATATGTTACTTTCAAGTAATCAATGTATATTACATGTATAAAACGGCCGGCCTCCGCCAAACGACCCTTTTGTCATGGCGTATATGTGTATTGCACCTTTCGTTATTGCATTCTTCTTATTTAAATAAATACACGTTATCTATCTATCTATCTATCTATTCGTTATTGATAGACATCGTTTCAATGAATGGAAATAGCCCAGTCAGAATGTGAACAGCTCTGAACATAGCAAAATCGCCTCGTAAATTGTGACGATCGAATCAGCCGATGTAATTGCAGTGAACTGTTTTCATTATTTTTCCGATATATTTGCCGACTAGTGAAACGCAGGCAAATGTTGTATTTTTTTGATCTAGTTGAATTTCAGTTGTTCCATTCGTGGGTTACAACGTCTGTGTCGATGTACAGTAAATTGCACCACTGTGAGTGTTTGAATATAAACTTCTGTTTCGTACAGAGAGACTAGTAAAGGTTCACGAAGTTATATTTAAGACGAAGTAACCTTACTGACTTCAAATTACAAGGTATAGAAGCGACAATTTCAGCTATGTGCCACAGAAAACGTGTAATCAATCTAGATCAGTATTTACGTAGAAGAGTTATAAAAACCCATAATAATAACCCTTTGTGTAATAATTTGCAGCATTTTTTTACAGTATGCCTAACTAGAATAGGCACTGGAAGAATTCATCTTAAAAATACTTCACGGTTTCCATTAACCAACTAATTCATCTTTCAAGAGGTCCTACAGTAATGGTTCTAACATATTTGGTGTGATGTTTTTTTTTCACAACTTTCCAAGCTCTTATTCAACCACGAAGTTTACCTTTCTACAAATGAAAAACTTAAGAACGAAATTTTGAGGGCTTCCGAAGCCATGCAGAGTCGTTTTTAGGAACAAACAGCACATAGAGAATACCAAGAATAATGGAAAAACGCTGCAAATTCTTTCACTGGGGTTTATTATTCAATTGGCTTGCGTTCATGATTTGAATTTCTACTAAGCTTTGGAGTGTGCGTGTTTCACAAGTGATAGAGCGATTATTGAATTTCAGGAGGCACACAAATATGATCAACTGATCAATCCAAATAGGTATTTTGGTTGAGAACAGATTTACGTGCTCTATGCATATCTCCTGAAATTCAATAATCGCTCTATCACCAGTGAAACATGCACACTCCAAAGCTTAGTATGAATTCAAATCATGAACGCAAGGCAATTGAATAATGAACCCCAGTGAAAGAATTTGCAGCGTTTCATGCACATCAGAATGCTTCAACCCGTGTATCAGCTACAAAGCCTTTTAGGAATTCACTCCAGTACCCACATTACTACATCGCTACGTCACTGGGTTACTGATATCCACACAAAAACAATAATAAACCAAAATAACGCGAATGTTGGCACCATAAATCGGGCCATAGATCGGGATCGGTTTGACCTACGGACCTCGGGAGGGGCTCATTCGATTCCTCGTGGAGTGTTCTTCAAAAAGAGTACAAATTTAGGCCGCCTGACTTTTTTTGAGGTTTTTAGGGATTTTACAAAACTTTGACAACCCTTAAAGAGCACTTTAAATTAAGTGAGAGAGCTGGCTCAAGAATTGGGGCGTCGTCGGACCAATATGGATTTTTCCTGAAAATTTCAGCTTTTTTGCTTCAGCCGTTTGGGAGAAATCGTGCGTACGGCGGGCGGACGGAAAATTTTTTATTGCAGATTCGGATTCTACACCCTTTGAAACGTAAGCCATGAAATTTTCAGGGGGGGGGGTTAGAATTTTTTTTTCTAGAGCGATTACAATGGTTTATTATTGAATAATAAACCAAAAGTTAATTTTCAAAGTGAGAACAGCGGGAGTAAATTGTCAGGTTCCAACAGTCACCTAGAAACGAAACGAGCATCGATTTCAGCAAAACTCAAACTCTTTTTCCGCGTATTCATTCAAATAACTGAAACTTGACGGGTTATGCATGCAGACACAGCACCCTCAGATTTATCCATTATTCTGGTTTCTCCAAAAAATATGCATTTTATTAATTTTTGTTTTCAATTGTCCTGTTATCTATATGAACAGAAATTTGTCTCACTTTTTCAATGATATCGCTCCCAGCTTCGGTCAGGGTCCTAACGCTGTAGTCGTCGTTGGGATGGCAGTTGGCGACAACCGTCGTGATGTTATTTATGGACGAGCCCAACTGGAGGACGCCGGTGGTGATCCTGGAAGCCACCTCTGGGTTGTTCGAGGTGATTCGAGCGCCTGCGCAGTCCGTCGCGAGTTTCGTGTAGTGCTGAGCTATTTCCGACGACAGCTGTCCCCCTTGTCTTTTGATCACCTGGAAAGGGTTGATGAATGAGATTAGTGGGAGGAGAGGAAGCATATTGAAGGTGAAGGCGTCGGGGATGGGAGGTTGTTAGGCAAGGGTCCAAGATACGAATATCAGGGTGTCTACAAGAAGAGACCAATTAAATCCCACCATTTTTTCCAAGGTCATCTCAACCATATCATTTTGACCGATATATGTTCAACTCACCAGTACCATAATTAGTTTGAATGGTAATCGTACACTTTATTCAACGTTAAACGTAAACTATGATACACTATCGTGATCCAGACGAACGATGATATTAGAGAGTTCCTAGGAGATCCGCCAACACCGTTACGAATCCGTATCGCGATACGACGGTGGTGACTTTACGGAAGTTACGATGCCACAGATGCGATCCAAACGAACGTATCTTTCGTCCTTATCGCAAAGTAACCCGCCATCGGGGTAACCTAGTTGTAAACAGCTTTGCACCAACATTTTCAACATTTCTACCTAAAAATTTGATTTCTGAAATTGCTTTATTGAAATTTCATGCCAAGAGAGAGCAGAATTTTCATTTTGATTCAACATCATTTTATTAGGTACTTTACAGTTTAAGAAAGCACTAAGATTTCGATATTTGGTACCTACGAACTAACAACTTGTTTTGAGTGAGCCTCTCGCCAACTGTGCGAATTTTTAAAGAGCCTAACAGCTTCATTTAGGAATTCGCTATTATAAAAACTGTCTAACTGCAACCCCAGAATCCCTGCTGCACATTCCTTTTCTGGAGTATGTACTTCCCAAGTCGCTAAGTAGGAAGTTACAAACAAATCAATTTTGAACCCAAGCGTACTTATCTGTTGTAACTTCTGCGGGAATTTGAAGGAGCCTCTGGAGTAAATGTACATGTTCTCTATTAAATCGGAACGAAAATAGTACATCATCCTCGCTCATGTCATCCAGGGAAAATCTCCCATAGAGCAGGCTTAATCGTCGAGGTGCTTCCCTTACACTCTCCCGCTCCAAATACGTTCGAAAAATCAACAGCAACTCCTCAGTTGAAATCAATCCGTTAACATAATATTCAAAAAAGTCTTCCACCCCGGCATTTTTTGTTAAAAAAACGAAAGAACGAGTGATCCGAGTGATCTTGTAAAGCATCAAAAAGAATACTCGTTTTCTTACAGTGACGTGAAAGCAAAACGTACGTGACTCTTAGATACAGATCAGAGATACCACTAGTTCAGCTGAGTTGGTGGTAACGCCACCATTTTTGCTATCTAGAGCTGTGCTCGCCCTAGATACGATACCACGGTGTCCGAATCTCCTAGGACTCTCTAATAGCTACTATCTTTTTATTCAGTTAATTGCCACAAACCCAACGTGTATATGAGAGATCACAATTACTGGACCCCTACATTGGAGTCGAATCAGTCTCGTCAACAAGAGATTAATTGTGTTAAAGAAATTCTACACTAATTGCACTTATAAATACCTAAGAGTGACCCCATAAAACTACAGGATCAGGGATTGTAGGACTATTGAACACAATATTGAAACCAAACGGATTATGGAATCTATAAACCATGAGTTACAATAACTTTTCAAAAGGTGAAACAATGACCAGTTGCTTTGCTCTAATCCCTAACCTAGATATACAGAGCAAATTCGGAAGAAGGAACCCCAGAAACACCACAAATACTAATCATTGCGTACAAATAGTTTTGAAATATCATTAATAACTAAAAACTTGAGCCACAAGATGATTTAAGCGGTTTGTATGCTTCTTTGCTGTACTAATTGCTGTAGGAAGGTCCGACTTTTTGTTTGTCAAAGTCAAGTTGAGTAAAGGTAGGAAGCTAAAATAATAGTAACAAATTAAAACGTCTGCCAAGTGGGTGTGGCACATAGCTTCCTCGTAATCATAACATGACTGTATAGATCATTGAAAATTATTATTGACTAAAGAACTTCGTTCAATTAGGCGAAGTAAATATTGAATTAGGGTAAATTTATTGTTATGCAGGAGCATAACTTGAGAAAATAAAGGTAGGCATGATCAAACTATAAAATATACCAAATCCGAACAATCCCTGAAAATTTCATCGAAATTGGTCAAGAACTCCCGGGGTTATGCGCGTAACAAGGATTTCAATAATACCTTATAATAAAAATTGACTTTGACTGAAGTGATAAATAATTATTATGAAATTTCTAGAAATAAAAACGTCAATCCCTGAAAATTTCATCGAAATTGGTCAAGAACTCCCAGAGTTATGCAACAAGGATTTCACGTTTGCGCATGCGCAGAGGCTACTATTGATCCGGGGGTCATGAAACTTATAGGGGACCATCTACACATCAAACCGAACAATCCCTGAAAATTTCATCGAAATTGGTCAAGAACTCCCGGAGTTATGCGCGTAACAAGGATTTCACGTTTGCGCATGCGCAGAGACTACTATTGATCCGGGGGTCATGAAACTCATAGGGGACAATGTACACATCAAACCGAACAATTCCTGAAAATTTCATCGAAATTGGTCAAGAACTCCCGGAGTTATGCGCGTAACAAGGATTTCACGTTTGCGCATGCGCAGAGGCTACTATTGATCCGGGGGTCATGAAACTCATAGGGGACCATCTACACATCAAACCGAACAATCCCTGAAAATTTCATCGAAATTGGTCAAGAACTCCCGGAGTTATGCGCGTAACAAGGATTTCACGTTTGCGCATGCGCAGAGGCTATTATTAATCCGGGGATCATGAAACTCATAGGGGACCATCTACACATCAAACCGAACAATCCCTGAAAATTTCATCGAAATTGGTCAAGAACTCCCGGAGTTATGCACGTAACAAGGATTTCACGTTTGCGCATGCGCAGAGGCTACTATTGATCCGGGGGCCATGAAACCTATAGGGGACCATCTACACCCCAACCCGCACAATCCCTGAAAATTTCATCAAAATCGGACTGTAACTTCGTGTAGTTTTGCCCGTAACAAGGATTTGCTGACAGACAGACAGACACACAGACTTTTTGATGTTGGAGACAAAAAAATGTTCACATTCCGAAAGTGAAAACAATGCTTCCGCTACCTTGGTAGACTCGGAAGCAAAAAAACGAAAGGGAGAGTGCAATTACCATTTCTTGAGAAATGCGCGCAATTTCTTTGGAGGCGTTCACCATCCTTGTCTGGTAATCAACAAAGCTGTCGCCAGACTCCAAGACCAGAGAAGATCTATGGTGGGAGGTTGAGATGTCTGTGAGGCGATTCATAGCTCTGGTAACTGTGTCGATTACTCCACTAACGATGCCATCTTGAGTTGAGAGTTTGTCAAGGGTGTGCAGCAGTTCAGACATGGTTTCCCGACATCCTTCGGCGCACTCATCAACTTCTGGTTGCATTTTAAGATTCTGCAAAAAATCAACCATCAATACCAAAATCGGTTTGGTAAATTAACCACTTTGTTAACTTCAGCAATACATCAACAATCATAAAGTACCTTTGGATTCCCTGCGCATTCTTTGGTCGCGTGAACCATCTGGAGTGCTGCTTCAGCAACTGATTTCACCTGGTTGAGAAGCACCATTTGTTGTTTGCTGTGGGCCATATTGGACGCCAGGGCAATGAGTGCTGCAACCAATGGCTCCATATACACCGTCAGCTTGTTGACCTAATTAAGACAGTAATGGTGATGAACATAAAAGATGGCACAGTAAATGAGAAAATGGAAACTGTTTAAAAAACAAATTAAGACAATTAAAATGTTGAGAGAGTTAGTATTTTCAGTTAATAAAATTAAACAAATCTACAAGAAACGCAAGAGAGTTTAGAATAACTCACATTACAAAAAACATTCATATATCAATGTAATAAACAAATTAGATTTTAAGAAGATAGTATGCCAATACTATTCACTTACTGAATGTCCAATATTCTCAGCTTCACCCTTAGCAGCGAGTCTCAAAGGCTCTATGCATTCTGAAATTTCAGAAAGTGAGCTCTGTGCTTTTTCGGTGTATGTTCTGGTGGTTGAAGTTTTGTTAGGAGCTAGACCAGATGAAACGGCCATGAGCTCAGCTTGGTCTATTTGGCGGATTTGTTCTGTGATGCGGTGAATGGATGATTCACACTGATCTTGGCCAGGGGCTTTGTCCCTATGGAAGTTGAGCAAATGGTAAGACATACCATATATAGAAACTATATTCCTGATTACTTTGAGGCACATTATCTGTAAAATCTGCTAATGCTGGAGAGCTATTTAAAAATTATTAAAAATAGAGTTGGTAACTTTCATTCAGACTTACCTTATAGAGCTCACAAGATTTTTTATTGAATCCGAAACTTTCTTGCTATGGGAAGCCAATAACCCCCATGTGGGAGGGTCTTTGGGCGTTACCACAAGAGATTTTGCAGCTTTGATCATTTCACAAGAGGCATAAATGATGTCACGGCCGGCAGTGACAACTGGTTGCTGAGCAGACCTCGCCGAAGGAGCAATGACTGCTGGTTCACCAGAAAATTCAGGGGAAGAGGCAAAAGCAACCAAGGACTCAACTGCTTCAAGAACTGGTTTGGTGGCTGCAGCACATGCTTTTCTATTATCATCCCTGTAGTCGTTGTGCATATCAAGAGCTAAAAAATTAAGCGCATTGTTTAATTATCACGAAGTAACACAGCAATACTGCCTGACAGGTTAGTTGAAATGAATAAAAACATAATCTGTCAGTATTTACAACGAAAAATAAAGCAAACGTATAGACTGAATGACCAACCTTTAATTTCCTTGACCAAATTTGCAGTTGAGTTAGCTACGTCTTTGGCGCTTTGTACAAAATGACGTTTTGCACTTGTGTTTGAAGTATTACAAGAGGCAACTCTACAAGCGTTGCATAAGGCACTAGTGTGTTTGGCAATTTCAGTAGCAGCTCCCATTACCTGCCACAAGAAATGGATACATTTTAAAATACGTGATAACAATGTAAATTGAGATGACAAATGAGTTTCCTTCAACCAATTTGAGTATTTTGATAAAAAATCCAGTAATTATTGTGATGAAGCAATGATATATTATAAATCTTCCAATCTATTTACCTCATTTCGCCCAGATTTGTTGTTGCACAAAGTAGAACATGCTGAAGAGATATCCACTAGAGCCCTAGAAAACAGAGCTTGATCAACAAGGCCAGGAACACCAGCACGGCTTCCTGGTTCTGAAACAGCAATCAAATAGGCAGCCTGAGCAGCAGCTTCAACGAGGCTGCACACCGATCGACCAACATCTTTTACTGACTCTCCAAATTGCGAGTACTTCGAGTCTCTAGCATGGTTAGCGATGCCTGTCATGCCATTACCTAAAGAAATACTGCTCTCCATTACTGTATCGAGTGATTCAAAGTAGCTTTTGTTATTCACAGGATGACCAACTCGATCCAAGAGAGGCCTCATACTTTCAATACTTCTGATGGTATTGTCACAATCTTTTTGGCCAGGTGTGGCAGAAGTGCATACTTCAGTGAGACTATTGATGCTTTCTGTGACAGCCCTTGCAGAGGCAGTAAGTCTGCTATGAGAATTGGGCATATTAGGGTCGGCAGACACTGCTTTCCCAGTTCCTAGAAGCTTCGACGAATTTAGAGAAACGCTTTTCAATGAATTAACCATTTTAGTGTGCACATCTATATCTTTTGTTTGACCTGCCAGTTCCACTCCTACGTTTATTAAGTCGACAACGGCAGCATCAAGATTATGAGCGGACGTGGCCAGTTTCACATGTGAATAGACTGACGATACAACTTCACTACTTGCTACATTCACTCTCTCTGCCTTCTGATCAATTTCATGCTGTAACTCTGCAAATGTTTTATTAGTTCTGGGGAAATCACGCTTGTCCAAATAATGAACCGTAGATTCAATATTATTTATGGCTTCATCCACATCTTTGTGACCAGGCAAACAGTTGATGCAGTCGCTAAGAGCAGCTGTGACTCTTTTAGCCGCTTGCTGCAAATTTTCGGCATTTTCAGGTTCATGCAGGGTTCTTTGTGCTTCTTGGATGACCATGTATGATCTGTGAACCACTTCAACAGTGCATTCGTATATTTGCATCTGGACTTGAGGCGAGTTGGTAGTGGCACTAACTGCTCTAGCTGCGGTTGAGAGATTGGAAAGTGCACTAACAGTTTCTGTAGCACTATTGGCTGTATAAACTTCATCACCTTGAGTAGCTGCTTTCACTAACCCACTCACACTACGAGCCACAGCTTTACTAGCATTGCTGAGGTCCCTGCATGCAGATTCTTGAGTTTCCCCAGGAAGTAGTCTCAATTTTGTTGGTGAAGATAAATTTTCCCGTATTTCTTCATGTATAGTTTTGATTGAATCTTGGGCTGCTTGAATTTCTAAAGCAAAACCGCACGCATCTTTAGCACGAGCTGTACAATCTCTCAGTTCAGAAACAGCCGCACTTAGATTCTTACACGTGTTACTAACTTGTAAGGAAGTTGACTGGTCAGTGACAGTAGGAAGAATAGACCGAGCAGAAGTGACCAACTTACTGGCAGGTTGCAAGAAATGTTGGCTTACATTGATCAGATTCAATTGGGCTGAAGGGTTATCTGGATTTGCAGCAGATTGCTTCACTCCTTGAATAAGACCAGGGATGTGATTTGAAACTGTGGTGCAATCAGCAGCAAGTTGATGTTGGGATTGTTTATTGGTATTGCACCGAGCAGCACCTTGACTGGATGAAATGCACTGGTTGGTGGCACTTGCTGCTTCTTTTGCAGCCGTTTCCAAACTAGATATAAGTTTCTTCCTTATAGCAGGAGTTGCAACAATTGTCGTGGCATTTCTAAGGTCTTCGACAGTCTGTTTCAAATGATTCTGGCTTTTGATGTCATGAGGATTAGACGCACAGGCTCTTGCAGCTTCAACCATTTTAGCCGTAGCTTCGGCCAAAAGTTTTGCAGCTGCCAGAAGGCGTCTTTGAAGACTGCCATTTTCCTGAGACTCAGCATCTCCCTGAACAAATTAAACATTGATCAAACAAACCCAATAAACTGTAAATCATTAAGCAACCATCAAATATTAAATTTTTATTGATAATGACCTTTATGCTTTGAATAAGTTGGGCTGTTGCTTGCCCAAGAAGACGAGCTTGTTTCACCATTTCTCCAGGATCACCATGAGCTTCCAAAACTCTCTGGGATGTGATTAAAATTCTTTCAACAGAAGCACTTTCAATCGTTTCTTTGTCTCGATCACTTCCAACTTCCCTGGGTAAAATACAATTCAGAAGATGATTATAATTGTATTTAAGTTATATCAGACAATAACATTAGGGTTTTATAATAAAGCAGCTAACTTGATATGACGAAGAAGGTGGTTGAGTGTGGTCGTGACTTTGTTGGCAGCTTCACCAAGTTGGTTTAGGAGATTCTGATCAGTGCATGATTCATTGCAAACGACTACCAAAGATTCTACAGCATTAGCTACTTCTTTCACAGCAGCTTCAAGTTGTTGTTGACATGCAGCACTTTGGATAGTGGGTGCTACAACCTAAATAACAATAACATAACATGTTAACCCAGCAAGCCGTAGTCTTTCAATATCAAGGAGCTATTTGCCTTAGCCAGGTTTGACTTACCTTAGCACAAGCAACCAGTTGGGAAGTAGTAAGAGCACATTGTGTAGCTGCACCAATAGTTCGGTTCTGGTCAGGCTGATCCAGGATTGATGCCACACTTTTACCACGAAGAACTAAGGCAGCAACTTCATTTGCAACATCTTTTCCTAGGCGAAGCAAAGTATCTTGAGCGCCACGCAGACCTTCATCTTCCTCTTGTATCTCAGTGAGAACTCTGTGCGATGCTTCACCAACTCTGGAGGCAGCTTCAAGAAGTTTCTGGCGCGGCTGAAATGTTGAAAATCAGAAGAAATTCACAAATGACTGAGTTTCAAAAGTAGAGATTCGCACACCTCTGCAATTTACATTTTATGAGATATGTTAGGAAGATGGAGCACTTAAAGATTCAAATATTGAGGTAAAGTGGATGGTTGAGTAATCACCTCTTTAGTGGTTGGTTCAGCTGCCTTCAAGAGATCTGTGAACGCTGTGCACAACTTTCTAGTAGCATCAAGGAGTTTATCCCCACTATCATCATCCGCGAGTGCAGCAATCATTCGCACACCACGAGAAACTTCAGGTAGCCCAGTAGTGATTGTTGTTATAGCGGCACCCATTGCAGTGTGATCAACCTCATCAGCTGGTCCTAAAATCAAATGCTTCATCAAAATCCATATTCTTGATTCTGAAAATCACTTACAACGTAAACGTAACATCTACTAAACATCCTAGGGTATATATTTCCACACACACAAAAAGTTTACAGAAACACATATAGAGTAATTTAATTAGAGTTGGATGTCATCGCAAACATTAAAAAAGTATGAAGATGTAAGAAAGAAGGTACCTGAGGTCAAGGTTACGACTTGAGCGGTAGCAGCGTTCATAGCAGCCAAGTGAGAGCTTACATTCTGCTTGTTTGTGTCAACTGTAGTTTCTTTCCATTTCAAAGACGCCTGAAAGTAAGATTCCAAGATATGATGAGATAATATTCCGATATTGGAGTTGAGACAAATTGTGAATCATTTTGGATAAATCAAACAATCGCTTAACCTATGTAAATATGTTTACTAATATATGGTAACTTACAGCATCTGTTCCCAGCTCAGGAATTTCAGTTCGGGTCAACAACTCTCTTTCTATAGTAGTTATAACTTGTTGACCCATGGTGATTGTACTTAATAGTGCTCGCTGAGGTTCAGAGAGAACGTTGGTCACTTGAGTTTGTTGAACCTAAACAAAACACATGAATATAGTGGTAGGCATAGAACATGTTGTAGTGGACTGCAACAACAGCATGCTGAGGTGGGTAAAAGTGTGGGGATAACAAAAATGAAAATCACATTCAACTTCCTGGGTTTTGGCATCATGAAACTCTGACATAATTGGAATCTACACATAACTTCTTTTGCATACATTGAATCATGCGGTTCACTAAAGACACAACACCGAAACCGACAGAAAAGTCTTCAGGTACATACTCTTATCCAATAATAATTGTCATCGTCTGGAGAAGCATGGAAGAAACAAATAATTACTCAAGTATGTATAAAAAACAAAGTTTAGTTGGATAAACTTGTGGTTATACATAAATATTATGGAGGACACATGAAGAGGAGATGTGTACAGATTGTGAAAAACGTCGATTTTAGAGCAAAATACAATGTGCACGAATTATTTAATAATGAGACGGTGAACTGTGGTGGAATTAGTGTCACATCATGAATGTTGAGGACATGCTGAGTTCGGTTAGATGAAGATGTATTGTGGAGTTTCCGAATGTCCATGAGCTGTTGCTGGTGAAGTGATGTTGAGCAGTAATTTGGTGTTGAATCCATAATGAGTGATCAGCAGATGATGTTGGTAGGAAGATCTGTAGAGACTGGTGTTGTTGAGTAGGTCAAAACCACAGTGGCAGGTTGTTAAGACAATACTAGACCGAGTGTCCAATTCAACACATCTAAGTTTGAACCGGTGGGTTAGTGTTGAAAACATGAGGTGAGCTAAGTAATTTTGTTGTGCAGTGATGGTGACAGATGTTGTAAACAGTGGCTATAATATTCACATTTCAATCTATGTTAGGACAGGCATTAAGTTGACAAACTCGAATGTAAGAGTTGATAAACGTTTTCTACTTTCGTAACAGTGAATCCGTTAGATCTCTAAGGTCAAATTACAGTGATTTCTCAATATTAATGTTGACGTCATCCCTTTGACACTACATATAGTGGGATCAATGACGAGACTACTGTCTCCGATTGTAGTTTCTAGTCAGGAAAGCACAAACCATCAGGCTAACAAACAACGAAAATATGATGTTGTGGAAGAAAGCAGTGGATTCCATAAGCAAATGTACACAAAAATGATATGAAGTCAAAAGTACAATATCTGGTGAGAGGCATCACATTCTTTCTCAACAAGTTCAACTTGCATGGGTGCTGTTCTAGTTTTTGGTTTATTATTGTTTAATGTTTTCATCGCAGTAAAAAAATTCTAACCTAGTGATGTAGTGATGTGGATATCTGAAATTTTCAGAGGTCCGAACTCCAGCACTCTCAAAAAAGGCAAGGGTGTCAAAGTTTTGTAAAATCCGATCACGGGTTGAAGAACGCATTCTGATCAAACATTAAGAAAACGCTGCAAATTCTTTCACTGGGGTTTATTATTCAATGGGCTTGCGTTCATGATTTGAATTTCTGCTAAGCTTTGGAGTGTTGAATTTAAGGAGGAACACAAATATGATCAACTTAACAATCCAAATAGGTATTTTGGTTGAGGACAGATTTACGTGCTCTATGCATATCCTGAAATTCAATAATTGCTCTATCACCTGTGAAACACGCACACCCCAAAGCTTAGTAGAAATTCAAATCATGAATCATTGAATAATAAACCCAGTGAAAGAATTTGCAGCGTTTTTTATCTGTCGATCCATGAAAAATGTCCGTTTTCAACCGAATTTTCGAACTATTGAGTTTAATGATGGGTTTTAATTCCTTTCGTAGTCATATAATTGCTAGCTTCACCAAATTGTTGGAGCAGTTGAAGAGATAAGTTTGAAAAGCATAGATTCCTCCCATAACTTATAATCTGGGAGCTGATATTTTGTTTGAGCAGTGCACTATCTGCACTATCTTGAACAGTGAAAGGATTCATGGATTAATCCACCACTGCTGAACTATAAAGATAATTCCATTCTGAGCCCGGCCTCATGTAAATTACAGAGCTCACAGAAAACAAATAAAAATCCCTAACTGATCTTTTAATTGGTGCCAAACACTTCGGAAAAGAAAAGAGCCTACACGGATTTTAAATGCTGTAATAAGTCACGTTGTGGTTGGGTGAGGTTTTTCTTCCGTTCTGTGTAGTGTGATATTTCTAATATTGGATTTCATGAGACCTGATGTCACGTTATCAATCGTATCGATACACAAATTACCAAATTCGACAAATACCAGCCTAGCCTAATACTTTTGAACTTAAAAATTACCATCAAAATTAATTGAAAATCGATCACATTTACCCAAACTATCAATTCGTGCAAATTCAACAATACGCAAAGCAGATGGCCTACATTAAAAGCAAGTTGTACAACCAATTGATGTTAAATTGTCGGTTTATTAAGGAGAGAGGTAGGGACTTGATAGGTGAGTACTTGAAAAATTGTATCCCAACTGATTTTGTACATGACACAGTTTTTTTCTTCCAAAATCAAGTATTCATATCATTCAATGGCTTATTGACTTGAATGATTTTAAGAAATCTTTTTGAAAATCATTTTAAGGAAGTGAGTTTAAGTTTGGAAACGTTGAAAGCCAGGGGTAAATAAATAATCTTCATGACTCTGCGCACAAATTACAAAAGTAACGCGCGCTGAGGGCGTTCTCCTCGGTTTTTTTCGAGATGAGTGAGGAAACAGTAGCAGATCATGTAGGTCCTCGAAATCTTGTCTCGACATGCAGAAATAGATGACAAAACGATCCTCGTGTGATCGCAGCTCCCGACATAGACGGTGGTATTCCCCAAACTCTTCTCTCTTTTTATTGATGAGGTGCACCCAATGCAATTATTGTCATCTAATAGAACTAGTAAAAGTAGAGCTTCTCCCTCATCAGAGTCACCAGAAGTTATCAAGCTTTTTGAGAAAGTTAGAAGAACCAGAAATTATTATAGCAGCGAACCGCCTGTATACAGTACACTCTTGGAGTACACTATCACAATGCTGGGTTGCAGGCCAAAATAACGCGCAACATAACGCGATGTGTGTGACGTAGCTATATCGCCAAACGTCGGGGAGAACGCGCGTTCCCTGAGCGCCGCGTTATAACGCGTCCTGTGTGATCCGGCCTTTAGGGTCCCTTGTGACGTCGACGACAAGATATGATTGAACCTCTGATACAAGGAGTCCTCACATTTCATTAATAAATTTTACTGATTTTTTCATGACTCAAATCACGAAATTTGGTGTTTTGAAAGACTTGATGGTGTTCTGGAGGTCCTCTCAACCATGATGATTTGCGAGGCGTCAGATGTATCCACTAGGTCCACAAATCAATGGGCAAAAATTGGATTGTTTTATTTTTGGAGCATGTGTATCAATAGCTGGAATTATACGATCTATTCCAACATTGAGAAACATTTAAAACGATAAATCGATTGTGTTTGGGTATGTAATACATTTTATGGTGAATAGTCGCAGTTGATCAGACCTAATCAATATACAGCAGCTCAAGGCAAGCTAATGTGCAAGCTAAAGCTCAAATCACACACATCCGGAGCTAAGCATTTTAGAGAAAATAAAAACAATTATGATATTGGATTCATTCTTTTAGTACCCGAACAAATACAGAGTGCGGCAGCATAACTTCCTTTTTTTAAACTTAATAAAACGCATTGTATGAATCAGAAAATTTTTATTCGTTTTTTATAATATAGGCACATACATAAAGTTTTGTTTTACCCAGTTTTGAAGATCAAATCAGGTAGGTGACGTCCCCCATTCTCCATACACTGGGTAAACCGATTTCTGGCGTTTGTCATGACTCCAGCCAGCATAGCAGGCGTTATGTTGGCAATTTCTTCCTGGATGTTGGTCTTCAAATCTTGTAGGGTCCTTGGACGGTTCACATAAACACGGGATAAAAAAACCCCATAGAAAAAAATCACAAGGGCTCAAATCGGGAGAGCTTACTAAGAGAGGCCACTCCAAATCGCCCCTAATTGAGATAAGGCGCTCTGGGAAGTGTTCCCTCAAAACAGTCATGCTCTTGAAGTGTGTGCCTTTGCATCGTCTTGTTGGAACCAAATGTCCCCTAAGTCCATCGATGACTGTTTTGAGGGAACACTTCCCAGAGCGCCTTATCTCAATTAGGGGCGATTTGGTAGTGGCTCTCCCTATTTGAGCCCTTGTGATTTTTTTCTATGGGGTTTTTTGAAATCCCGTGTTTATGTGAACCGTCCAAGAACCCTACAAGATTTGAAGACCAACATCCAAGAAGAAATTGCCAACATAACACCTGCTATGCTAACAAGAGTCATGACAAACGCCAGAAATCGGTTTACGCAATGTATGGAGAATGGGGGACGTCACCTAACAGATTTGATCTTCAAAACTGGGTAAAACAAAACTTTATGTATGTGCCTATATTATAAAAAACGAATAAAAATTTTCTGATTCATACAATGCGTTTTATTAAGTTTTAAAAAAAGGAAGTTATGCCGCCGCACCCTGTATAACGTACATTACGTTTATTATCACTTGAATGAACGTTTTGAACAGTGGAGCCGAAACTGCGAATCCGAAATTGGTTAACACACAACAAGAGACAATGTTTCATGATTGTGTAGAAGATGAAGTTTTGCAAGGGAGAAATGCCCATAAAAGCATACAGACAAATCCATGATTATGATGCTCTTGAATCTTCCATAACCCCGTTCTGTACCTTGTTATTTTTATTATTATTTGTTAATGAGATGCTTTAGTGTCTCGAATGATAAGTTGTAGTGCGTGATGTATTAAACCATTGCGGAACAAATTAACCCCTTTCTCCAAATGTAACTTCATAATTTATTATTCTTCAGATATTGAATTATTCGAGAGAACTTGACCATGTGATTATTCCTGTAGTAGACCCACCACGAACGAAAACACAAGCATTTTTACCTCAATGCAAAGTAGACCATTCCATAATGTGAAGCTGAGGTATCAAATGGAAATAAAAGACCTTCCAATGGAAGAATTTGAATTTCATCATTCGAAAACAAGAATGAAAGTAGGGAATGTCCTAGTCAAGGTGGAATCATCATGCACATTCATATAGGCGGCACTGATCAAATTGTATCGATAATTTGATTAAATATGAAGTAGGGATTTTAAACTGATGATTAGCTAAGGAAGTTGTTCTCAAACTGATGGCTTGGAAGAGCGAATTGGGATAGAAAGGAGGAGTAATAAGAGCTAGTGAAGTTTGAGATAGCAGAGCATCAATTTTCAGACATTGTTGTGGAATTTTTGCTCAGAGTCCAGGCACCACTAAGAATACGAGCCGACCCAGCTCGGTAACAAGGTTTGAACTGCTAGGTTGTTTCAAACGTCATTAGCTCCCCTATTCTCCCTCTATCGGTCTTTAACAATTAAAACGAGTCGGGAGGGTGGTAAGGAATCGTTGCCACGGAATATTTTTAAATGGTAGCTTACCGGAGAGGCTCTGTGGCCTTTGTTGACCTGCCCTTTAAGAGTTGTGTATTGAGGAACACCCACATGACCAGTTTCATATGGCTTAGCACCTATAGAAAAAACAAAAATAGAAGAAAGAAGTGTGTGTCATGCAGTCTCAAAAAAACAAAACAAAAGTGCCTCCGTTGAAAGAGGAAACAAGCAAATGGCAGCTTTCAAACTTGGGATACTTTTCGAAACAAAATCAAAATTAAAATGAATGTTTAATGAAGATTACTGATTCATAAATAATGGTTCGAAAGCAACTAAAGGAAAACCATCAACAAAATTCAACCCGGAGTACCTAGCAAACTTATTTACAAAACTCAAATAGTTACTACAAATACAAGTATGAAGCTGACAGCTATATACAGAAAAACTTCTATGACGTGCTGGTAAAATTAACGAATAAGAGCTTGAATATGGCTGTACTGTGCTTACCATCTACAGCTCGCATGACTGCAGGTTTTGCTACGGACTCAGTATTGACTTTAGCCATACGGCTGGTTTCGTGTTGGAGTATAGTAGCTCTGAAAAGGTAAGATGTAATGTTAAATAATGTATAGAGATATTAACAATAACAATACGTTGTTACTACACATAAAATTATAATAAAGGATAGATGTTGATGTAAAGGAAAACTTTTTAGCCCCAAGAATGGAAGTCTGTTGTGTGAGGTGATGGAATGGTATAGTTGCCCCTTCCGAGCAGGTGGATGCATTGTTATGCTCTGCCACGCTCAGAAGAATATTCAGACGCTTGCGGGCGTCCGACTCATCTCCCAAGGCGATAGATTCTAAAATCGGGAAGGGGCCAACTAACCATATCCATCACACTCCCTGGGCTCTGAGAAAAGCCGGGGGGGGGGGGGGGGCATGAATGGAATGTGATTCTCATTCGGGGGGGGGGGGGGGGGGGTTGGGCAGGGGAATGTCAATATAAAAATTGATCATATTAAGGGCATACAGCCACAAAGGGGAGTGGGTTGGGCAGGGAAATGTCAATATAAAAATTGATCATAATAAGGGCGGGCATACAACCACAAAGGAGAGATTGCGAGTAAATGGGAGCAACAGGGTAATCAGGACAATTAACAATAAAAGGCCAATGGACGTAACCACGCTCTGCTACCATGTGAGATGATGGATTGGTATAGTTGCCCCTTCCGAGCAAGTGGATGCATTATTATGCTCTGCCACGCTCAGAACAATATTCAGACGCTTGCAGGCGTCTGACTCATCTCCCAAGGCAACAGATTCTAAAATCGGGAAGGGGCCAACTAACCATATCCATCACAGTTGGCTTTATGACCAAAAAATATTGATAACTCTGATTGAGTTCGGACTTGCGTCATTACAACTAAGGGGACCTTTAGTTGCAACACTCCAATGAGTGAGCTATGAAGCCAATAACATAACAGCTTGTTGTGCTTTCCTCAGGGCTTTTCAAGCCAACACAGGATTGAACTTTGTGTGACTCCTAAGTGATGTATTAGGTGTAAGGGCTGCTACTTACGGAAACTCTCAAAAGGCACGTTAATAATAATCCTGCGATGTCAATGAAATCTATGAGTGCAAAGCCAAAAATTGTTTTTAGTTCCCTACGATTTTTTCTGAATAGCCCTTCAGTAATTTGAATGCTGGATTCAGCTATCAAGAGTTTACTGCGGACGTACCCTTCAACATAGAATCATTTTCTTTTGGTTTATTGGTTGACACTTGGAGGCCCTTGTGGAGGTAGTTTTTGGTAAGCCAACTAGTAACTCACATGGCTACAAATGGGGAGGCTCCTTCTTGCAAGTTCATCACCCTTTTCGTCACCAGTTTTTTCCCGGCACCCACTCCAGGCGCACCCGGTAATATTCAGCTATGTAAAGGTAGAGATGTTCGATATTTCTGTACCGGTGACTAAGTCAACGATATATCGGTGACCAGGAACTGGAAAAAGCAGTGACAGATACTTCGGTGACTGCGCTGGATTCCAACACAAAGTACTACTATGCGCAGGCGCGGATTGGAACGGGTACCGCAGTTTTGCTTCGTCTCCGCTAGGCGGCTCTGGCCTGAGTCACTGAATCTCATATCGGATATCTACTTACAGTCTCTGTCACCGAATATCACACGGCAAAACGGTGACAGCGCCACATTTAATTCATTTCCACTCTCTGTCACCAATATGCCAGTCACCGATATTTCCTTGTCACTGGAACCACAGTCACTGATATTTGTAAGTCACTGGATCGCACATCTCTATGTAAAGGGATAGTATAAATGAAAATTTTAGGCAGATAAAGAACAGGACTACTAACTTTGATGGCGAAACACTGTCCTCAACGATTGTAGATCCTTCTTCACCATCAATGCCGAAATGGTCTTTAGATTGCAGCTGAAAATTAGAGTAAAATATCATTTAAATTGAAATCAAGATAAAGTACAGAATTACATCGATCAAGAGATAGAATTGAAATACGAAGACACAAGCCAGTTTGGAGATATTCACAATTAAAAAAATATGAGTAAAATGAAGAATTGCAAAGGATTTGACAACTAGAAGAGCGACTGAAATGTTTTTCGAAAGAAATGCATCTTTGTACTATTGGAAATACTAAATTGAACAAAACTGGGCTTGTCTCAGTACCGAATGTCACCAGAGAAACAATAAATCATAAAATGAGAACAGAATTTGTTAAAACTATTGAAATGGCTAAATAAGAGAGTTTTGTAAGTTTGGAGAGTACTAAAAAAACAGTACTCGTTAACAAAATTATTGAAATAAAAATATCTTGCACCGAACTTCACAGTGGATAGATATTCCTGAGTCAACAATATTAAAATGATGAATTTTATAGTTCTCAATAGTTGGAACTGTTGTGTTATTAGAACTGGGGCTTTGAGTTCTATGTGTGTGTCTTGTTAATATGTGCGTATTAATATACTGGTCATAAACAGTGTTTCTCAGAGGAGTTGCAGAGGTGTATCGATGCGTTATGTGGTTGGTGCAGGGAGAATCGTTCGGTCCTTAATGTTAGCAAGTGCGCAGTGATGACCTTCCATCGTAAATCTGACCCAGCGGTGTTCCACTAAAATGTGGAGGGAGTCCCACTGGCTCGGGTGAGGGGCATCAGAGACCTGGGGATCTGGCTTGATCAGTCGCTGAGCTTTGGTGAACACATTGACCGGCTTTGCAGCAGGGCTTTGCGGGCGCTGGGGTTCCTGAAGAGGAATACAAGGGAATTTGTATGGGTGGACAGCATTGTGGCCCTCTACAGAGCCCTCGTCCTCCCAGTGCTGGAATATGGGGCGGTGATCTGGTCCCCACACTACGCCGTACACGTCAGCCAGGTCGAGGGTGTGCAGCGTAGATTTCTGCGTTATTTGGCCTACAAACTGCACATCCCTCTGTCGCAGGTAGATTGGGCTGAGATTTTGTCAACATGCGGGCTTGCCATACTCCAGGAGCGTCGAGCATCTGCGGACTTGTCTTTTTTCTATAAACTCATCAGAGGCCACGTCGATTCCCCTGGATTGCTGGCCAAGATCGGATTTGGGGTCCCCCAGTATGCCACGCAACACTGTGCTCCGTTCTTCATCGACTTCAGCGCGACAAATTACCAGCTGCACCAACCCCTTTCCCGGCTTCCTCGCCAAGCAAATCGCTTGGCCCAGGACATTGAGGACCTCGACCTCTTCTTCGACTCGTTATTTGTGGTGAAAAGAAGGTGTGTTGGTCGTGGTGCCAAGATGTTGTGATGGTTGTGCTTAGTGTACTGTGCAATGTGTTGTGGGCTGAGCCACTAATAGTTTGTAGTATCCTTGTTCCCTTTATGTTCTTTCAATGTTCTTTCCCGTCTTCTTGGCTGTCTCTTCCAAATATCTTCATTGTTTATTTCATGATTGTTATTCATTAACTTATTTATCTTGTTAAATTTGTTATCATTTGCATAATTATCTTTCTATGTCAATTGGGCATGTCCCGTATTGTATACATAAATAAATAAATAAAATAAAAACCTTTTTGAGAATGATGTCAATATATCCAGAGATCAGCTGCACGATTTGTTCGCCTTCCGTGGTTTGCACCGAGTAGTAAGAATCAGCATAGTCACCAAAGTCCAACGTGAATGTGTTGGGAGAAGCGCACCATCTCCTTACTGTGGTCAAAGGGTAGGTTTTCAGAATCTCTTTCGTGTGTTCGTCCAGTCTGAGAACCGAGTCTTTAGTAACACCAAGCAATCTAGGCACCAGTTTGTTCTTCCCTTTCATTTTTTCCTGAAAATCACGAGTTGCACCAACATTATTAATAATATGTCAGAATGGGCACCTACTGCGCCATATATGATACGGGTTTTAATATGAAACAAATGAAATAACATATCGACTAGATTAAAAAGACTAGCACACTTACTTTTACAAGGAAGAAAGTAACACCATAAGTTGGAAGAGCACGGGCTTTTTTGGTGTATAGAACCTTGGCTTCCAGCTCTGATTCTCCAACGAGTTCACTATGCTCCTGAAAAATTTTCTTCTCGATTCCCTTCACTTTGACGTATGACTGAGGAAGGAACTCTTTCAATCTATAAAAGAACGTACCTTATTAATTTTTAAAAATGACAAAGTAAATTAAACGTAAGTTATCTTTAAGCGCAATTATGTTTATCTATTGAAGCCCTACTAGGGAAAACGTTTACTTAGTTTTCATTTTATCCAAAAGTAGTTTTTGCTGAGAGTATACAGGGTGTCCCAGGAGTTATGCAAAATCCGACTCCTAAGTGTTCTACAACTCATTTCCGACCAAAAATGCCACCTAGCAATTTTTTGCCAGAGGCCTCGTTTCCGAGCTATTTGCGATTTGAGATTTTTTTTGGTGTTTTCGATCTTATGCCATTAAAACTGTCATAACTCCCTCTATTGTGGAGATAGCTCAAATTTGATGACACCGTTGGAAAGAGCTTTCAATTTTCTATCTATTTGACGTCGCAAACCTTTTTAAAATTGCATTGAAGATGTGCGATTGCTACGAGAGATGGCAGTTTTGTCAAAATCTTAAAATTGCCTGTTTTTCATCTCGCCTAGAAACCTCATGAATGCTTGACGCAGAACTGTGCAGGCCTGGTAAAACGTGTGACAAAATGTCAGCTTTCCAACGGTGTAGTCGTTTTGGTTTTTAAAAATAGTTTTAGTTAGGGAAATGGTGTTTAACTGCGGAAAAACGTGTGTTTTCTGTTAAAATTGAGGTTTTTCCAAAAGTCTCGAAGATGAATGCAACTCATCGCAGTCGGAAATGAGTTGTAGAACACGTAGGAGTCGGATTGTGCATAACTCCTGGGACACCCTGTATAGACATGCTCTCCAATAGAAGCTAATGCCTCACACACTCTTTGTGATAAAATGCCAAGTAAAAATAGATATCCTCTGGTAAGTTAAATAAGGAGCGAAACCAAGTTAAATATTCGGTGGAAATATATGCTTGCTCCATGTAAACAATGAAGGATTACCTGAGCGCTAAGCTCATACATTTGAACAGAGGAAGGCATAATTCTAGACATAGATTCGATAAAATGGTTTCAGAGAACAATCAATAGATACTCATTCAAAAAGGACTTAGTAGGAACCAGATACCTTCAGTTATGAAGGGGGAACTTTTGAGGCCAGATCTTGAGACAATTTTTCTTGCCATCATGCACAGACAGGATTATTTTGAGTGTACATGCTTAAATCTTTTTCATTACGCTAGAAATTTAGAGGTATACTATATAATACTCACTCCAGGAAAGGGGGTTTATGTTTGTTTTCATTATAGTCTCCGAATTGGATGTGGGCTTGGATACCGGCGAACTCGCAGGCCAGCTGCTGGGTTACTGGATGTGTGGAGCTTAAGATGGCGTCTCGCGCCTGAACGTACAGCAAATTTAGCTGAACTGGGTCTCGAGAGTCGATGTTGCTGTCAGAGAAGAAGAACTTTCTCCTTAGCAGCACGGTCTCACCTTCCCCGATCCCTTGCTCTCTTAGCGTTTTTCCGCTGTCCACCCAATTGACTGGAAATAAAGAACAAAATTATACTTAATGTACAAGTCAACTAAGGGAAGATGGTGAAGGGCAATATTCGACATTGAACAACTTCTTTGGCAGAGGTTTGGGGGACCTACAGGTATTCCACCCTCTTCCTGCAAATCAGAGCAACTTAATTGATATCTACATTAAGAAATTGCTTCCTAAAAAATGGAAAATTGTCTGCAAGAGAAGTGTAGGTACACTTCTTCTTTCTTGTTTCCGAAGTGAACTTTTTGACCAAGTGATCTATACTTTACTAAAAGGATTTCTTTTCATTTTTGAGAAGCGAGTACTGCGAGCATCCAGGCCTCCAAACAAAACACACATAATTCTACTTGATTCTGGAGAACACTTAGCAATCAACACATAAGGGGAAAGCACCAGTAGGGGACATGTTAAGAAAATCTTGTGTGATTGTTTGTGTTACCTCATAAATTTTTAGATCTCAAATTTTTTTTGGGTGTCTACACGTTCTCCAGACATTTTTAGTTGAGTTTAATCAAAGGAAACACCAACTTTATGAATGTTTGAAGAAATAGAGTCAAATATTGTGGAATAACAGAAAACACCAGTAGTGGACAGCTAAAATTTTCTAGTGTTGATGTAGTGGACACTTCATGACCCAGTAGTGGAAACGTCGTAGATATCAACAAGACGACGTAAAATCTCGTTTAAAATCATGTATATATCTAATCGGTAGTAAAACAAAAAGAATTCCATTCAACTGGAAGAATGAAGTGAGCACCAGTAGAGGACAATTCATGTATAAGTAGAATAGCTCATGAACTAGTAGTGGACATCTCTTGCACTAGTAGAGGACACCCCCTGTCCGCCTCTGGTCCGCAACACTATATTCATTTGAAAATCGTACCGAGAGCTTGTTCCAAAACAAATGAACAAGAAGAAAATTAAGAAAATATCCTTTCGTGAAAAGGGAAGTTGCACCAGTAGTGAACAGGGATGTCCACTACGGGAGCATCCGTCATTTTAGTTGTACTAGAAGTGGATATGCTTTAAAAGCCCACTTTATCAATATTAACGGAGTTAGGCGACTGGAAAATCGTCAATTTAGTCACTGAAGTATATATTCAAACCAATGGGCACAAATATTTGAACTTTTAAAACTAAAAAAGGATGGTTTTAAGTGGAGAAATATCGTATCGAAGATGGGTACTAAAGAATACATCAACTTTATGCAAGTATGTTTTAGTTTTAGTGGAATTCTACATTTCTAGAAACGATACGTTATTGCGTATATTGGGTGATTCTCATTTAACACGACAATCGCTGTCCTTCATTGATAAATAATTTTCTGTTCAACTTTTTCAAAAATTATTTTTGTAGATTTTATGTGGTAACTAGGCCTACTCATGGCTGTCATAAAGTTCGGTTACTCTTCATTGTACATGCCGGTAATTAATCGAAATGTACCTCTAATCTCATTGTCATGGTCTGTCCGTGAGTCAGAATTTGAACTTAATCCAAAATTTTATCCGCTCAAAGTACGTTTTACCGGAAATATTTCAACTAGTATTTTTTTAGAATTAGTTACTGGATGTTAGTGCGCTTACAATTGGGACTAACTTTTAGATAGTCTGTACGAATCAAGGGCTCAAAGTTTGTCCCAAACCTTTTGTCTCATTGTCATGGGTTTGAAGGAAATCATCGTAGCTCTCTCAAATGAGGGCATTTTTCGGCAATTCAAAGTTTTTTCAGCGTTGGTAACCCTGCCCTTTGAGGAAATACCATGCTTCCGCCATTTCTATACAGTTGGGGCTCAAAAATGAAGCCGTTTGTAAAACAGGTGTGTACGTTTCATACTTCTCATTGTTATGGGTTTGAAAATCACTCTTAATCAATCTTATTGATTCGTTTAGCATTCATTTTGGGATAGAGATGTAAAAACTCTATTTAATGCAAGTTTCAATTTCTATAAGTGTTCATTAGACTCCTAATTGCAGAAGGTTAATGTTGATTTCTCATTGTCGTGGCGATTTTAAACTTCATTGTTGTAGGTACACAAAAGCCGTCATGGCTGTTTGAAACAATTTTTTTTTGAAGTTTGGTATTTGATACTAAATAAATACTAATATTAAAATGTGATACTTGTTCTAGCAGAAAGTCAGGAAAAACTGAAATCAGATATCTGTCTCAATCAACCTTACCTACACATCGTTTACGTAATTCTATCGTTATTTGGGTGACAAAGCTCATTGTCATGGATACATACCATTATCGTAACAAATAAACTTTTAAATCCTGAATTTTGAGGAAACAAACGAAAATCATGCGTGCTTGTACATCACTATACCATTAGAGTAACATCTAGATTGTATGATAAAAAAAATCATAAATTTAGGTGAACAAAATTTTTTAGTCAGAATCAAAACCTCGACTGTCCCGTTAAATGAGAATCACCCGTATAAAGTTTTATAATAATTATTATCGATTAAATGTAAGCGTTTCCAAAATATCATAAGTCGCTTCCATATTCCATATTCGATCAAAAGTCAATTGAAATGTAAATATGACAATCTTACCTTCATCATCTGTTTTGATTTTTTTTCTGAGCTGGTCCATTTTGGCGTCGCGCTCTTTTTCTTCCTTCTTTCTTTTGAGAGTGAGTGTACCGAAATTGGGTTTATTTTCCAACTCGTCTTCTTGACTCTCGAAGACCAAGCTGTATTCGTCGTAATTCGTGATGCCTGGAAACAAACAAATGGACTTTCATGAAAAAAACAGAAGGTACAATACAAATTAATCAATTCAATCAATGAGTTGAATCAATCTTTGATTGAAAACAACTATAAATTCGCTTCAAATAAGTTTACATACCCAGTATGAACCTACATATACCTAATGCAAACTAGGTATTGTTCAAGTCAATGGGGAACTGAATTTTTGTATGGCTTGAAACCCATCAACCTTAGAATCACCTGATTCAGCAGAATAACGTAGAGATAAGGGCAGAATAACGTAGAGATGGAAGTCTTCATTTTTTCATAAAAGCAAAGGGGTAGTTTAACAATTTTGAACAATAAACATTGAATTAACGTTAATTGAAACACTAAGGAAAGAGGTTTTAGAGAAAAATGACAATATACAGAACAATTCAACAAAAATAACAGGTTTTAGTGAAGCTGATTAAACAACTTTAGTGTTTATTCTTTCAAATGGGGTTTATTATTCAATTGGCTTGCGTTCATGATTTGAATTTCTACTAAGCTTTGGAGTGTGCGTGTTTCACAAGTGATAGAGCGATTATTGAATTTCAGGAGGCACACAAATATGATCAACTGATCAATCCAAATAGGTATTTTGGTTGAGAACCGATTTACGTGCTCTATGCATACCTCCTGAAATTCAATAATCGCTCTATCACCTGTGAAACACGCACACTCCAAAGCTTAGAATAAATTCAAATCATGAACGCAAGAATTTGCAGCGCTTTTTATGGTTATCAGAATGCTTCAACCCGTGTATCGGCTACAAAGCCTTTTAGGAGTTCACTCCAGTATCCACATTACTACATCACACATCAGGTTACTGATATCAAAACAAAAACAATAATAAACCAAAATAACGCAAATGTTGGCAGCATAAATCGGGCCATACATCGGGAATGGTTTGACCTACGGACCTGGGGAGGGGCTCATTCTATTCCTCGTGGAAAGTTCTTCAAAAAGAGTTCAAATTTAGGCCGCCTTGACTTTTTTTGAGGTTTTTAGGGATTTTACAAAACTTTGACAACCTTAAAGGGCACTTTAAATTTAGTGAGAGAGCTGGCTCAAGAATTGGGGCGTCGCCGGACCAACATGGATTTTTCCTGAAAATTTCAGCTTTTTTGCTTCAGCCGTTTGGGAGAAATCGTGCGTACGGCGGACGGACGGAAAATTTTTATTGCAGATTCGGATTCTGCATCCTTTGAAACGTAAACCATGAAATTTTTTGGGGGGTTAGAATTTTTTTTTTTTTTTCAAGAGCGATTAAAATGGTTTTTTATTGAATAATAAACCAAAAATCAATGAATCTTCTTTCTTAAATCGTCGGAATAATCCTGTCTCACTTCCTCCCTCAAACAAATAAACCCCCAATTGGAATGGAAACACCACCCAAATCTCAAATCGATTAGTACAGTTAGGGCATCACCAATTACAAACAAAACAAACTTTGTTAGGTTTTGTTTCCGCACAGTTCACCTTTGGATTCTTGGAAATATTTGCTGAATTTGAACGAGCAAGACTATACGAAAGTGGATGCTCAGAATTGTTGATTTTTCTGTTTTTTGAAAAACAGTGTGCTGATATAAACGACGTTTTCTGCTAAATCTCCACAGTTCCTAGCGTTATTTTTGAAGCAATACTCCTTGGTAACAAACTGATTCAAGATGTTAAGTACGTTACTTTGGTCCTGTGATTGGATATTGATAGAAACGACTCATTCAGACAAAAAGAAATTATTTGCCTTCTCCAAAGTGTTTTAGGTGTTTCTACGTCCCACCCACTTTGACAAACAGTATAAACACAAATGTTCTGGCCAACAATATAATTTTTAAGATATTTACCAATTTTGGTGCAGATCACAACCATGAGGTTTGCCACGGGCTGGCTATCATCGACCAACATGGTTTTTACGGTGCCGTCCAACATTCGCACTCTCAGAGTCCTCATTTTCTTCCTGTACTCCAAGAGATCCTGAAAAAAAAAATAAAAAAATCATAGCTTACAAGCGTGAGATGACAGCAAGACAGCAATAGCTTCATAAAGTTATTATCATTTAAATGATTAACGGGATTACAATCCAGTTCTTAGCGACCGACATGACAGTTCCGCCCCCCCCCCTCCCCTCCCCCTACTAGCCTTCGGGTGGGCTCCTTCCGCCCTTTGTTATCATGGCATCACCACTTTTCCGTCCGCCCGAGGGGGTCATTCGTGTACCTGCCACCATGGTTAGCACTAGCCTCTCTGGTGGTCTGGTTGAATCTACAGAGTTTTCCAGGGAGTTGGTTAGACTTAGTAAGTACCGTTTATGAACACAGAATGCGCTCACGTAAACCCTTGTTAGCCCCCCCCCCCCCGGCCGTAGCTTTCATCTCTGTTTACTAGCTCCCCTCCTCTGAGCTAGAATCCCATATTTGTAGGTTGCATAGGCAATTTTTCATCTTCGGTACTTAAATGTGTAAAATTAATCATTTAAATGATCTAGCTGTAGAACCATAGAGGTTTACTGTCCGGCTTTCATGTCAATAAACGAATGTACCGGAGATCCGAAATACACTCAAGTTCTGAAATAGCCCAGATTACTCCAAAAATTACTAAGTAAACAATCGTAATTCATCTACATAAATTTATATCAGCAAATCTTGGGTAAACAGGAGTGGTCTTAGGTAAAGTGGTTTTGAACCTCTTCAACTCAAGTGCCTATCACTTATTTGTTGAAAGATTTCTTTCATAGCAAATAAAACATTGCACTAGATGGTTCATACAATTAAAACATCATTACTCATTATTTTCAACATTTGAAAGTCGGAAAAATTTTGATTGCAGATACGGATTCTACACCCTTTGAAACGTAAACCATGAAATTTTCAAAGGGGGGGGGGGTTAGAATTTTTTTTTTCAAGAGCGATTACAATGGTTTATTATTGAATAATAAACCAAAATACTGGCTGTAGTAGAGAATAAGTAACCCCCACCTCTTATCAGGCTCATTTGAACATGTATCGATATGTACTTTCATCGATATACATAGGATAATATATTGATACCACTGCCATGTATTATGGAATGATTTTCACGACCGTTATAGCGATAAAAGTATTTTTAATACGCAGAGACACAAGTGTTAACACATTCTGATCTATTTGTCCAACTGATCTATACTTTACTAGAAGGATTGATGTAGGATATTTTTGTTTGTTTTTGAGAGCATCAAGACCAGCAAACTAGACAGAACACACATCGAACGCGTGGACCTATATCGATAGGAGACATCGGGTTTTTCAATATGGCGACGGTCTTATCAGGAAGGGGTTACCTGTTCTCGACTTCTACCAAAATACTAACGGTTCCGTATAAATAAACTATTTTAGGGGGGTACGGAGGGGAAGCACCTACTCCGGTGCCCGATTTTGCTAGACTTCACAAACAATTCTGTCGGACCCTTTCAGCAAAATATGGTCACCTTACATTTATTATCGGTTCTTTCTTAATCTTCTTCATCGACGATTACTAAAAATTAGTTCTCATTTGATGATTTTGATATAATAATGTGGAAAGGAAATTCAAAAGAATTACCAAAAATAATACGAATGTTAAAAAATTAAAAGTAGGTATTTTATGAGCCACTTACGCCGTTCCTGAGGATGTAGTATTCCAAATCGCGGCCCGGCTCAAGCCAAACACCTTTTTTCACATCCTCGTCCGCCAAGAAGAGACCGTAATCTTTGGCTATTGGACAAAGAAACATATCAAATAACAACAATTCTGGACGTGGACAACAAAGTAAATTGCGGTGATTGTCAAAATAAGAACATGACTATTGAGAAATTTCCAAAAACTGTAATGGATAGCAACTATTGATTCAATATTACTTTTGGAATGAGATTTAGGCGAATAAAATCTTATCTAACAAAACTTGGAACGAAGTGTCTGCAATACTGAAGTTGTTTTACAAGTGGATTCCTTGAGCAGTTATCAGAAAAACATCATATTTGCCCGTACATCATATAATAAAAGTACCTAATACGTAAAGTTCTACTACCCTTAAGATAAAATTTACCTACGATACAGGAACCATACTCATACGTGTATGATTTGACAATGAGAATAGTGTAGCACATCATTGAAAAATGATTGACAGAACATTTTAGTGAATTTGTAAGCGTCAAGGCACAAGAAGCTTTATCTCGATTGCTTGACATCAGATATCAGGACAGGGCCGGAACAATGGGGGGGGGGGGGGGGCAGAGGGGGCGGTTGTCCCTGGCGGCAGGGTTGAGGGGCGGCAAATTTCTGGTTGCAGAAAATTTGTTTAATACAGTTTGTAAAAGTTTTTAATGAGCGAAACGTCATAAGGAACGTCAATTAAGTAATTTCAAAACTGCACAACGTAATAAACAAACTAAACAAACAATAATTTTACAATAGCAATCAATATAAATTGCAACGGAGTAGAAAACACTGAGAGCCCTAACAGCATAGTTAGCAGCACAGCAAAGTTTGTTTACAATTTCAGCTGATCGTCATCCCAGTCAAGATCACTTGAAAACGTCTAGAGCTACCACTACACTAGAACTCATTTTAAAGAACAAGCTTGAAGAAATGTACCCGAATATTACAGCAGGACTTGAAATATTCCTCACACTTCCAGCATCAGTTGCTACCGGAGAAAGGAGTTTCAGCAAGATCAAGTCGGTCGAAAATCACCTAAGAAGTTCTATGTCTCAACAAAGACTCAATGATCTTAGCATTATTACCATCAAACACAAGCGAGCCTCAAACATTAGCTTTCATAAAGTGATCAAAGAATTTGCCTCCAAAAAGAGTCGTAAAGTAATCATTAGAGATTAAGTTGTGACGCATCTAAATTCTATTCTACTACTACCTACATACCATTGTTATTTATAATAATGTATAAATTATAATACTTTATAAAAACTAAATAATTTATTTGTTTACCTGGTTGTGTGATGTCTCATCCACTTTTTTTTTAAGGTAGTTGCTCCAAAATTCACTTCAATTATAATACTTTATAAAAACTTAATCAACTTTTCTTAATTTATTTGTTAACCGATTCCATTTTTGTTTAATTTGTGAGGGATTTTTTGTTATGGGTGAAAGGGGGGGGGGGGGCGGCAAATTTTAGTTTGCCCCCCCCCCCCGTTCCTCAAAAATGGTATAGATCCGGCCCTGTATCAGGATATAATTAAAGATATCAGATATCATATCGAACGCAACCACTCTTGTAACCTAGTTGAAGTTTTCCGAGACACATTGTTGACCACTACACTTCTTTCCCCTTCTGAGGGGTTGAAGCCGGTTAATCTGACCATTATAGCTGTGACGACCACTGGTTCTGGATTTGTTTTTGAATAGTTACAAGAGAACGCCTTCTCGCAAGAGCCAGTTGTAGAAATATTGAACATAAAACCTCTAGAAATCTAGTTCTCAGTTCTCCGAAACATTGACGACAGACCATAATAATATGTTGAGACGGAAACGTCTATTGGCTGGGAACGTGAATACGAAATATACATCTACTTGGTAGTATTTTTCTTTCCGTTTCCACCCTTAAATTGGTCTAAAATGGAGGCAGGAACTGGTGCTGGAGTACATGGGGCCAAACCCAGGTGGAACGTTTCAATTCCACTAGGGGAGCACACCTCTGTGTTCCAAGCAGAAATGGTGGCAATCGAGGCAGCAGCTGCTGAGAGCCTTAGGAGGGGACACAAAAAAAGCCCACGTCCGCATCCTCTCAGACAGCCAAGCCTCGATAAAAGCATTAATGGCACCAACCATCTCTTCACGATTGGTTTGGGACTGCATGCAAACCCTTAATAACCTGGCAAAACACAACCGGGTTCGCCTGGAATGGGTGCCAGGGCATAAAGGAATACCTGGTAACGAGAAGGCTGACCAGCTTGCAAGAAGGGGCTCCCCAACCCCATTTGTAGGCCCTGAGCCGGCAGTCGGTATACCAAAAACCGCCTTCAGGGGGACCATCAACATGTGGGTCAATTAACAAACCACTAGTAGATGGCTCAATATCGAAGGACATGTCCACAGTAAACTTATGGTGGAGAAACCCAACACCAAAATTACTGACTGGCTACTAGGCAAAAACCGTAGGGAACTAAGAACAATGGTCGGCCTCATAACCGGCTTTGTACCCCTAAGGTTCCACCTACACCGCATTGGGGTAACACAAAGTACAACCCTGTGCAGGCTATGCGAGGAGGCTGACGAAACGGCATCCCACATAATATTTGAGTGCCCTGCACTCACATCTCGCAGATTTGAACTCTTTGGGGTACTTTGAGATTCATTCAGAGTGAACAACTAATCAAGGGCCTCAAACCTCTTACCAAGGGGCAGAATCTCCTTGATTAAAAGTAAAACTCCCAGGAAAGTACAATAAGCCAGCAGGCTTCCGTGCTGGGGGCCCCCAAACCCCCACCCTGAGAGTTTTATATATATTTAAAAAAAAAAAAAACCCTTAAATTGGAAATAATAAAAAATTGTTTTCGACTTGGAAATCCCCGACAGCCTTCCTTATTAGAAACCAGATCGCTAACAAGAAAGAAAGTTATAATATAAAATCGTATTTTGATGCTCCACGCTTGATGTTTCTAATTTAATTTAATCAACAATGCGTTCCCAATGATAACAGCGCATTATCTAGTTAGGGGCCGACAAAAGACCACAAGTGATACACTTTTAGGTCGGAGAATGAGCGAGAGAAGAGCCTATTTTACGTAGCAATTAACACCATCTGATAACAAACTAAACACCGGCGAGTTGATAATGAGGGACCTATACGAGTGAGATGGTGGGAAGTTATCCACACAAAGATACAAACACATATATACACGCATATAAATATTAGTAGGCGTCGTCTACTCACCTTCCCCCATGTTGGCCTCCGTTATCTTTTCCCTGATAATTCGGCAAGCGTCGTAAACTGTCGTCGACGGGTCGAAGCCCATCGTCTTCGTGACGTTTTTCTCGACGATCGAGATCCGGAGCTGGAGCGTGGCCATATCGGAAAGGCTTCTTCTCTGCAACATAATTTGTTCAATATGTAATAAAAAATAGTAGTGGGTGTAGGTAGTTGGGTGACCACATTCATTTCGAATTTTCCACGTCCCTTTCTCACCGACAAACCATCTTCTAAATCGATCAATGCACCGCGTCCCCCGTTCTGCAAACCTCTTCTTAAATTTGTACCCTGATTTAGACTTCTTCAATAGTACTACTCTTGTATCTCTGAAATCTCAAGTGCTCTCTTCTCCCGCTTTGTTTTGACTATTATGTCAAAATTGCTCTACTGACTTCATAAGTTACTGTTTTGTTATATTATTACTGTTATTTAGTTATCTATTTATTTACGGGCAAGCCCAATACATAATAAAAAAACGCTGCAAATTCTCTCACTGGGGTTTATTATTCAATTGCCTTGCGTTCATGATTTGAATTTCTACTAAGCTTTGGAGTGTGCGTGTTTCACAGGTGATAGAGCGATAATTGAATTTCAGGAGATATGTATAGAGCACGTAAATCTGTTTTCCTATTTGGATTGATCAGTTGATCATATTTCTGTGCCTCCTGAAATTCAATAATTGCTCTGTCACTTGTGAAACACGCACACTGTAAAGCTTAGTAGAAATTCAAATCATGAACGCAAGCCCATTGAATAATAAACGCCAGTGAAAGAATTCGCAGCGTTTTTTTATTGAACCTCAATACCCCCCCCCCCCACAATAAAAACATCTATAATTTATCAAGTCCTTCAGCACTCGTATTGCGTTAAAACTTCCCCAAATCCAAATTTAAACGATATAGCCAAAGGTAGACTGATGTAGAGGAGGCACACAAATATCATCAACTGATCAATCCAAATAGGTGTTTTGGTAGAGAACCGATTTACGTGGTCTATGCATATCTCCTGAAATTCAATAATTGCTCTATAACCTGAAGAACATGCACACTCCAAAGCTTAGTAGAAATTCAAATCATGAACGCAAGCCAATTGAATAATAAACCCCAGTGAAAGAATTTGCAGCGTTTTCATGTTGTTTTTCTCAAATTTGAAAGTTATTATGTACACGGAATCGTAACTTTTGTTATGCTGTTGTGAGTTAGGCTTGCCCGTGAATAAATAAATAAACAACCATTCACAGTAAATTTAGGAGCGGGAGAGGAATATATAACCGATAAATTTGCACTTGCGCAAACAAAGGCTCAAAGAATTCTAGTGATTCTATCTCGCTAAAATGTGTAGGATAGATAAGGAATCATAAGATTCAATGATCTTTTATCAAATTCGATTGTATTATCATCATGTCCCTTGTAGAATCAGCACGACAGGTCCGCAATACATGTCGATACACCCATTTGAAGGCGTTGATGTGTGCAGGAACATGTCCTGTGGCATTTTGTCTCTTAGTAAACTTGTAACAACCTAATTCAACAAGTTTTAAAATTATTTACAACATTTTAATGATCAACATTCAAGTTGCCTATACGAGGAAACCAAGTGTCACACCCAAGTTGGCAGACTTTTTCTAAATTCACACCACACCGAATATCCAATACGGCAGTTACGTAATTGGGGTTGGAAACTGCTTAGGAACTCTCTCAAAACATAACACAAGTATCAGTATACCTGCAAATGATGCTGAGAAGCATACAAAATTTTACTAACAGAACCAAATCAGATTAAATGAAAACACGCAATTTTTTGAAGTTGATTACAATCATCTCCGAAAAAATGGATCAATCTTGATTACGTCGAGTGAGTTATAACGGTTAATGAGAACATCATCTAAGTAAAATGAATTTGAGGAGACGGATAATAAAGGGACGAATATCATCAAGAACAAAAATGTTGATTGATTTTGGAGAATTTGCACAAAATGAGAGGACAGTCACACCAACACCACGCCGTTAATAATTGATATGGAAAATTATATCCATTACTGATTGATTAAAGTGAAAAAGATGAAATAAAATAAGCGCTGGCGTGGGCGGGACTTGGGAAATTCAGTAATAAACGTTGGGAGCGGAGAGCGGAGCCAAAAGATCCACGAAGATGACTATAAATAGAAGATGACTCGACGGCAGTAAGTGGGACGCTGTTCGGCCTTCACAGCTTCTCACCGGAAATGAAGGAGAGACGACGAACGTACCTCGGAACATACGAGTACGCGGTATGTCTTGTACGGACTTGGTGATGTGACATGTGTATTATGTACAGACTGAGGAGCAACGACGTTCATATTTTGCAAAGCATCACGAGTACAAGTCATCATCATTTTGCAAAAGCTATTGCAATGGATCTTTCCCTTTCTTCATCCCCAGTAACATGACGAATGATGAATTATGTACAAGCCATATCCCCTCCGATAAATTCTAACAGGCATCCATCATAAGCCTTGCTTATAAAACTTGACTTTAAAAGTACCTCCTGAAAATGCAGGTTCCCATTACAAGAAAAATTTAATTATTAAAAAAAATATTATGACGATGATAGTGCGCATTAGCATAACAATGTCATATTTCGACGCTTAAAGTGCAACATGTCGTATCTCACTTTTTGGCTGCTTTGAGTTATGCACATTACTTGAATGAAAAAAACGCGGGGAATCGAATAGAACAGTTGATTTTGGGCTAAAATCGATATTAGCGCGTATATCGGGCTTTTTGTGAACTTATCATATCAAAAAGTCCTAATCAACTTGTCATATCTAATCAGTTTTTGTCTCTCCTGAAAAGTTGAGACATATGAGATACGACATGTTGCACTTTAAGCGTCGATTTATGGCCTATGCAAAAAATTAAAAGGTTAAAATTGGAACTTTTCAGCGTTTTCAAGGGAGGTTCTGTGGATTATAATGTGGTACACCATGTAATGATGATGAGGACATACTTTTGCCCAACCACCACCAAATTGCGTCTTACAGTTAGGGATGGGACATCGGCATCGATATATCGATATTTTGCCATCGATGCCAGACATTCGATTGACGTTTTGGCTCCGATAACATCGGTTTGGTTTAATCTTCACTAACTGAAAATAATTTCATTTGGTGTGCTTGTACTAACGTGAAAAAAAAAATATATATCTTTCAACTGCTGCAGTATGAGCGAATTTTCGAAGAAAAAAAAACTATTGTTCTCGGTCGAAAATATTTTCAAAAAATGCGTCTCAAAGCATTCTAAATCCACTGTCATAAAGCTCCTAAACTCATTCCAGACGATAGCTCTCGATAGAATTGAGAGAAAGTTCTAATTTGCACAAAAAACCTATCTAAGCTTTCAAAACGCTAAATTTGAAGATGGGCACAATCGCCTCACTCGAAGGGGAGATTTGGGGGCATTTCAAACGGGGGAAAATTACCCGAAAACCCCCAAGTAGGCGACTCTCTTTTATATAGGTTTTTTGAACTATCTCACGATGGTGAAATCGGATTGGAGATATCTCAATCCGTTGTAACTAGAGCAGTTTGAAGATGATAAAACGAGGTAGATGGGCAAAATTGGAAAAACAATTATGAGATTCTTCAGCTTTCAAAAATTTCCAAATTAAAATGAGGTATCACATCTGTTTTTTGCGTTATTTTTCCTCATGCAAAACTAGTTTGAAACTCATTTCATCATGCTACATTACTGGAACTTTTTACCATCTCCTTCAGCGTTGAAGTACCTTTAAAATGAGATATAATTTTTCACAAAATAAAACTGTTGATTTTGCATCAATATTCCTCATAAACGCCATGTGATAAGGATACTGTTAACTGATAAGGATAAACGACATGGATAATATCGATGTTTTCACCCGATATTGGACGACAAATCGATGCCAACATCAAACATCGATATCGATATGAACATGGATGTTTTGTCTCGATCCCATCCCTACTTACAGTTACTGAAGTTGGTTACTAGAACTGAGGGACCCCAGATAAGTTCTTCCATATTCAAGATGGCGAATTTTGTAATGGAGAATTTCGTATAGAATACAAAATGACACGTATGAAGGGGCATTCATCAGCTGGTAGAACCCCGGGGAAAATTTCCTTCCTACTTGATCTAAGTTGAAACCGTTTGGCCACTCTAATCTCGATCATCCTCATAGGTACAGAATTGCTGAAGGAGTTTTTTCAGGGTCAAAAGATAAGACACTTAATTTCAGTCTCTACGTGCAGCCCTACCCCGTTCCTACCCACAACGATTCTGGTGTATCACCAGTCCTGCATCTGTCAGCATATACAACTCTGTCCTTGCTCTCCTCAGCCTTCGATATTACGTAGAAATGAAGGCATTAAATGGAAGCCTTCGCGAAGATCAGGAAGTTGTCATTTCTCGCTCAGTAGTGGGCCAACCGATGAATTTTGTTTCACTCGCTGTGGCAGGCCAGACTTACCGAGCACTTTCAGCGCCTCAGGACTTTCTACACCGTCAATTGTTCATTCTTTACTGAATCAACTTTAACACGGACGCCTACAATACGTCTGGAGAGGGCTTAACCAGCAGGAGCATCAAGAATACAATTGGTGCAAATACAGTACTGCGTACTGATAAGCTGCGTGATTCCTCAGGCTCTTACTCTTCTATAGTTGCGTTTGAGGTTGTTCTCCTATGGGTGACAATCTTCAGCAGAGGGATCTCTGGGACGAATTCCTTTCCTACTCGACCTACCCTGCTAAAATTTCAAATAGAGATCCCTTGGAACATCAAAACGTACAACATTAGTACGAGTGGCGAGGCGTGACATATTTGCTAGGTCATCGTCAGTGGCGGCGATTAGTAACAAGAAGTGGGGGGGGGGGGATTTGAGGGGCCCTACCCCCCCCCCCCCGCAAATAAGGGGGTCCGGGGCCCTTCCCCGGGAAATTTTGAAAAATTAACTGTCAAAAACGACAATTTAAGGTGTTTTTGACGCACAAAATTCATGTTTTTTATTGTTGAAATCAGTTAATTTGAATATTTTCATTATCTCAGCTCACACAGGAGATTGTTAAATGTCGCACAAACTAAATCACAACAACGCACCACAAACCACTTTGACGTCTACAAATCCTGCCTTGAGGTTGAAAATCTGTAACCCAGTCGTTGTGACTTTGAACTGAAATTCCACGGACGCCACCGAGAAGTCACAAGAGCTCACAAAGGTTGCCGACTCGCTCGAAGTTTGCGTGTTTCAGCACGAGCCTTAAAGTGATTTGATTGGTCGGAGTTTTGGAGGGAGTAAGAGGAGGGGGCCCTCCGCGGTGGGTGCGGGGTGTCTATGAGATACACAGAATGACAGCGCTTCCACACAAGCGCCAATGAGGCAGTGATTGCGCCAACAGCATGAACATTTTTCTTTCATAAACAGGGAATTGTATATTTAACATTAGTATTAACTAATTCTTTAAATGTATTAAATCGTCTGGTCATCGCCAAATCCAGAGATGACCACAGGCTTTGCCACTGATTAGTACTTAGATGTACTAAGAAGGTACGGAACTGTTGAGGCTAATATTCTTTCCTAGTCGATGTATGCAGCTGAAATTTGAAGTTGTGCTCCTGAGGCACATCTGGAGGTCCCTCATGGATGACAATTTTCAGCTGAGGGATCTCTGAGCCTTCTTTCCTACTCGACCTATGCTGATGAAATACGAAATAAGAAACCCTTCAGAACAACAAGAATAGAATTACTAAGTACACAGGCTTACTAAAAAACTGAGGGATCAGGAGGCTATTCTTTACCAATCGACGTAAGCAGCAGAAATTTGAAGTAGAGCTCTTTGGAGTGCCAAGAGTAAAACTACCCAATCTTATGGATGCCATTCTTCGGCTGCGCGGTCTCTGTGGATAATTTGTGAAATGACTGACCTTCCAGTTAGACTTATGCGTATGTATTTAAGGAAGATGAATGAATAGGGAGTAGGCTAGCAACCTATGTGCCACGCAGATGGAGTCAAGGTGGCCACGACCATCCCGGACCCATCCACCACGTCAGCGTTTAGGGATGCTCCCACTACTAGAAAGCACCCCTTCTGTATATCACGGCGACTACTCTTCTCACAACCTGGAATTGAAGGAACTACTGACAAGTTTTGCTTTTTCGTTCACTGCTCAATCGTACAAGTAGACTGAACGCATTACATGCCGAGAAAGCAGCTCAAGAAGCCACGCGCCTGACGTTTTCTTCACCCTCTTCCAACCATTCACAATACGAGTACGTTCCGTGCACTTGCCGCGAGGTTAAGGAACGACGAAAAAAAAAGGAGGGATTGTGCATTCAAGAGAGAAAAACACGCCAAGTGACCTCAATCAAGGACAGAAGGCGTTTTAAAGTGGGACGGAGGTAGAAATGTAGTCACCTTGAGGATCTACGAATATGGGCAACTAGCGGAGCGCTCCGCTCCTCCGCCTGTCCGTATCCGACGCGGACGGCTTTCATTTCATCTCCCCGAGTTTCAGCGTCCGGAACGCGTCTCTTGCGAATTCAGACGGATTTCTAAGGCCTCTCGTCCACTGGAAGCGGAGAGCTGCGAACCCACTTAGCAGGAAAACGCACGAACGATCCTAACATATGATTGGGATGGGGGCTGCGCTCAATTTGCCCAGTTCGTCTGTTTTCGTGCAAACTCGCGGGAATCCTATTCTGCCAGGATTTTTCGAACAGGTGCAAAACGAAGGTTGAAAATTATGGCCGCTGAAAAGCTGATATCGCTTCTGCAAGACAATTACTGCATTTTTTCGAGTTTTGTGTAGATATTTTCAAGAATGCCTCGAAAAGTGTCCTTTTGGTTTATTATTCAATAATAAACCATTGTAATCGCTTTCGAAAAAAAAAGTTTTAACCCCCCCTGAAAATTTCATGGTTTACGTTTCAAAGGGTGTAGAATCCAAATCTGCAATAACAATTTTTCCGTCCGTCCGCCGTAAGCACGATTTCTCCCAAACGGCTGGAGCAAAAAATCTGAAATTTTCAGGAAAAATCAATATTGGTCCGACAACGCCCTAATTCTTGCGACAGCACTCTCACTTAATTGAAAGTGCCCTTTAAGGGTTGTCAAAGTTTTGTAAAATCCCTACAAACCTCAAAAAAAGTCAAGGCGGCCTAAATTTGGACTTTTTTTGAAGAACTTTCCATGAAGAATCGAATGAGCCCTTCCCCAGGTCCGTAGCTATTGACGATGTATGGCCCGATTTATGGTGCCAACATTTGCGTCATTTTGGTTTATTATTGTTTGTTTGTAACGTAGTGATGTCCGGCCGATAGCGTCGAGTTGTAGTGAATGTGGATACTGGAGTGATAGCCGATGTGGATACTTGTAGTTTATAGCCGATACACGGGTTGAAGCATTCTTATATGCATGAAACGCTGATAATATATAGGTAAATATTATTCAATATTATTACTGGGGTAAATAAGTATTCTTTCACTGGGGTTTATTATTCAATTGGCTTGCGTTCATGATTTGAATCTGTACTAAGCTTTTTGTGTGCGTGTTTCACAGGTGATAGAGCGATTATTGAATTTCAGGAGAGTGCATAGAGCACGTAAATCTGTTCTCAACCAAAATACCTATTTGGATTGATCAGTTAATCACATTTGTGTGCCTCCTGAAATTCAATAATCGCTCTATCACCTGTGAAACACGCACACTGAAAATTCTTTCAGTGGGGTTTATTATTCAATTTTAATCATTTTAGTTGCATTCATGATTTGAATTTCTACTAAGCTTTGGAGTGTGCGTGTTTTACAGGTGATAGAGCGATTATTGAATTTCAGGAGATATGCATAGACCACGTAAATCGGTTCCCAACCAAAACACCTATTTGGATTGATCAGTTGACGATATTTGTGTGCCTCCTCTACATCTGTCTACCTCTACATCGTTTAAATTTGGATTTGTGGAAGTTTTAACGCAATACGAGAGCTAAAGGACTTGATAAATTATAGATGTTTTTATTGTGGGGGGGGGGGGTATTGAGGTTCAGTAAAAACGCTGCAAATTCTTTCACTGGGGTTAATATTCAATTGGCTTGCGTTCATGATTTGAATTTCTACCAAGCTTTGGAGTGCGTGTTTCACAGGATAGAGCGATGAATGAAATTGAACAATAAACCCCAGTGAAAGAATTTGCAGAGTTTTTTTTTTTTTTTTTTAGTTCGTAGAAGGGAACAAGGCCAATAATTATTATTGGATTATAATCCAACGAAACAAAGACTAATTTTTATTGCAATGCATTCAACAAAACACGTTCAATTCAATAAAATTGCATTAATTCAAGAGAAAGTTCACTTATGGACCCATGTTTACAGAATCCTTTTGTTCAGAATTGAATTTTCCACAAAATCCTACATCATCCGTTTTACAGGTTATTTTGGTTTCTGCAGAGTTCTTATTTCATATTATTCTGTTAAGTATTTTACTCTTTCAAACTTATGTCATTAGAACGGTAATTTTCATTAGTTTTTGTGCTGTAAATTTATTTTATTTGTTGAGCTGTTGGAATAAAAATTAAATTACTTAGCGTGTACTCAAACTTTCTGAGTGATATTTTAAAACAAAAATTAATTCATAAATAAATTTTTATCTAGAAAATCTTCAATTTTTCACGTGTTAACTTTTATAATTCTGCTGACCTCATCCTTTTAAATGATTCGATTCGTTCAAGTTATTCTTGTTAAATGATTCATAACAATTAAATTAAATTACCTCCTTCCTTAGTGTGCACTCATAACTTTCTGAGTGGTATTTCAAACAGAAATTAATTCTAAAATAGATATTTGTCAAGAAAATCTTCAGGTTTTTAAATATTAACTTTTATAATTCTGCTTATCTCATCTTTATAAATGAGTCAATTTGTACAAGTTATTCTATTGGGTTAAGAATTAAATTTTTCTCACTCATTAGTGTGCACTCATAACTTTCTGAGTGGTATTTCATTAATTCTAAAATAGATATTTGTCAAGAAAATCTTCAGGTTTTTAAATATCAACTTTTATAATTCTGCTGGACCTTATCTTTTTAAATGGTTTTAATTTGTTCAAGTTATTCTGTTGTAATAAGAATTAAACTACTTTAATAAGTGTGAGTACTTATAACTTTCTGAATGATATTTTAAAATAAAAATTGAGCCCAAAATAAATTTTTGCCAGCAAAATTTTTCACATGTCAATCCTGCTGAAGTCATCCTTTTAAATGGTTTGATTTTTTCAGGTTACCATGTTGGAATAAGAATTAAGTGATCTCCCTTCCTTAATTTTGCACTCATAACTTTCTGAGTGGTACTTTAAACCAGAAATTAAGCCTACAATAAATTTTCAACGGAAAAATATTCAGTTTACAAGTCAACTTCCATAATTCTCCTGACCATTTCAAAAGGTTTAATTTGATCAAGTTATTTTGTTGGAATAAGGATTAAACTACTTCCCTCAGTTTGTGTACTCATAACTTTCTGAAGGATGTTTTGAAATAAAAAATTAAGTTTAAAATAAATTTTTGTCAAGCAAATCTTCAGTTTTTCACTTGTTAACTTTTATAATTTTACTAACCTCATCGTTTTGAATGGTTCAATTTTCAAGCTATATGGTACTCATTTGAAGACGAAATTGATTATGAATTTTGGATGTTTGAAGGAAATCGAGGTACCTAAATGGAGGTATTTAAATAGAAAAGAATTGAGATTATCATGAGTGTTAGAAATTTATACACTTAGTTTGTCAAGTTGATTAACACTTTCACCCTCCTGATAACTCCGAATGCGTAATGTCGGAGTTTTCACGGAAACTAGTACAGATTTCAGTCGAATCGATAGGTTTAGTCAGATATTGGTCTGATATTGGAGAATGGATGACTGAATACCTCATTTTTATTTTGCTATAAAAGAATTGCATTGCGTAATCATGAATGGGGAGTTGAATATTTAGTAAAGTGAGATTTGATCATGAGATTTGAATGATCGGAATGTAGATACGGTGTTTAAAACATTTTGGGATTATTCGGTCGTAAGTGGATCGTATAAAAATTTGTTTTATCAGGATTTTTTGTGTTGTGAAATATTGTGTTGAATTTTATGGACATTTGGTGTTTATTTTTAGTTATTTTATTTGATTAGGGAAACTTACTCGTTTTATAGAGCGTTGGGGGAGCAAGTGAGCGAGGAGGAACTGACGGCAGCAGCACTCGGAGCATCGGCACCTCTCGCATATCAGCGACGTCCCGGAGGGCGCCGAAGTTGGCGTCAGCGACGTCAAAGACATCGGAGGCGACGACATGATAAGAGGCCGTCAGTGACTTGGTGTCACCTGAAGGCTTTGCGGCACCTCGATGCGAACCCGCTGTCAGGAGGCGCGGACCCCCCGTCGGGACCCTTCGAAGGACGGACCATGAAAGGGAGGTTTTCGGAAGGTGAGCACCGCGGGGAGCGAGGAGCAACGAGGAAATACGAAGGGCGACCGCGGGGGCGGCCAGGAAGCCCTCCGGGTTTCGATTCCCCCCTCTATCTGTCAACATGCGCAGAAACGGTCCGGAGGCGGCGGAATATGAGAGGGGAGGCGGACGCTGGAACAGCCGGGGGCGGCTGGAGGCGGGGGCGGGGCCGGGGGACGTCGAAATGCCGGGTTACCTAAGTAGCCCCGGGGTCGAGTTTTAGGGCGACCTCTGGAAGTTCGGGAGCCTCGTGAGTTGTCAAATGCAGAACAACACAAATTAACCGGGCATGAGCAGATAAGAAAGTTCTTCGGGCCCCCAAAGGGTTAATAATGTGAGGACAGGACACCTACCACCGCAGAAAACACCCATACATTACGAAAGGGGAATTTCCCTCAATCGCCTTTTCCTCTAATTCATCGTTATTGTGCAAACATTGCCCAACCAAACATTTCAACTCCCTCCGAAATACAATAACACGTATCAACTACATGAAAACGTATTAGAACATGGAAGGAAGCACATAACGCACCAACCAAAACATAGTGCAACATAGTGGAGCACATAAAACCCATCAGCTATCCAAAAATTGTCGAAAATTGCTACAAAATCAGGAAATATTCGCTGTTATCTCCGCAAAATTATCAATCAACCCCAAGAGGCATTCGCAGCAAGGGAAGATTTGATTTCACAAACGTTTCTCCACGTTTACTGCCTCCTCAAACTGTACTTTCACACAACAATCACTGAAAACCTATTAAAACTTTGACGAAGGAACGGAAAAAACGGAACACGGGAAACAACATTGAAAAAAAATATATAAAAAACAAAGAAAACCCATTAACAACCCCAAAAATCAAGCGAAACGCTCCAAATTTACAAAATTTTGCTCCTAATTCTTCCTTACAACCGTAGATAACATCCCTATATTACGGAAGGGGAATTTTCCTCAATCGCCTTCTCCTTTAATTCATCGTTCTTGTGCAAACATTGCCCAACCAAACATTTCAACTCCCTCCGAAATACAATAACACGTATCAACTACATGAAAACGTATTAGAACATGGAAGGAAGCACATAACGCACCAACCAAAACATAGTGCAACATAGTGGAGCACATAAAACCTATCAGCTATTCAAACATTGTCGAAAATTGCTACAAAATCAGGAAAAGTTCGCTGTTATCTCCGAAAAATTGTCCATCAACCCCAAGAGGCATTCGCGGCAAGGGAAGATTTGATTTCACAAACGTTTCTCCACGTTCACTGCCTCCTCAAAATGTAATTTCACACAACAATCACTGAAAACCTATAAGAACAAAGACGAAGGAACGGAAAAAACGGAACACAGGAAACAACATTGAAAAACAATATAAAAAACAAAGAAAACCCATTAAAAACTCAACAAATGACGCGAAACACTTCCAATTTACAAAATTTTGCTCATAATTTTCACCTACCACCGCAGAAAACACCCATACATTACGAAAGGGGAATTTCCCTCAATCGCCTTTTCCTCTAATTCATCGTTATTGTGCAAACATTGCCCAACCAAACATTGGTTTTAACTCCCTCCGCCTCCTCGAAATGCAATATCACGTATCAGCTACGTGAAAACATACTAGAACATGGAAGGAAAAACGTGCAAACCAAAATATAGAATGCAACATAGTAGAGCACATAAAACCTGTGAGCCACTGAAACAATGACGAGAATCGCTCAAAAATTACGAAAATTTGCTGTAATTTCAGCATAATTGTCAATCAACCTCAAGAGGCATTTGCAACCCGGAAAAATGTGCCTCTAAAAAGATTTTTCCACGTTCTCTGCCTCCTCGAAATGTGATTTCACATATCAACTATTTAAAAACCTATTGGAACATAGAAGAACGAACGTAGAAAACAACATGAAAATCAACAAAGAAGAAAAACGCAACAAAACACTGGGAACCCATCAAAAACTCATATAATAACGCAAACTGCTTCAAAACTACGAAATTTTACCAAAAAATTCCACTATGGGGGGTATGCGCTTCAAAGAAGGCATTTTCAACCTGGAAATATTGGAATCCGAATTTGAAAAGGTTATTTCGCGCTCTCTGTTTTTTGAAATGATGATTTTTTGAATAATGCGCGACTGATTGTGTCGTGATTTTTTGCTATGGGATCTTAAAACCTATTCCAGACGATTTTCAGTCCAAAATGACTAGCAAATGACACCAAACTCGCTCTTGTCAGCAAAAACAACGTTTTGAGCTTGTGAGACAATCGGGTTGGCAAGGAGTTGAGACCGAAGAACTCCCGAGGTTAGGACCACAAGAGCAGATTTTTAAGTCAATTGTACGGCCTTTTACAGCCTGTACGGCGGACGGTCATTGAAGATTTTGATTCTTCGCACCATGGAACGAAAAATGACCAAGTTATAAAGAATTCACCAATCAGAGGTTAGTAAAATAGCTATCAACTATCATAAGAGCCGACAAGCCAATTTTTTATCTCTCAAGAGTTGGAAGCTATCAGAGACGTAACAGATTTCTTTGCGAAGAACTAGCTGTTATATGGGAATTCTTAACCTTTAACCAATGCTTTTGAGACTTTGAGAACAACGCAATGCACTGTATTCCTGGAGTGGTCAATGAGCTATGTCACAGCTCTTTTCCATTTGTACGTGACGGACCAGCACACGGTGCTGACCAGCATTCGGCAAATTTCCAGATATCAGCTACTGTGGGAGGAACGAGCGCAAATTTTGATGGTGATATCTCTGCAATAATGTTAGCTTGAACTATCTTGTGACGCAAAGCTCCAATCAAACAGCGATTTTCGTCAACCCCAAAGCAGGATTATTGCAATTACTGAAAATGCTTGTGGGTGTCTAGTTGAGCGCCTGCTGACTGTTGGATCCGTTGTATGGATTCAGCACTGCCCCACTCACTATGGGATACCAGGATATCAGAGAGCTGATACTCTCGCAAAAATAGTCCTTCCAGTTTCATCTATCCTGCCCAACAAGAAATCAAACGAACCCAGATCCTGAGAGTCTTAAACGCTGCGAAAAAGTTGATGGCCTAAGCATGACAACGTCGTAAATCATTTTCGCAGAATAGGAATTTATCATTTTTACATTTGCACCGTTTGCTATTAGAAGACATGAATATATTTTACACGAAAAGAAGACACAACTGGATCACGAATGGAGAGTGTAGGAAAAAGGTTGCACAATCAGGTTATATAATTCTGAATAATTCATATGAAAAGTGCATTTCTGGGGTGCATTTGGAATCTATGCAAGGAATTGAGTGCAAAAATATTTACTTTCGTTAGATATCGAAGATCTATAACTGAAAATAACAAATAGGAATTGAAACTGGCAAAACATACCAAAGCCCGTGGGAGTACAGATGAAAAACTTCGACCAAAGCGATGGATGCCCATATTGTTGAAAAATATAACACAGACTCAGAATCATAATCAAGACTGAGACTGTGTGCAGCTATCGTACTAATCTGGTGTAGTACAAATAAGAACTGTACTATCAATATGGGGTTGGGTGTCAGATTAGATGCTGGAGAGGTTTCGTTCGTAAAATAAACGTCGATGAATAATTTATTCTAGATATAAATAAGACGGTTGTCAAATAATGTACGCGGGTGGTGTCCGATGAGGAGGATCATGGAACCCCTTTGAAACTACGAAGAACTGAATAGAGAAGTGAACTGTTCAACTGAATTCGGAACAGGAGATACCCACCACTGGAGATACCTAACACGATGGATGCACCGAGGTCTAATTTGTTTCCACGAGTATAATCAGTACAACATAATTGACGTGTGAATGGCACAAAATAGCTGGAGATATGAACACTTTAAGCTAATAACTAAATATGTGCAAATTAGGCGTGACATATAGCTTAATCGAATCGACAAAATTATGTACAGATGATTAAAACGTGGCCACAGTTAAGAATTTTTTTCTTTAGTTTTGACAATTGTGGGCCAACAGTAGTACTGACTTTCTTCAGGACTCATTTAGAATATAGCCCGACCCATTGCCATATCCATTGCCTAAAACTATCAAAAGAACAATTTTTTCTATTTTTCATTAATTTTTTCTCACACCTTAATTTTGATCTAGTAGTGGCCACATCAAATTACGAAATTTCCAGTAGTGGCCACATGCATGTCTCAGTAGTGGCCACTTGACATTTTGCCCTCCTTACGTGTTTAATATCATTAAATTCAATACCAGATGAACAAAATTGATTCTATCCAGAGAAGCTCTAGGATACAGCCCAACAAACGAGGAAACTAGGAACGGTCATATTGAGAAGTTTACCACAATTTCCAATGATGCTCTGCGCACTCCTAGTTCAACCTCTGACTACAAGATACATGAGCTGTACCTCCTGCAAGTTTGAAGCCACTAGAGACCGGGAATCCTTATTTCAAATATAAACTTTAAAATGGCCACTACTGGAGCAGTGGCCACTAGGTGCCGTTACCTTACAGATGATTAAAACGCCACGGGGCATGTTCCTGCAGGCATCAACGCCTTCAAATTGATGAGCCGACATGTATAGCGGGATCTGCATTGTGTTCAGCGCATCTGCACAATTTGAATACAACCAAGAAAAGAAATTAATAGGAGGTGATTAAATCGGATTTCCCCAGTTCTCCAGCGAATTTTAGTGAAATCGGAGATTTGGTGAATTTTGAATATCTTATAGGCAGAGTTGATTTTTAAGCGATTAAATTCATAGGGGAAACTCTTCAGACTAACCTGAAAATTCCATTAAAATTGAATGTAAACTGTATCGATAAAGGTCGTTACATGGATGTATGGGCACATGCAATACACACAGACCCTCAGACAGACAAGCACGAGCCGAAAGTTGTTCAGAATGGTCTAATACGTTAAATGCTAGAGGAAATGTTGATTTTGGAGAAAAAAAGTTCATCTCCCCAAGTTTCCAATATCTTTAAACAAAAATAAAACGCAGGAAATTACTACAAAAAGTTGTTTTACCTATTAAAAGTAGTATACCTACGGTACATTATGGACACTTCCATGCCAAGTGATTCTATTCTACTCATAAATGAGCCAAAAGGTCCCTTCAGCTGATCAGTGAGTCTCGATTTTTCATCAGGTTTAGACATGTTCACATTCGGGTTGACATTTTTTGGTCAAAGTTCAGGCCATTAGGGACAGGGAACAGATGAACAAAAAGCAGACAGATCGGGTTCATTCGATCCGTTTAAGGGAAGACAATCGATTAAGAAGATGAAAACACTTCTTACTTCAAAAGTACTCGATATACTAATTTTTGCAGTCTGATTTCATCCAGTAGGATTGGTAAAAAGTGATTCGGATAATTTAGTCACAACTAGACCCGAAATGAGATTTGTTTACCCAAGTTTCATTAACTTTGGTATGGGTTTTCTGGAAAAAAGCTCCTAAAAGTAGAAGGAATTCTGGAATATACGCATCATGATTGCTGTTGTATCAGCAAATGATAAAGCCCATTTGGGCCTAAGGCTGCCAACTTTGGGGCTGCACGAACAATAGAAATGCCAAAACTATCCAGACAACCCAAAATAAAATCTTAAGGAGTATTGTCAACGCACAATGTATACAGCATTTCCAAATCTAATTCAACATTTTCCTAACCAAATTCAACATTTTCCAAACCAAATTCACAAATTCAACATTCAACATTTTTAACGAATAATTTGTTAAAATTATTTATTACGATAATAAAACGAATTATTTGTACTGGTGATGGATAATGTGCAAATTCAACGCTCTACCGGGATTCGACAACTGGTTGATTCAAGTGCATTCGATGGAATAAGTCAAATGTTTCTTCGACCTCATTCTCCCATGTTGAATCCAGATGAGAGTACATTTTCTAAAATTAAGACCGTGGTGAGGAATATTCTCAGCGAAGAACGATACCGTGTACTTACCACGTGCAACTGAACGGGGAGTAGCGGCAATAACTGCTCTGGGCTATGACTGCTCGAATTACGTTACGAACTCTTTGCTTCTTCTACCAGCGGTGGCGCCGGCTAACCTTTACACTAGGAAAAAATGTAATGTAAAAATGTAATGAATGTTGAAGTTGTTTTGTAAAACGTTGAATTTGGTTTGTAAAATGTTGAATTTGGTTTAGAAAATGTTGAATAAGATTTGGAAAATGTTGAATTACATTTGGAAATGCTATATCACGACAACTGATCTCCACCGCGACCTCAAAGTGGAAATGGTGAGTGACGCGATGAGAAGAATTGCAGCGGATCACGAAATTCGCCTGCACAGACACCAAAATCTCGAAATCCTGTATACCTTGGACAACAGAGGTACGGCGACTCGAGAGGACCAAGCCGCTGGACCTAGTTGTGACCTGACGCTGATTAGTGTTTGTGGCTTGCAGTGGTCTTAGATAATGATCTACTGAACCACAAAAACGCTGCAAATTCTTGCACTATGGTTTATTATTCAATTGGCTTGCGTTCAAGATTTGAATTTCTACTAAGCTTTGGAGTGTGCTGTTTCACAGGTGATAGAGCGATTATTGAATTTCAGGAGGCACACAAATATGATCAACTGATCAATCCAAATCTATTTAATCGAGAAATTTGTGCTTATGCATATCTCCTGAAATTCAATAATTTCTATCATCTGTGAAACACACACTCCAAAGCTTAGTAGAAATTCAAATCATGAACGCAAGCCAATTGAATAATAAACCCCAGTGAAAGAATTTGCAGCGTTTTCCTGAAAATTTCAGCTTTTCTGATTTTTCCTGAACATTATCAGAATGCTTTATCCCGTGTATCGGCTACAAATCCTTTTAGGAGTTTACTCCAGTATCCACATTACTCCATCACTACATCACTACGTCACTAGGTTACTGATATCAACACAAAAACAATAATAAACCAAAATAATGCGAATGTTGGCACCATAAATCGGGACATAGATCGGGAATGGTTTGACCTACGGACCTGGAGAATTTATGCTCATTCGATTCCTCGTGGATGTTCTTCAAAAGAAACAAATTTAGGCCGCCTTGATTTTTTTTAGGTTTTTAGGGATTTTACAAAACGTTTGACAACCCTTAAAGGGCACTTTAAATTAAGTGAGAGAGCTGGCTCAAGGATTGGGGCGTCGCCGGACCAACACGGATTTTTCCTGAAAATTTCAGCTTTTTTGCTTCAGCCGTTTGGGTTTATTGCAGATTCGGATTCTACACCCTTTGAAACGTAAACCATGAAATTTTCAGGGGGGGGGGGGGGGTTTAAATTTTTTTTTTCCAGCGCGATTAAAATGGTTTATTATTGAATAATAAACCAAAAGTGACATTACTTCATTCTAAATTAAGTTGCTAGTTGATTTGTATTAATTTAAATCAGTTACAACAATAAATAAATTCGGAAAAAAATAAGCATCTAGAAACGAAAAACAACAAATCTTCAGAGGGGGGTTAAACATCTATTTTCTAGGATGATTAAAACGGTTCATTATTCATAAAAAGCAGTAAACTGAATATAGAAACAACGAAAAAATTAATAAAAACGAACTATCGTATTGATTTTGGGATTTCAACCCACATATTTTAAGTAGAGACGTTGATATGGTACTAGAATTTATCAATGTTTCATAAATTTTGTTGCAATGGTTTACAAGAAACGCGACCAGATTTTAGTTCATTTGTCTATCGCCGATTTAGTTAAACCTCGACGTTGTGTCGAAATAATCCTAAATTTGATACTGCCTATCACAATTATTATCTTTTCTTCACGAGTTATTTTATAATTGCCAGCGACAGGTCATTAAAGGGTTGACTTTTGTTCATCTCACGTTCCATCCAGAATATTATGGATAAATAACTTAATCTCCCATGAATCGTTGTTGGAACGTTTTATCGTTGGAAACGGAAATTGATAGGTTCGCATCCTTTAGTATGGTTACAGTCAATCTGTCAGCCAAGGATGCTACTACGTCACTCGTTAAGCCTTGACCTTATGATGCGCGACCTACCTCATTAATTAAATTGAAGCCGATTTTCATGTGGGTCTTTAACTTCTAATATCCTCCGGGATTATTATGCAAATTTCAGTAGCGTAAGGTAGGAAGAACCAAACAAAACGTTTCAAAATAGCATTTTCAAATCGAATTAAGCCTGTTTTGCATAAGTACAAAATTAGATTCCGACTCTAACTACATGCAATGGAAGCATTCTATTCACTGTTGGTGAACGAAAAACATTTATGACATGATTTGGAGCATTTCTTATACCTAGAAACAGAGAAAATCGAAAGCTAGAATTATTCACGGAGGTTGATGCTAATCTGACTTAGGTTGCTAAGGTGATGTTTTCATAGATGACTGTTTCATACGCTAAATATGATTGATAATGTTTAGCAATGTCGACCTGTGATTCTGACCGATATGCATCAGACATTATCTAATATCGAAGAAAATTATTGTTACCAATGAAAGGTTCTATGAAAACTCAAGCTTCGGGGTAACCCTAGTGTATAATTCGCTCCTAGAGTAGAGTAGAAAATGAATTTAAGACGGTCCGGTCTCAATTAGGTGGATAATTGAAATATAGAGGGGAAGAAAAATAGGAAATTAAGGAGTCCTAATTGGGCAATGTAAGAATTTACATTTCAAAGGGATAATTTGAGTTCCTCATGGAGAACCCGGGCGGTTTATTTTTTCTGGAAGGGCCCGTTAAAAAAAAGGGATTGAATTACCGAGGATTCCTGGGGACAGCACGTGATTCAAAGCTTCCCTCTGCTACCATATAACGAATTAGGATGAAAATGAAGTGGGTGAGTTCGCATTATCAGTTATTCTGTGTCACAGAGCTACTGACGGAGAATCTTTGTTAGCAGAGAGTACCCGTTTATTCAGTGTGATGCGTCTGAGTGCCTCCTACTTGACATATTAATTTGTGGTAGATATGCTGATTAGTTGTATGATTAAAATTAATTAATTACCCCCATTCTCCCAAGTTACACGGTTCACGTAATTTTATGGCAAGCATTTATTCACATTTTCAAGTTGCTCAAATCAAATATCGCACCAGGGGATTCTCCCCTACTCATGTACTGGGAGCCCGGAAGACATTTCATAAATTAAGCAACTTATTTTCACAGATTTATGTCAGTCACAAGTATTTTTCTCTCTCCCTAGATTTGTTTTAACAATCTCCCTCTACCAGTAGAAAACGGATATTTTGAGTTGTTAAATTAGTGGGCAACACTGCATCAATATGCCGGTCAGAGAAAACCACGTGTTGATTTCTGCAGAGTCATCCACTAAGTCGAATGGCTCTGAAAGTGAAGCGTGTTCCAACAGTATTTTTATTGATCCTCCTTCCCTAGACATCATCAAAATAAAAAGGGATGTTTTTAAGTAATTACTATATTGTAGTTTTAGGTGTGACTTGGAGATGTTATAGCATTACACTTCCAGTTTTCAAGAATTCATCATCTGCCTCGGCCAAAATGTGAAATAATCTCATAAACCTCTCTCCCTGGAGTATGTCTCCCTAGAGTTCATTAAAAAAAAATTAATGTCTAGGGAGAAAGAAAATTCAAGTTTTTATACGTATTAAGACTGCATTAGAGGTATGACATAGGTATAGAACTAGAAAATTTAACTTCTTTCCCCTTATCCGTCACTCCCTTTACGGTTTAAATGTTCAATTAGGAGTAGGAATTTCGAGCAGACGGAATGTGAAATTCAAAGGAGTTTGTCGATACCACTGCAACCAGCTATATGTTTTTCTCTCTCTCTCTCTCTCTAGAACAATGCTCTCTCTCTGGAAACTGACAAAATTTCATAAATTCAATATTTGACAAACTACGTATGGAACTGTATGACTGGTTAGGGTGGTCGTCAAGGAACCTGCATAGATGAACTAGCATAACAAAAACGCTGCAAATCCTTTCACTGGGGTTTATTATTCAATTTCAGTCATTTCTCTTGCAATCAAAATATGAATTTCTACTAAGCTTTGGAGTGTGCGTGTTTCACAGGTGATAGAGCGATTATTGAACTTCAGGAGATATGCATAAATCTGTTGACAATCAAAATACCTATTTGAATTGATCAGTTGATCATTTTTGTGTGCCTCCTGAAATTACATAATCGTTCTCCCACTGTGAAACACGCACACTCCAAAGCTTAGTAGAAATTCAAATATCAAGAATCATTGAATAATAAACCCTAGGGAAAGAATTTGCAGCGTTTCATGCATATCAGAATGCATTAACCTGTGTATCGGTTATAAATCCATTTACGAGTTCACTCCAGTATCCACATTCACTACATCACTAGATTACTGCGATAAAAAAAAAACGCTGTTTATGTTTTGATTGCAGTAACCTAGTGATGTAGTGAATGTGGACGCAAATGTTGGCAGCATAAGATCATGCCATACATCGGGAATGGTTTGAGCTACGGACCTGGGGAGGGGCTCATTCGATTCCTCATGGAAAGTTCTTCAAAAAAAGTCCACATGGATTTTTACTGAAAATTTCAGCTTTTTTGCTTCAGCCGTTTGGGAGAAAACGTGCGTACGGCGGACGGACGGAAAAATATTTATTGCAGATTTGGATTCTACACCCTTTGAAACGTAAACCATGAAATTTTCAGGGGGGTTAGCATTTTTTTTTTTTTTTCAAGAGCGATTACAATGGTTTATTATTCAATAATAAACCAAAAACCCAAAAATTCAGACAAATTTGGGCCGGAAAATTGATGCTTGGAATAATCCATAATTTTGAAATTACTCATACATAAAAAGGGCAGCAGAATGGCATCAAGGGATCATGCCCTTATCTTTCTGTTAACAAGGTTGAAACATGTCCAATAGTTGAGTTTCAAAACATGAAGAGCAGCGCATGACTTGAGGGTAGAAGAAATTTAACTTCATTTTGATCTCAAATCAGCATCTTGAGTATTAGGAATAATTCATACAACGGATGACTTGACAGAGGCAGTGATCCTGGCTCAAAAACTAAGCCTCAAACGCAGCAGTGCATAACTCCCAAGTTATGATGGAAATGGATCGATTTCCCTTCCCGCTTCTTGAATTTTCTACGTCTAAGCATAAACCTGAAGCTTCAGGGTGTTGCAGGCATATCGTCTCCACCCTAGGAAGGGGCACAGTCTACTTGATCAACTACTTATTATAAACTCTGGATTAACTCTTGTTTTTCTTGGTAGAGCATTACATACCCAACCTGATACAAAACGAACTAGATCAATGATATAAACGATGAAAACTTCGGTGACTAATCTCAGTCCACATTGTATCGGCTTTTGAAATGAAAAACCGGCTCACCCCAGGAAACATAGCAATCAGAAGCTAACAGCAACCTCTTTGATTCAATCTTTATCGAATTTTCTCCGCCTGTCCATCAAACTGCTTAACATTTAGCGCGCAAAACCATGTTGAGAGTGAATTGAGTCTTTTGCAACAAATTTCGAGAATTTTTAAAATGTGTCGCCTCGGCTTTTAATTGACAATAAAAAGCCAAAACGCTACTAATAAAACGTCAACGATCAAAACAGAGAGTGACATAAAATTCCCTTGTCATGAAACAGAACTTCGTAGTAGAGGTTGCCCACTCACGGTCTTTCCAACGGATTTCAGGTCATTTCCCGGTTTTTAGTAGTGAATGAAAAGGGACTGAAACGTATTGCATTTATTTTTAGTGCAGTTCTAGGTAAAGGTCGCGACATTTCAACAAATTACCTTTAACACACGATATATTATGGCGATTTGAAGTAAACAATGAGACAATATTATTAAAAAATGGTTTATTATGGCATTATAACTGCTTTAGCTACGACCAAATAAATGTAATTAATGCAAAATTTATTGAGGTTCATTAGAAGACTTCCATTATAGAATTCAGATTTCGATTTTCAGCGTGTTGTCAGCTTACAGAAATGGTCTGAGTGTAATGGACAAATGTAAACCCTCAATTTGATTAAATGTTACTAAAATTCTTTATAGCATCTTACACGCATATTTTTTAACCGAAATTGAAGAACCCAAATTAGGGAGGTCTTCCTAAATGATGAAGGATATTGTAGCAAATGATGTATTAACTTCAATGGCCTGCTCTTCCAAAACTCTTCAGCAGTTTTGCATTTCAGAAGCCATTGACAGAAGCTGTGACTTGGAAATAGACCAAAATTCCAGTAGCCTACTGAAAAAGGATACAAATACAAATGGCCATAATTCAGGCAGTTTTGCTGATCCTCAGAGCAAATCTCTAGCGCCTGCAATGTCCAACAAGCAAGATTTGCTGAAACTATGGAGGAAAATGACAGGCATATGTTCAAACAAGTATTATCCTCTAGTTTGCCCTTAAAAACCCATGTAAACTTAATGATTGTTTAAATGACCTAATTGATGTAGTTATCAACATGAAAGGAATGCATAACGTGAACTAATTTTAAGATCTAGGACAGTTGAGAAGGACGAGCGAAGTGGAATGCTTGTCAAGATATATTTGTGACCGCAACTCAGTAACGTCTCGGCGTAAATTGATTCAGATTGCTTGTGGACTGTTGACGGCGAATGGAATAGCAGGTCTTTCATTTCCTCTCCTTACTCTCGCTAAACATTTAAAAGTCGCCGTTCGGTCTTATAAATACGTGGTCACTCAGAAAAACTCGACAATGCCTGCGATACGAATCACCAAAATGTGATGCAATGTTTCATTTGAGATGTGGTCGATAAGCACGAATTTCAGTACGGAAAAATAGAGCACGTAAGATGGTACTAGATTCTGTGATTCAGCGGAATACATAAAATCACTTAAAACAGTGATAAACATATTAAAATTCAGTAATATTCGAAGTGCGGCTGATTGGAAGGTGCCATTATAATATCATTCCGAAGAATGGAAAAGCTGATCATATTTCTGGGGATTATTGTATCGGTTAACTACCAACTTAACCCTTTAAGGTTGGTTCCGATGTTAGATAGGCGACGAGAGATCGGTACTCAGGTGGTTGGGCACATGTCTAGCGGGGAGTGTTTACATTTCCAACGTCCCCAAACAGATAAAGTAAACAGATAACATAAATTAATCTAGAGGTGTATTTCATCCACTCCCACCAATGATTCTAATGGATATAGAGTTGCTGTTTGCGCATGCGCATGAAATTCATTCCTACCAACAAATTTGGTCGATGATTGCATTGATTGTACTTCTTATTGACCATACTAAAGAACTTATTTAGCATATTATTACTTTAAAAGATTCACAATTCGTACACTGTGAATAACACCATCTAAAGATATCGCAGAGTTATAAAGAAAGCCATCGTTCACTTCTTGGTATCCACTAAAAGTAAAAGAACCCTACAGAGATTTACAAACATATCTGAGAAACACCATAAAAAATGCTCTAAATATGAGCATTAATTTTTTTTCTTTCCGAAACGGGGTTTTTCGGTTGACTATATGAAACAAGGAACGAGGAAATCAGAAACAGGGTTCCGGGGAATTTAAAAACTTGAACATCCTGGGTTTTGATTGGTGGTTCAGATTTTAAACCTAAAATCAGAATATTCTAGTACACTATGATTCACTGGAAGCGAGTGATGTATAGCGCTATATTTCCCAAGTCAACAAAAAATGAACCAGTAAAGGAGACGAACTTGTATGAGGTGGACAAGAACTTGGTTTTGTCCATATACACATTAAATGAAATAGAGTATAATAAAAATACACTATTGTTAATACTCAAGTGTTTTGAGAAAGATGTATTTTCATAAAATGGTACATCATGCTAAGTGATAGGATCACAAAACGTGATGAATGAAAATCATGCTTTATTGGCAACAAAATGCATCGAAGATGGTAGAGAATAACGCCGAGCAAATTCAAAATTATTGAACAGGTGTTGCAGGCAAGAATATAAACTTTGATAATAACACGGAAATATTAGGGGGGAGAGGGTTAGCGGGAATTACCGGAATCATATTGTAAAGAGGGGTTTGTTGAGTTCCACTTAAGGGAATAATTACAAAATATAACGTAGTTTTATATTTGGAACGAAGGACGGTGTTGGTGGGGAGTTGAAGGGGAAGGAAAAGGTGATTTTTCGGCTGTGGTTGTCCTGGACCAACTAAGGGCGTGATGCTTGGCGGGCGTCCAACATATGATGGCAGATATCGATCGGGAGAGTTGCGGAGCCAGAGGGGTAAAAAAAAAGCGTTTCGAGCGAGAGTCAAAATCCGACTCGATCGACTTGGAAAACAACAAACTGCGTTATATTCGGAAACCGCGGAAAATCTTCGATCGGAAGTGATGTTCGATCGGTGGGGTACGAGCGAAAAAACCCGATCGAGAAGAAACGAAAAGATTTCGGCAATGGAACGGAGGGGTCCATTGCATTCAGGGGTAGGTTTCTGGGAGGGGATGGACGGAGCGGGGATTCTACTTCACACCCATGATAACGGCTCGCTCAATACGGGCGACCCCTTTGCTTCAAGAGACTTCCTAGCACTCCCCAATCCGCGGAAGGTTACCGAAACCCACCTCTGGTTTTACACACTACACCCACCGTGCGTTTATCGTCGACGTAAACGCGAAAACACAACCCAAAACAAACGCCGCAAAACAACAATAAACAATCCAAAAAACAGGTTACAAACGACGGAAAACAAACGCTGAACGGGGGAGGGTTGATGAGAAAAGATGCACATCCGTCTACGTCTCCCCAAACCAGTTTATCACTGGCCCATCACTTCGTTATTTCAGAAACACCTACACATACAGGGATGAGCGAAAACTTTCCCTCGGTTTTGTAGAACGTAACGTGGGATCTCTCCAAACCACTTCCGTACTATCCAAACAGTAGCGCTTATACGCCCTGTACATGCTTAGAAAAAAATCGCAGCTCAGACGCAATTAGAAGATGAACAGAGAGAATCTTGAATGCTATCAAATCAATTCTAGACAAGTTTCACAACTGCAATATCATTTTCATGGTGTTAAAAGCTTAGCACAAGCTATGGAACAAACATCAAACATTAGCAGTTGATGGAAAGAGTTTTGATGGAGTATATATGGTGATGATTGATGTACGTAAATACCTCAGAGGCATACGATTGTGGTTCTGGTCAGGAAGGTGTAATTTGTTGCATGGTAGAATCATAAACATGATATGGGGTTTATCGTTTTAAAGACTTTGAAAAGGTATTTGAGCGAGATTTGAGTTCAGGTGGGTTTTTCGAATACGGTATAAAGTTGGATAACGAGAGAAAAAACGGATAATCAAAATACAAGGAACAATAATAAATGGGATATTCCTTACGGTCGCATGACGTTTGGTGGGATGGTGGCAGGGGTGCGCTCGGCAGAAGACTGAGAGGGTTAGGGGCGCTACCGCCCCCAGAGAGGGGCGCGTCGGGGGTGGCAAATAGGGGTGGCTAAGTGAGGGTGGAAACTGCCTCTCGGGGGCGGGGGTGGAAGCCTCCCCGACCATATCTCTTGTCATCGTTCCTCCTCTTAACAACTACCCTCCCCCTCCGATCTTAATTATTGGAAAAACCGGTTTCACGGCGAGGGCCTGGACGGGAAGAGATGGCACAACAAACAATGGTTGTTTTTATCGGGAATTTATTGTTGTTTTTCAGGGGTTGAAGCCAAAACACTACCTTATAGATTGTTATTGATTTATGAAGCCCTGATTGATTAATTTGGAATTCATGTACATCCACTGTTTTGAGTAGATGGGACTATTTGAGAGCCATCCAGTAGAATGATAGATACGTTTAGACGATGAAGCCACACAACCATATTTTATCATGGCACCAACCGAAGTTGAATTTTATTTTCATTGTGTCTTGAGAGTCAAATTAGTCAGGTGCTACATTTCCTCAAAAATTTCATTTCTATTTCAAACCATCCTTCTATATCATGCCCTGCAATTAAACTGGTAAATTATTACACAAATCAATGGTTGTTTTTATCGGATATTAATTGTTGTTATTCCGGGTTGTAGCCCAAACAGTTCCTATACATTGTTATTGTTTTATGATTATTGATTATTCTGGAATTGATACAAATTGACTTCCAGCAGATGACAGACCTATCGGGTAGTAGGACGAATAATGAGATTCACAGCCATATAGCTACCCAAAAGCATGTGCCATACCGATTCAGAGTCTACCTAAAGGTAAGGGCAGCCTTGTTTTCACTTGAGGCAGATAATGTTTTTCACGACAGAACCAAATTTCCATTCGCAATTCATGTTTTCATTCTTCCTGGAAAACATTCATTTCTTGTCTGTCTTACTGTGCTTGTCTGTCTGTCTCTGCCGCCCCCCCCCCCCCCTCTATTTCTCGGTTAATAATTGTCACACAGTATAGTATATTTTGTATGCTGCCTTTGCAGGAAAGCTTTAAAATACTCTCGTATATACAAATATATTGCAAATTGATTAATTTGCTTATCAACTCTCCTCTGAGGCGGAGGGGAACACCATTGAATAAACATCGAAAGAACTAAAAAAATAAAAGCGGGAAAAGACTCCCAGGTTTACCCGATGAGAACTCCAGGGATTTGGGAAGTTGAGAAAGACGAAGGAGGAAGAGAGGGATAAAGCGCCCCCATAGAATGACCACCAGTTGGGATAAGAGCCTCGAAGGACGGGCGGTGATACCACGAAGCGCTACTGACGATATGCCCAACTCGAGAAGCTCTGTGGAACATTTCGTGCACCACACTCAATGCCATGACACGGTCGAGGACAAGACGACGTTTTTAGGCACCACTCCTGCTAGCTCAGGTATCACTTGCCACAGGCCATTTCGATAATATTAACTTATTTCAACCCTCCAGATGTGCTCCATGTCCACGATGCCACAGACAACTTGGACATCCAGGATTATAGACCCATGAGGATTGATGGCAACAATATCCGGCTTTTTGCTCGATATTCACTAAAGCCTTTCCAAATCCCAGCCACTGGCTGATAAAGCACCTGCTCTCTGCTGTCAGCATGAGTCCGTGGACACTGCTTCACCACAAGATATATGTTCTCATTTTTAACCCGACCGGCATAATGTCTGCTGTCCCACGGCTACCTCTTAGGTGATGTGGGATTGGAAGGTCAGTATAAAGCCTCCCAAGACTAATGAGACAACTGTAGGAAGTCTGGCCAGTCTCAATAAACAAACTAAACCATATTTCTTAAATTGTAGCCATAGATACTAACCAAAAGCATCCTGAGGTCTAGGAAGAGCAGTTTTTTTGGAATTTCAATGAAGAATACGAGGAAGCAATGAGGTACACTGAACATGGCAGACTTTTTTAATCGATTCAATTGGGTTTTTTCGATCGATCTCTGTTTAGAGATCTTCAGGCGAACATACATCTGCACAAGTATATAATTATGTGCGTGTGTCTGCTGTAATGTCTAGTATTTGTATTTGGTACAAACTTGGAATTAAAGCAAGGCGAGTAGGCTTGACCGTTTTGTTAATAAAAGATCTTGGCCATAAACCCTAAGTGAAAAAAGGGATTGGTGTCCTCGAGACAAGATGCTCAAGGTAACACCAACATCCACGGAAAAAAAAAGTGTTCGGTTCATGAGGGAAGCAGGATAAGGCGGGCAAGTTAACAACGTTTTCGTGTTTGAAAAAAAAAAAAAAACAGGCACGCGCATAAGCGACAGAAGGGTGATGAGTGACAGTGGCGCCGTGCATCGGGGGATGTCGAAACTCGAACCACCCCCAAGGGGATTCTCAATCAATCCCCCCAACTACCACTAGTATAATAATTATCCCCCTCGCAATTCCCAAAGCCTCACGGTTTTAGCGACGAAGCACCTAAGCCAAAGAGATTGGTTCTCCGATAATATTCTCGATTCTCGCCAGAATTGAAGATCCGTCGGATCGAATCAACTTTTAATTTTTACTTCTTCACTAACGAAGGTAGATTTGGAGTGGATAATGCGAAACGATGAATTGAAATTGCTTGTGTTGCAAAACCACAATGTCCATGTGATTTCTGAATTTCGAAGCATTCTAAATCATTTACTTCCAAGAGGATCGTCCAGCCCTTATGGTTCTCCGGGTTCAGCATCTACACCCTCAGTGGGTCGATGTTCTATTTGGGACAAACAACACTCATTCCTTGCTGAGTATTTGAGAGCTGATGGATAGTACTACTGGTGGGAAATCAGATGCAAAAGAAATGAAATCGAGAACTGGGACTACAATAATTTGTTTTGCCTTCAAGAACCAAAATGCACAAAGTTCTTCAGCGTAGTTCTCGAGAATCCTGATGAAAGTTTTATTGGTAGATGAAAGCACACGCAACATCTACCGTCAGCGATTTTAACAAATTAAGCCTCGAACAGATAAGCCAATTCACTAATGGGTGGCTAAGATTCATTCCTGCGCAAACGTGAAATCCTTGAAATGCATTCACAGCAACCTGATGACCCCGATTCGCAAGGAATCGGAGAGTTCATTGCCATTGCAGAACGCAGTTCTGTCTTATACATGAAAATTAAATCATGTGTCAGTTGCAAAATACTGATAGCATTCATCGTATTTTGAAGATATATTCACTGCTGCTGAATTGCAATTGCCAACCAGTGGCCAGAGAAATGAAATCGAGGACAGATACAGCTCTCATATCATCAGCAGAAATGCTCAAACGATTACAAGTGATTTTTGAGTTTCGCAGCATTCTAAATAATCGCAGTTCCAGAGTATTTGTGGAGAATTACCCATCCCTTATGGTCCTCTGAGTTCAGCTTCTACCTCCTCAGTTGGTCGAGGTTCTATTTGGGACAAACAAGGTTCAGTCCTTGCTGATGCACTAGAGGGCATCTGGATTGTGCTACTAGTGGGCAATCAGGTGTAGAAGAACCTCATACACTCATATTTTATGGCCTCAAGCACCAGGGATGCCCAATGTGTTTCTGGGCTGCACCCAAAGTTCTTCAGGGTATTGATCGAGATTATAAGCTTCCGCATGACCTCGTAATATTTGTAATATAGAGTCCAGCCGCTTGCAGTCTCTCGTTTGACGCCAAACTCAGTACCGCTAAAGGCTCTTCTGGTTGTGATAGGCATTCCTAAAGAATAATGAAAATAATCCATCTGTCGCCAATACTGCTGAAATGTGCAGGAATTGTCAGCGATTTTAGAAATCAATTCTCAAACAGTGCAGCCAATTCACCATTGGACCAGTAGTAAGGTAAAGGCCTGAGCAAACGTGATTTCCCTGAACTACACTCACAGCTATTCTCTCGGAATCGGAGAGTTCATCGTCATTGGACAGTTTCAGGTGTCATTCAGATAAGTCATTCTGCAGGATATTGATGCCAAGAGAACTGTACTCCAGTTCACTCCTAAGCAAGGTGAATCTTGCTGTCCCTCGAACATGCTCCCGTACACCGGTCAACTTTGCTTTTCCTTTTTCAATCAAATGACCAAATTGATACACTAAATGCAGCAAAAATTGTTAACTACGATCCCGCTATATCTTGAAACTGTAAGCAGTCGCGAAATTTAAATTTTCCAACAATTCAACGATGAATCGTACTGGTGAGATCTGTGTACACAGGAAGTTTTGTTTAAAATCAGTTAAAAAACGTTGCTAATTCTTTCACCGGGGTTTATTATTCAATTGGCTAGCGTTCATGATTTGAATTTCTACTGAGCTTTGGAGTGTGCGTGTTTCACAGGTGATAGAGTTTCACTATTGAATTTCAGGAGATATGCATAGAGCACGTAAATCTGTTCTCAACCAAAATACCTATTTGCATTGTTCAGTTGATCATATTTGTGTGCCTCCTGAAATTCAACAATCACTCTATCACCCGTGAAACACGCACACTCCAAAGCTTAGTAGAAATTCAAATCAATAACGCAAGCCAATTGAATAATAAACCCCAGTGAAAGAATTTGCAGCGATTCATGCGTATCAGAATGCTTCAACCCGTGTATCGGCTACAAAGCCCTTTAGGAGTTCACTCCAGTATCCACATTACTACGTCACTAGGTTACAGCGATGAAAACATGAACAATAATAAACCGAAAACGCTGCAGATTCGGATTCTACACCCTTTGAAACGTAAACCATGAAATTTTCAGGGTGGGTTACAATTTTTTTTTCAAGAGCGATTACAATGGTATATTATTGAATAATAAACCAAAAATTATTTGCAAGGTTATGGAGCTAAATCACGTATCTTATTACACTTCAACAAAATTTAAGGAACGCACACTCGCTCCGAAAATTGGAAAGTTTTGTAATTCTATCTATCAAGATCAAAATACGGAAATTAACAACGATTATTTTTTAAATATAAGAAAAATTCAAATGTTCAAAGACATACCCCACGGTTTCAAGTGCATTCCTGATCTGTCATCACGTTCAACTTATTGCAAAAACGGAAGTCAATTATAGTCAAAAGCACGTGAAATAACCCCGAAAAAAGCAATTAACGGGAAATTCAACAACGACTGAAACATAACAATAACAATAACAAAGAAACTCGATAACATTGAAAACAACAGACGGTAATGTTGTACCTTCCTTTCGTCAGGGGTTGGGTTACGGAAATAAAAACCTGGAACGGCGGAGTGTAAATAGAAAACAAATCAACGTTACCTCAAGGTCACGATCAATGAGATACGATTCAGATCATTCTGAATAGATCAGTAAATTAATGGGAATAACAATAAAAACTCAACATAGTTAATAGTGACAACCATTGAAAGTTTTGACAACTATTGAATCCATGAAGATTTCATCGAAAAAGGATTACACCCGTAGAAGTAATTTTTGTAACAAGGATTTAAGATTTGAATGCGTGAAATAGCCACACTAATGTCACGATAGAGATGAAACTTTCATTCAAAATTATCACACTATATAAAGACGAGCTTATCAGAGTACTAGTTTAATGGCCCTGCTACGACGTGGTCCTCTCCTCGGGGATTTGGGATATACGATTTTTTGACTTTGCATATTGTTATTATACTCCCTCATTGTGTTATTCACCTAGTAGTGAGTTGAGCCGTTCTATGTCATTCATCGGGGAAGATTGATGAAATTCAGTTCTAAAAACATCCTTTTCCCGATGTTTCCCGAATCAACAAAACGCCGCGGTTTCCCAGTTGATGGATTCGGTTTCCAATCCATTTGTTTGGTAGCCACGAATTATGCAACGCGATGATAATCACGAAATCTTACGATGTGACCCGGTTATTTCGTATATTAACTTCTAACAAAATCGGACGAATAGTCCATAAAACAGGGAGGCGAGATGTAGTTTACGTTTACCCGAGAGGAATCTTAACGTGAAAACGATCCATAACTTGGTAGCCTTACCATAAATTTGAACTTGAACGAAGTAAAAGGAATGCGTTTCACGAAACAAGTTCAATTTTCGAAATAATTACAGTGCAAATTATTACATATAGGTTCATTATTTCTGCTTTAGTGATCTATTCTACGAAGATCGCTAGCCCAAAAGTTACTCAACTGAGTTATAAATAATGTACGTAGGCTTTTACCTAAAGGACGAATGTTTTAAAGAACATTCATTAATGAATTTTCGAAATCGACCAAGAACAAGCATTTTTTAACCCCCGTTTTTGTTAGTTTAAGCTTTAAGATTCAAAATTTTACAAAATTGACTAAAATCCGCCCGCCCCCAGTCTGGAGCTTTCTTCCAAAACTGCAGAACCGAAATTAATGAAATTGGGGTCCAAAATCATATTCGGATTGCAATTGGGATTAAGTCCGAGTATCTGTCAATTGTAAATCAAAGGGCTGAAATATTTGAAAAACGCTGCAAATTCTTTCACTGGGGTTTATTATTCAATTGGCTTGCGTTCATGATTTGAATTTCTACTAAGCTTTGGAGTGTCCCTGTTTCACAGATGATAGAGCGATTATTGAATTTCAGAGATATGCATAGAGCACGTAAATCTGTTCTCAACCACCTATTTGGATTGATCAGTTGATCATATTTGTGTGCCTCCTGAAATTCAATAATCGCTCTATTACTTGTGAAACACGGACACTCCAAAGCTTGGAAGAAATTCAAATCATGAACGCAAGCCAATTGAATAATAAACCCCAGTGAAAGAATTTGCAGCGTTTCATGCATATCAGAATGCTTCAACCCGTGTATCGGCTACAAAGCCTTTTAAGAGTTCACTCCAGTATCCACGTTCACTACATCACTAGGTTACTGTAATCAAAACAAAAACAATAATAAACCAAAATAACGCAAATGTTGGCACCATAAATCGGGCCATACATCGGGAATGGTTTGACCTACGGACCTGGGGAGGGGCTCATTCGATTCCTCGTGGAAAGTTCTTCAAACAAGACAAATTTAGGCCGCCTTGACTTTTTTTTGAGGTTTTTAGGGCATTTTAAAAAGTTTGAGAAGCTGGCTCAAAATTAAGGGCGTCGTCGGACCAACATGGATTTTTCCTGAAAATTTCAGCTTTTTTGCTTCAGCCGTTTGGAAGAAATCGTGCGTACGGTGTACGGACGGAAATTTTTTTATTGCAGATTCGGATTCTACACCCTTTGAAACGTAAACCATGACATTTTCAGGGGGGGGGGGGGGGGGGGGGGTTTTTTTTTTTTTTTCAAGAGCGATTACAATGGTTTATTATTGAATAATAAACCAAAATCGGAATATTGGAAACTTTCGATATAACATTAATGTGTTCATGTTCTTATTGATAGACATAGCATAGACGTGATGGGAATCGAAGCTAAATCACGTATGTTTCTTTAAATTTAGGCGTAAAGCCAAATGCAACCGGGGCTCCAGGGGGTTGGTCAAAAGGCCAAACGTTATTGAAAATTGTGAAAAAAACAAAAACATTCTACACACTAGTTTGTTTTCAGGTCTCAATGATTCGTACAGAAGGTACAATTTCTGATTGTACAAAAATAACTTTGGCGCGAATTTGCCACGAATTCTGATAAAATCGCGTCAAAATCTAGTTAATTTTGCCACACTGGCTCCGGGAAACTTGGATTAAGTGTTGAAAGGCGTTAACGAGAGATCCACCTAGATCCGTGGCAGCTTCAACGCCCAACACTTGAGACTTCTCTCGCGTAAGTAGGTGCTTGGCCTTGTTTCAAGTAGCCACCTTGCAAAGTCCCATTCAAAGCTCGAACATTTATCGCTTCGCAACGAGAGCGAGCACACAGCCTCCAATTAAGGCCAGTTCGGGTCGACGATGAATAGAAAATCTACGACACCAGACAGCTATTTACTACCTACGTACTTCTAACTACTACTACTCACCTACTTCTCAAACCACACAACAATGTGTATTAATATAGATAGATATTTCGTCAATCGAGTCTATTTTGTTAGAAGTTGGATTTCCTTTATATGGCGTTGTAGCGTGTTGATACCCGTGGTGATAGCGTGTCATTCTGTTGTGCTCATTAAATTTTTTTTTCAATAATGAACCTTTGTAATCGATCAACAAAACTAGCTTTTAAGCGTCGTTGGTTGACGTTTCGAAGTACCTACATTTCAAAAATCAAATTTAAAAACAAAATCCGTCCACCTCATTAGGAACTTACTAGAGCGAAGTTGACGAAACTACTAGAGCGAAGTTTACAAAATTCGACTCAAAACCCCATATCGATCCGGGATGAGCCAGTAATCTCGGCACCTTGATCCACCATAAGGAATAGAATTTAAGGGCTAAAAAATCCAAATCTCAAAAACGTTCTGTGTTTGTCAAGAGGTTAGTTTTTTGTTTGATTCAGATATAAATTAGTTCCTTGAATAACAAATCGATCTACTGTCAAATTTAAAAGGTGTTTTCAAGGCATCTAGATTACTATTACAAGGTATGGAAGCGCGAGGCGGCAAGATGATGTACCATATTATGCCAAACAAACTTGGATCAGTGATCCACGCAGAATGGCTGTCTAATATAAACCGTTGTGTAATAGTTTTCAGCGTTATCACAAATAGACCGGAGGTTTTCAAGGAATTTCCATTACTAGTACAAGGTATGGAGGCGCGAGGCGGCAAGATAATGTTCCATATTCTGCCAAACAAACTTGGATCAGTGATCCACGCAGAATGGCTATCTAATATAAACCGTTGTGTGATAGTTTTCAGCGTTATCACAAATAGACCGGAGGTTTTCTCACCTGTACAGGTATGGACTGAAAGATAGAACCATATTACCGTTCAAACTTGGACTTCCAGAAACTCTAATATAAACCGTTGTGTAATAGTTATTTGTGGAAAAATTATTTTGTGGAAAAATTATGTCTAGTATTGTCACAACCCTTAAAAAAGTTGACTTTCACGAAGGAAAATTGAGATATTAAGGAGGAAAGCCGAAAAAAAGCTGAGTGATTTTGTGTATCATTAAACCAGATTGAAGCTGCTAAGGCCACATATTTAAAAAAGAGGTCCTTTGAGAGGCCTAGAATACATTTGCAAGGTCAGCTAAAGGATACTCATCAGCTGAAGGATCCTTGTTGATAATTCATCCTAAATGGATTTACTGTCAAATTCAAAAGTTGTTTTCAGGGCATCTAGATTACTAATACAAGAAAAATTGTGATATTGAGGAGGACAGCCGAATAAAAAAACTGTCAGCTAAAGAATACTGACCAGCTGAAGGACCCTTGTTGCTAATTTCATCAAAATCGATCTAATGTCAATTCCAAAGCTGTTCTCAGGGGATCTACATTACTAGTACAAGGTATGGAGGCGCGAGGCGGTGAGATAATGTAACATATTATGCCTAACAAACTTGGATCAGTGATCCACGCAGGAGGGCTATCTGATAAGAACCGTTGTGTAATAGTTGTCAGCGTTATCATAAATAGACCGGACCTTTTCTCACCTGCCAGTTAACTGAAGGAGATGGAAACCGCTCGGAGAAGGCTCGTAGACTTAGAAACTCTATATTTGAAAGTTCTATATTTGTGGGAAAACTGGGCTTTGAGATTCTTGTTTCGTTCTTGTTTTTTTTTCTGTATCTCGAGCCAAATATAACAGAAGCGGAACATCTTGTGATGTTTCTTTCAGGTCGCAACTTGTTGAAAGCTTTCAACCGGCGTTCAACGTCGGTTTTTGGCGAGAATTAGGCGTATTCTTTTTTAGAATGAATAGAATATAATTTGTCAGTGAATATAATTTTCTTTGTAAGTCTTTCATTCTCATGCTGTTGTTTTTGTTTTGATCGCAGTAACCTAGTGATGTAGTGAATGTGGACGCAAATGTTAGCAGCATAAGATCATGCTATACATCGGGAGTGGTTTGAGCTACAGACCTGGGGAGGGGCTCATTCGATTCCTCGTAGAAAGTTCTTTAAAAAAAAAGTCCAAATTTAGGCCGCCTTGACTTTTTTTTGAGGTTTTTAGGGATTTTAAAAAACTTTGACAACCCTTAAAATGCGCTTTAAATTAAGTGAGAGAGCTGGCTCAAGAATTGTTGTCGGACCAATACTGATTTTTCCTGAAAATTTCAGATTTTTGCTCCAGCCGTTTGGGAGAAAACGTGCGTACGGCGGACGGACGGAAAATTTTTTATTGAAGATTTGGATTCTACACACTTTGAAACGTAAACCATGAAATTTTCAGGGGGTTCGAATTGTTTTTTTCTCAAGAGCCATTAAGGTAACGGTACCGGTAGTGGCCACAGTTAAGAATTTTTTTCTTTAGTTTTGACAATTGTGGGCCAACAGTAGTACTGACTTTCTTCAGGACTCATTTAGAATATAGCCCGACTCTTCCCTAACATATCCATTGCCTAAAACTATCAAAAGAACAATTTTTTCTATTTTTTATTAATTTTTTCTCACACCTTTATTTTGATCTAGTAGTGGCCACATCAAATTACGAAATTTCCAGTAGTGGCCACGTGCATGTCTCAGTAGTGGCCACTTGACATTTTGCCCTCCTTACGTGTTTAATATCATTCAATTCAATTCCGGATGAACAAAATTGATTCTATCCAGTAGAAGCTCTAGGATACAGCTTAACAAACGAGGAAACTAGGGACGGTCATATTGAGAAGTTTACCACAATTTCCATGATGCTCTGCGCACTCCTAGTTCAACCTCTGTCTACAAGATGACATGAGCTGTACCTCCTGCAAGTTTGAAGCCACTAGGAGACCGGGAATCCTTATTTCTCAAATATAAACTTTAAAATGGCCACTACTGGAGCAGTGGCCACTACCGGTGCCGTTATTATAATGGTTTACTATTGAATAATACACCAAAATTACCCTCTCACACCAAAAGTGTTTGAGATTTCGATTTTTTATAATCCTTAAATACAATCCCTTATTGTTGAATGATCAAAATGCCGAGATTACTGACACACCCCGAATCAATTTTGGATTTTGACAAGATACGGACTGATTTTTAAACCCGTTCATGAAATCTACCCACTTGGAAACGTAAAATAACACATTTTGAGAGGGTGTTGAGACTTTTTGTTCGTGGTCGACTACAAAGGCTGATTATTGAAAATAATAAACCAAAAGTGAGATAAAACATAATTATTGCAACCTCGTGATTTGGAAGTGATTGCTTGTTTTATTTACGTTCTACTATCAGCCAGATCATTTTTGGGCTATTTTTTTGTACGATTTTTGGTTTTTCATAAATGTAGGGTTTAGGTAAATACCGCATCATTATATTATTCAAAGAGCTTCGAAGCCCATAAGGAGAACTTACACTGTCGCAGAGATGGAAGGAAAGCAGTTGGGATGTGAAGTCCGTTCTTCTGACGCGTAACTTACTCCAAGCCGATGAACAGCCAACGTTACTGCGGAGGATCCAAATTAAAAAACCGGGAAGCACATCTTATAACATGTTAACAAAATCTGAACTGCATAAGCATAGACTCGGTCGTAGGAGCAACTGCCTGATTTTCGGGTGAAGTTGAAGGGTGAAGTCAATAAGAGAGGATTTTAGCCCAGGGAGTGCAGTTGTGTTTCCTAGATATCCATCATGTTTCAGAAATGCTTAGGCTGTGAAAGGGAGTTGTGATGTTAAGCAGGCCAGGAGATGGATAGCGAGAGGACAAAAACTACTGGAGAGGATCCTACTTGGAAGACCATGGAGCGATGCTCCCATAGCACTTAATACAAAATGGTCACAACAAGCTCCTTATACAAAGACTCGGTGGTAGCTGCTACAGCCTGCTTTCCAGCTGATGTTGAATCCTTAAGGATAGAGGATTCTAACCCTGGTAGTGCAGCTGTCTTCTTCATTCCCTAGATTTCTATGATGTTTCAGAAATGCTTAGGCTGTGAGGTAACTCAAAGGGGGAAGAAAGGGAGTTGTGTTGGGAGGCCGGTCAGCAGATAGATAACTCACTCCAGGACTATGACCAATCAAAGTTACTGGAGAGGATCATAGCTTGAAAACCAGGGAGCAGTGCTCCCGAAACACTTCATACAAATGGTAACAACATCTAAGCTGCTTATGCACAGGCTCTGTCGATGCTGCAACTGCCTGCTCCTCATCACAACCCTGAGGTTGGATTCTCAAAGGGAGGGGGATTTAACCCTGACAATAGTTTCTAGCCCTCTTCTCCGTTCGTGGGTTCGGACCTCAAATCAGCATAGTTTGTAAGTAAGTGCTAGAACGTAATCCCAGTCTGTGGCTCCTGATGAAGATGCTTGCAAATGCAGAATGATTGATTGTACACACAACCCAAAATCTAAAGAGCGTTGCCCCCAAGACTCCAAGACCAACATACATTGCAGACAGTAAATGGGCTACAACGGCAACGTTCTCATCGGATTTGGATCTGATTTGTGGGTACCGACATTTTTCATATGCGAATCCCGTGGGACGAGCAGAGCAGGAGGGGCTCAAGATCCTCCGGAGAGATAACTAAATCGGGCTGAAACAAGGCGCGTTTGTCGTTGAGCCCCGACCCCAGCGTTGGACCGCAGTAGGAAATTAAACCGAATACGGAAATCCCTATCGCATATACAGATTTCAAAAATCGTCTCATCAATTCAAAACTTTTGGACATAAATTTAGAAATTTCTAAACCTGTTACATTTTCCAAGTATATTTAGATATTAACATGATACGGAGAAGAAATTAGCATAAATCTACCAAGACACGTAATTAAAGTTCCGATCCCGTTCTCATAAATTTTACAAGTGCAGAATGTACAAGGTGTACGGTCCAAAAACGAGGAAACTTCAGGGATCGGGATTTTTTTCAAGCCCAATCCTTTTCTGCTCATCCTACATCAACGTTTTTTTCGTATTTTTGACCATATTTCACTGAAATGGGCATACCTTTTACTAAATCAATTAATTTTAAATTATACCGTTGAAAAGAACATTTAATTTCATTCCATAAAATTTTCTCCCAAGCCACGTCGTACATGGGTTTTTCCAGCCTAAGCTTGAATGTTTGTCAACCTTCTGCTTTTTCAACAATTTTCAAGACATCAAATTTGAGCGTATAATATGTTTATTTTTCTTTTTTGGAAACGTTTCGTCCCGCTATGGGGACTTCTTCAGTCCTGTCATTATGTTATATTAAAGTATGTGTATCCAACCAACAGCATAGTAGTCAACACTCATATGTTATTGTTAGAGTGATTTTCTACTTCTGTATAAAATCATCATTGAAAATCCAGAAGGGAGTAGAGAGCTTTTTGAAACATCATGTTTCATACAGAAGTAGAAAATCACTCTAACAATAACATATAAGTGTTGACTACTATGATGTTGGTTGGATACACATACTTTAATATAACATAATGACAGGACTGAAGAAGTCCCTATAGCGAGACGAAACGTTTCCAAATAAGAAAAATAAACATATTATACGCTCCAATTTGATGTCTTGAATGAAAGTGGTCACACCACAACCAACAACCATGACTAACAATTTTCAATGTTGATCTATCACCATCTACGGGAAATTGAATGAACTCTACTTTAAAAACATGTACATTTTATCACGTTTCTCTCGGTTTATTACATTTGTATTTTTAAGCAATTAATCAAGCCAGGATATCCCCAATAAAAAACATGTGAGTATCTGCTTGTAAAGGCTCGAAATTTGAGGCATTCTTTAAAGAATTGAATGCAGTTTTTGAATAGTCTAGCCAGATTTTTCGCGCGACTTTGCAAATTCATTTTTTTATTTTATTGGCAGAACCTCAGTTTTGCGATCAGCAGATGAGAATTTTTGGGAAAACAGAAAGAATTTCGAAATCTGGAAAGGGTTGAAGGAATTTTCAACTACAGTGCACTATATTATGTGATTTATTCAAACGAATCCAATCGCCCAGGAAGTATCATACGCCTTTAAGTCCCAAAACCCTATTGGCACACCCATTTTCCACGGTTGATGAGGTCTCGAAAGTTATACCGTATTTTCTGGAGGCGTATGGAGTATGGCGTAGAAATACCTGACTTTTCCGAGTGTAACTGGAATTTTTTCCACCTAAATCCACTGGTTTGTAACACTCAACAAATACAATTTAGAGGAGAAATGCCTTCAGATGGCACTGCCAGAAGTTGCATTACACTCCCTATAGACCGAATCAGGCCACCCCCAATCCAAAATGTACCAAGGTCAGATCCCGGACCCGCGTTCAAAAGCTTCTGGAGAGATTCAGCAGCATAGGTAGCCCCTAAAGTGACTGGACAATTATCATAGTGGTGCTATCATTGATCCTGCAAAACTATCTCTGTGATGTTTGTATCATTATCCAAATAAAAATGTTAACTGTCAAACGTCAAGCCCATAAGGTTAGCAAATGGATGAAACTAATACGGACTACCTGGTTTCATTGGATTCTTTGGTATGAGATCTAACAATGACAACCAAAAAACAACCGTCTTACTTTAAAAAGTTGTTAAAATCCTGATTTTCAAACATTTTAGCCTTTCAATTATTAATGTAAAACGATTTCAAGAACGGAAAAGGAACATGGTGCACCAAAACTATTCAAATTTCGATCAAAATTTGTTAATTTGTTGGGTTTTGAAGCAATTTAATTCATTATCACTCGCTTTCTGAATGGCATGCATTTTATACCTGTGTGATCGTGGCTGTCTTGCACCAGCTAGTTTTTTGTGTGCCTGTTTTTGAAGTTGTTAAGCTTATTTTTTGTGCTATTGCAATTTGATGAAATTTTGAGAATGAGCAGGTAGATGCGGGTAATGTTACTTTGGTGGTAGATGGTCCCCTATGAGTTACACCGTTTTTGCATGCTTTTTAAGATAGATGTTCAAAATTGGATATGTATTCCCCAATTACAAAAACCGTTCAAATTTCAAAGAAAATTTGTTCATTTGTTGCTTCTTGAAGCATAGTAATCCACGATCAGTCGCTTTCTGTACATGTACTTTAAGTCTGTGTGATCGTGTCAGTCGTGTGTCCGCTAGTTTTGTGCATGTTTCTGCAGTTTTTATGAAATTTTGAGGAAATTAGCGGGTAGATGAGGGTGATTTTGAACCGAAAATTAAACTTAATGAAACAAAAAGTACGCATATAAACTTCACTTATCGCAAAATTTTTTGGTTTTTTGGTAGATGGTCCCCTATGAGTTACATCGTTTTTGCTTGTTTTTTAAGGTGGATGTTCAAAATTGGACATGTATTCCCCAGTTACAAAAACCGTTCAAATTTCGAAGAAAATTTGTTCATTTGTTGCTTCCTGAAACATAGTAATCCACGATCAGTCGCTTTCTGTACATGTACTTTAAGTCTGTGTGATCGTGTCTGTCGTGTGTCCGCTAGTTTTGTGTATGTTTCTGCAGTTTTTATGAAATTTTGAGGAAATGAGCGGGTAGATGAGGGTGATTTTGGTTTTTTGGTAGATGGTCCCCTATGAGTTACATCGTTTTTGCTTGTTTTTTAAGGTTGATGTTCAAAATTGGATATGTATTCCCCAATTACAAAAACCGTTCAAATTTCGAAGAAAATTTGTTCATTTGTTGCTTCTTGAAGCATAGTAATCCACGATCAGTCGCTTTCTGTACATGTACTTCAAGTCTGTGTGGTCGTATCTGTCGTGTGTCCGCTAGTTTTGTGTATGTTTCTGCAGTTTTTATGAAATTTTGAGGAAATGAGCGGGTAGATGAGGGTGATTTTGGTTTTTTGGTAGATGGTCCCCTATGAGATACATCGTTTGTGCTTATTTGTTAAGGTGGATGTTCAAAATTGAATATATATTCCCCAATTACAAAAACCGTTCAAATTTCGAAGAAAATTTGTTCATTTGTTGCTTCTTGAAACATAGTAATCCACGATCAGTCGCTTTCTGTACATGTACTTTAAGTCTGTGTGATCGTATCTGTTGTGTGTCCGCTAGTTTTGTGTGTTTTTATGAAATTTTGAGGAAATAAGAGGGTAGAAGAGGGTGATTTTGGTTTTTTGGTAGATGATCCGCTATGAGTTACATAGTTTGCATGCTTTTAAGGTGGATGTTCAAAATTGTCTAAAATTTTAGAATAATTTAGTGACAATTACCAAATCAAATGCAACTTACAAGCGTCAAATTTCCAAAGTTGTTGAGATTTGTCATTTTGAAGCTCGCCGTCGGGCGATCGAAGCGATTTCGAAGTTGACACCGCCACACACACACTGACGCGGTTCGTCGGTCACAAGCACAACACTCACTTCACACACGGAGACGAGGAAATCCGGAACTGCGGTGCGTGTCCGACGCGGGACCCGAAGCAGTTGAAGCGAACATGATCGTAGGAGCTCGGGGATGGAGGGGCGACTTCGAGGTTGGGGCAGGGATACTTCGGGGTAACGGCGAACGTCCGCGGAGTAGGGAAAAAAAATTAAGGCGCGGACGGAGGGCTGGGTCGCCGGGGGCCGTAGGCAGATCTCGGCCGGCAGGTAGGCAGATCGCGGCGCCCACGTCGGGGTGTCCGCTGAGATCTCGGGGACCCGAAAGCGATCTTGGTGCGGAGACGCCAACGCGCTTCCGTTCCCCCGCCGGTGCTCCGGAGGCGGTGGCCGCTCCGGATATAGAACTCACTCACCCACTAAACTGCCCTGGACCAGACGTTCATCGACACGGCCCAATTTAAAGTCTCCATTAACAAATACAGGTCATTATCGAATGAATGAACGAGAAATTTATCCCAGGAAATAACATTAGACAACCGCACAAAGGTACAGAATCGCCAAAAAGCGATTAAAACACGGATTTACCATCTATTGTTTACCTGTGTGGACCTATGGTGTGCAGCTGTGGGGCTGCACTGCTAATAGCAACATCAAGATTGTACAAACATTCCAGAACCAAGTATTGAGGAACATCAACGCAGAGGCCGTCCATCTCCTAGACGTTGACAACCTTTTTCGAAGACTAAAGAGAAGAAAGCCGTTCGAACTGACACTTGACGTATAAAGTAACTTATCACAAGAGGAACAAAAGGAACCCCTGTTATACATAACTGTTGTACATGTACAAGAGGACTGCATATTAAATTATGATACTAGAAATTTTTGTTTTCCTTGGTATCGGAGCTTCATCGGGTGAGGGATAGGAATGAGAAAGCTGTTGTTGCCTTCTTAGACTTGGCAAAAGCATTTGACAGTATAGATAGGAGTATATTGCTCAAACGGATGGAAGGGATCGGTATCCGAGGGTCAAGTTATGAGTGGTTCCAGAGTTACTTGACTAACAGAAAGCAAATGGTAACGATCGGTAGTGCGTCCAGTGAACTGAAAAATGTCGACTATGGAGTTGTCCAGGGCAGTACGCTCGGACCTATTCTCTTCCTTATATATATAAATGAAATGGCGGGTGTGCTGGGGAATGAAAAGGTATTTCTGTTTGCCGATGATGCGGCTATTTTATTTGTAGCCAGTGAGTGGGAAGCGGTTTTTCGTAGAGCACATCCACTGGGGATGAACCTGGTTAACGAGTGGCTTCAGTCTAGTTTCCTAACGCTGAATATAGCTAAAACCAAATTTATGACCATTGGAAACTCTGCCGGAATTGATCCTTTGCATAAGATTGTTATCCATACCTGTAATGACCCGATAAATTGTGCATGTGAAGGGCTGGAAAAAGTAGATACATTTAAATACCTGGGCATTCAGATCGATTCCAACTTGTCTTGGAAAGATCACATAAATTTTCTGTATGATAGGCTAAAAAAATTTCCAGCTCTTTTTTATAACGTCCGTTCTGCTTTGGGACTTCCCTTACTTCGACTTATATACTATGGCCTTGTCCAGTCTGTCCTCCAATATGGGATTATCGCCTGGGGAGGAACCTACCCTTCTAGCCTTAACAAATTGTTAATTTTACAAAAATCAATAATCAAAATTATGTATAGGAAACCAAAATCTTTCGACAGTTATTCAATTTTTAATATTTTCAAGTTTTTCTCTGTTCGTCAATTATTCCTAAAGAATTTACTCTTTTTTTACCATAAAACCCCCACTTTGATCAATGTCGCCCCGATACATGACCACAATACCCGTTTTCAAGCAGCGGGGAATGTTGTAGCCCCACTAAATCGTTTGGTATTGTCGACCAAGAGCCCTCATTACATTCTTCATGTTTTGTATAACAAATTAAGTGAGGAACTTAAATCACCATCTGTGTGGAGCAAAGCTCGGTACAGGGCTGCTGTAATTTCTTTCCTGATTACCCTGAACCCAGTTAATTCCGAATCAGTGTTGAGAAGTGTTTATACTAACTAATTTCATTTTATTCTCGTAATGGACATTTATTTTCTTATTTTTTATTTTGTTTTTGAAATTTCGAAGTTTGGCTTGCTTGATTTTTTTGGTTTGTAGTCGCTGAGGCTATGTATTTTGTCTGCTTTTTTTATCTGTATAATGCCAACCGGTGCCAAAGAAGCTGCTCTTGACCCGTCGTCTCGGGCTTTTTAGCCTTTAGACGGGCAATATTTGTTCTGTATATAAAATTTTGTAATGTATATGCAGACTACTTTATTTGTGAATAAAATTTTTTTGAATTGAATTGATTAATAAGTCAGCACCTCGACCATTTAGCACCTCGTTGTAAAGTTTGCAATAAAGTGACTGTCTATCCAATGAATCAAACGCAGCCTCAAGATCTTTGTATAATCATAAAAATGAAAATGCTAATCGAAATTGCCAGGTCTCCACAAGAACTTGGTGAACTAACAACCCAGACTCACCATACAGGCAAGGGATTGTCCATCACCAAAACCAATATTTGTCTGACAAATTCGTTCAAATTACCTAGAATCCCGAAGCGTATTCCCTTACTTAAACGGGAGAGTTTAGGAAGTTTCCTGATTCCAACTCTTGAACTGGCTATAAAAAGAGCCCACTTTCGCAGGTGGATGCGTCCCACGCCATCCGCCGTCAAGTGAGTCGGGACCAACTCAGGAGGTCAAACGAGGCGGCCAACGCCGGACAAACATTCGAATGGTTCCAACTCGAGCAGAACTTCGCGGCCAGACGTCGCTAAACGTCAAGGACGCGAAAAAAACGTCGGTTTCGAAGAAACTATCACGGACTACTAAACGCTGCAAATTATTACACAAAGGTTTGTTATCAGTAGGTTCTGCGTTACCTACTTACTTAACATTTTAAGGACGTCTTCGTCAATAGAGGGACACCTATTAAAATTGAAGAATTTTCTTTCAAACGGGCTTATATCCATTTTCAACACTTTTTTGGTTTATTATTGAATTGTAAAAAAATTCTAACACTCCCTGAAAATTTCATGGTTTTCGTTTCAAAGGGTGTAGAATCCAAATCTGCAATACAAATTTCCAAATATTACATTTATTACAAATAAACATGGTCCAAATAAGTATTTTTGTTGAGAACCGATTTAAGTGCTTTATGCATATCTCCTGAAATTCAATAATTGCTCTATCACCTGTAAAACACGCCCCCTCCAAAGCATAGTAGAAATTCAAATTATGAACGCAAGCCAATTGAATAATAAACCCCGCTGAAAGAATTTGCAGCGTTTTTTGTTATGGTTGTCAGAATGCTTCAACCCGTGTATCGGCTACAAAGCATTTTAGGAGTTCACTTACCATATGTTGGCACCATAAATCGGGCCATGCATCGGGAATGGTTTGAGCTACGGACCTGGGGAGGGGCTCATTCGATTCCTCGTGGAAATTTCTTCAGAAAGAGTCCAAATTTAGGCCGCCATGACTTTTTTTGAGGTTTTTAAGGATTTTACAAAACTTTGACAACCCTTAAAGGGCACTTTAAATTAAGTGAGAGAGCTGGCTAATGAATTGGGGCGTTGTCGGACCAAAATGGATTTTTCTTGAAAATTTCAGATTTTTTGCTCCAGCCGTTTGGAAGAAATCGTGCGAATGGCGTTTAAGGACTTGCGGAGAAATTTGTACTGCAGATTTGGATTCCATCCCCCTATGTTCCGAAACTCTTTTTATCAAATTGGTGGATACCATACGTTACAAGTATGCTAATTACATTTCACATTATTGAATTATAAAACCAAACGTGATATTTCTCAATTAAAATTGCAATGTGATTCATTTTCCGATGTAATTAAAAACAAGAACTATTTTTCATTTTCTGTTTAATTTTTTGACAGCAGGTACTGTTGTCCATTAATGCTTCCGTTGGTTCCTGTGTTTATACATCTTGTTGGTGTTATCCTGAACAAAGATCAGCTTTTATACTCACTGTTGTTCAGATGATAACATCATCTTACGAAATTCATTTTGGCGAAAAATTAAGAACATACTACAAACGTCCAATGGTAAATAATAGTACTATGACCAAAAAGACAACTGTAAAATTAAGTGGCTCACATGATAAGAGAATGTTACCGCCAATAAGAACTTGAGCGTGCAATAAAAAATTCAAACGATCCTCGATTTTATTATTCCAAGATGGACGTTCAATATGATCGTACTGTGTTCTTCGATCCATCTATGTTTGGAGAATAGCTGGGAGTCCTGAACAAAGATCAGTTCGTATCTCACAGAAAGTTCAGATGACAGCCCACAATTGTTGGATGAACAATATGTAGGCACACAATATTATTGAGTACTAGTTGCATTTTGACGAAGAAAGGAAGAACATCCCAGACCTCCAATGGTACATACCGATGCTTGATCATATTCTGCTATTCCATCCATTTGTGTTCATCTATTTAAATAATATTCACTGCTTCAGGTAAACATGTTCAACGATGATGACTCAGAACCGTATGAACTTCGAAGTTGAAGCTAGCACGATTCTATGAAAGCCAAAACTTCAAATTCGATTAACTCAGAAGCTAATTTTTGGAATTGGTGTCTTTCACCTGTAAGACGATGATATTTTCGTTTTCTTCGTGGTTTTTGCATGATTGTTTTTTCTGCAATCAAACATTTTTGTTTTCGAAACAGGCATTCACACAGAACACACATGTTGTACTTCATTCACACGTACCGCACTGTCTTCTGTCAGCGTTGTATATTATATGTTATGTTTAATGATTTTAAGTGATATGTCTGCGTTTTATCAAACCTAGTTCTGCATTTTTAAATTATTATGTGTTTGTGCGTTTGGTTGAGAATGACTCTACCACCACCCAGAAGTTCGTAAGCACTTACTAAGTTAGTGGACAGGAGTAGACATCTAAATGTTATTCATGTATAAACTGTATTGTTTTTCCTACCAATAAATGAATATTCGATTCTATTTTCACTATTTTACGCTGATTTGATTGATTTCTAACAATTTTGTTATTGTTTTATTCATTAAAATGTACTTACAAAGGTTGATTATTGAAACTAATGAGCGAAAAATTAATTGGCTGTAAAGTCAAAAAGAATTTTAGCGACACTTGTATACCCTTCACCTTATGACAACACATTTACACTCAAGAACGAATGGAATAAGTATAATTTATCATAAACTTTACGATGTTCTTTGAATTAATGCGTAAATGAATTCATCATTCTCGATTTGAATGGAACGACGTAAAACTGGGATGGCCGGGGGGCCATTCACGAGGAAAGTTCGGCTGGATATGACCTGGAAATGACTTGAAAATGCCGTAAAAATATATGGAGGAAAAGAAAGAAGAAGGGACAGGGGAAGAGCAATGGAAAGAAATTATTATCAAAATGGAGGAGGAAGGGGGAGCCGGATGATTAATGGAAGGCGGGGGCCGTGAAGCGGACACAGCTACTGACTGCTACTAAAAATGCGCTGCTTCCCACGATGAGTCACTCACAAGGGGTAGAGAAGACGCGAAAAAGATATCCGCCCCTTTGGGCTCACCAAGAACATTTGGAAAGACGAAAAAGTCCCGCCGAGGGGAATAAACCGTGAGGGAATTACGACTTTTTTTTTTCAAGTTCGAGTCCGTGGAACTTATTATTCAAGCGTGAGGATTCGCAAGATGTGTTTTTCGATCCATCACACAAAATGACAATGGGAAGGCATGACGAGATGATAATTATTAACAAGGCGGTGTTTCAACATTACAACATAATTTAACAGGTATATACAGGGTGTCCCACGCGTTGTTCCCCCCCCCCCCCCCCTCCTAAAATCGTCCAAACGGGAGTAAACGAAAAACTGTTTTCCAATGATCTCAAATATCATACACTGATCAAATGACACTAACTTTCTTATTTTAAATGAGAACCCTAATTTTTTATTACAGATTCGGATTCTACTCAAAATTTCATGAAAATTTGACCCCTCAATCAATTTTTTTATTGCGCGCAACCGGTTCAGCGAGCACGCAAAGTTGCGCAACCCCAAAATTGTCAAATAGTGGATGATGGTGAACTTCAAAGTGTGGCACATGAATTTTCATTGTTTTTTAACGCTGATTCACGTGGTGCTATCCGTTTCTTGATTCGGCTCAATTTTTGGGGAATAATGACCTAAATTTGGTTATTTCTCGTGAAAAAATCATCTTTTTTCGCGCTTGTATTTGCACATGAAATTTTATAGGTAATTATCCATTTCCTTTCCGTCCTCCTTTCTCAACCGGACCTCGAAAACTAATCCCCGTAAAAATCTGAAAACAGGCGCCTAAGATTTAAAAAAACGGACGAGAAATAACCAAATTTAGGTCATTATACCGCAAAAATTGAGCCGAATCAAGAAACGGATAGCACCACGTGAATCAGCGTTAAAAAACAATGAAAATTCATGTGCCACACTTTAGAGTTCACCATCATCCACTATTTGACAATTTTGGGGTTGCGCAACTTTGCGTTCTCGCTGAACCGGTTGCGCGCAATCAAAAAAACTGATTGAGGGGTCAAATTTTCATGAAATTTTGAGTAGAATCCGAATCTGTAATAAAAAATTAGGGTTCTCATTTAAAATAAGAAAGTTAGTGTCAGTTGCGCAAGACGCAAGATTTGCGCAGGCGCGAAGGGTCGCAAGTATGATATTTGAGATCCTTGGAAAAAATTATGAAGATTCAAAAAAAAATTTTTTTGTTTGGCTGTTTGGAAATTTTAAAATGGGACGAAAAACAGTTGAGGAGATCGGGAAGATGAACGGGAGGTGGCCAGATGGATCCTCGCTAGCAGTGGGGGGCAGTCCAGGGTATTATTCAGGATCTTGTACAGGAGCACGAGGTCCGCGGAGCTCCGTCTTCGCTCGAGGGTTACCAGATTGCATCTCTCCAAAAGCAGCTCATAATTGATATTTTCCGATTTGATCCCTATCTTGAACGCAACATATCGCAGGAAATTTCTTTGAACTCGTTCCAGACGATATTTTTGAACTGCGTATAGAGGTGACCAAACAGTGGCTGCATACTCTACCAGGGGCAAAACTAAAGCTTTGTAGAGAGTTACTATGGCATCCACATTGGAAAATTCCCTCGTGTTCCTCTTAATGAAACCGAGGGTCCGCATTGCCCTAGCAGCCAGTCCCTCAATATGAGCAGAAAAATTCAGGCGTTCATCACATAGGATTCCCAGGTCAACGATTTGAGCCACCCTCCGAAGAGGTCCGCCACCGAGAACATAGTTGTAGGTGATTGGCTGCGACAGATGGTGAAAAGAAATCACCGAGCATTTTGATGGATTGAGATAAAGGTGGTTTAATTCACACCAATCCTCCAAACGTGCAACCGCCCTCTGCAACAGCATGAAGTCCTCCAAAGAACGAGAGTGATGGAAGAGCTTGAGATCATCGGCGAAGAGTGAGACATGGACACCATCCGTCGCCACGTAATCTACCACGCTATTTAAATCAAATTAAACGTACGCGGTCTGATTTTCTTCGTGATAAAGTAAAGAACGCAACGGACCCAGCAGAAAGCCTGGTATGAGCGTCCGTTTTGTGTGTCGGGCAGATAACGTCCGCAAATCTTAAAAACGCGATCTTAAAAAAGTCGATCAGTAGAATTAGGCGTTCGAGGTCTTAAAATGTTTGTAATTGCTTGTTTCACAATGCCCTAAACGGATTTTGCGTGTTATTTTCATTTGACGGAGTTATAACGATTTTAAGGGCTATGCAACGCCATTATTTCACTTTATTTCGCCTTTTATCGATGTAAAGCTGAATTTTCTCGAAAACCGTTCGAGATATCGAAAATTGTCATGGAAGAAAAGTTGTAGCTCTTGAAATTTCCATTCGGATGGACTCCTTCCACTTTTCCGTAGCTCCAACCGTTTACGAGCTAGGAGCAAAACAATGTCTGCCCGTTTACGGGTATGGGTAAGAAGGTAGCAGTGGCAAAAAGAGTTACATAGTCAGTACCGCTCTAATTCTACCCATGAAGTACAACACCAGTTTGACCCGTAAAACTTGTACTTTGCTAATCGCAAAGGTTTATTGGAACAGCAAGGGGTCATGGGGTGGGGGTAAAAAAATATTTAGCATCTTAAGAAAGAGGCCGATCACATCGCTCCGGGAGAGGGGCAGTGGGACCCTTCCGTTTTAAAGATTTAAACGGGTCACAGTACCGAGTTTTGCGGGTCAAACTGGTGTTGTACCTCATGGGTACATTAGAGCGGTACCGACTATGTAACGCTTTTTGCCACTGCTACTTTCTTACCCTTACCCGTAAATGGGCAGACTTTGTTTTGCTCATAGCTACATAATAATATCATCACACTATATAAAGACGAGCTTATCAGAGTATATCGACGTTTCAGGAAAATGGGCTGGGCGGGTGGAAATTCTCGCGCCCGTCTCCCAGGGAGAGAACCGACCTTTCTCAACCCGTTGCTGAGATATGCCGACCCCACCAGTGAAGGAAAAAATCCAGCGGGGGAAGCGTCTCGCAGGCAAGCGACGTGGTCCCAACATTTGGGATATACGATTTTTTGACTTTGCATATTGTTATTATACTCCCTCATTGTGTTATTCACTTATTTCCTCTTAACCTGCGTAGCTGGGTCATTAAACTAGTACTGCTATAGCTTCCAAAACCGTTCATTTTTGGAGGAACTGTTTATTAAAGGAAGCAACTACACCAAGTGTGAACAAACTCGGAGGGGGTCGGTACATTTCGAGTCGGTCTGGGCGTGGAATGACCCGATAATACAATACTTTTAATATAGTGATAATAATACTACGGTAATATTATGCTCATGTCTGGATTCTCGGTATACCTTCATTTTTGAACCCATCAGGTGCAATGTAAAGATAGGAAATCAACATCCAACCTTAGGTTACGATTCAGGCAGTAGCTGTAGTAGATACTAAAATATTCATACACTCAGTACTCTCCACACCCCAGAAATGTGTCATTTTTTAAATTACCCCGGCAGGCTAATTCGGACATCTAGGTTCCATCTGGCATATAACATTATTTTTCTGATTGGGAATCTCGAACACAAGAGCCATCTATTTTAGAAAAATGGAAGAACAAAGGTCTCCACAAACAAACTGGAGTTCTGTGAATTAGTACAGAATCAATCTGTGAAGGTCTAGAATCATAAAACTACAGGATCAGCATTTTTTCCGGTCGCTGTCATGAACGCCTCACAATACAGGGATGTCTAATAGAATTGATCGAGGTTAGTGAGGGTTGTTACAAACATGAGAAAAAACAATAGCCGAATAAAAATACGTTCCAAATCATTCTATAACCGAAGATGGAAAAAACTATAAGCGTTCTTAAACAACTTTGAAAAACAGAAATCTTAAACAATTGTCATGATTTGTTATCGTTATCGTTCATGTATTGCATTTTTATCGTATCGTACGTACTCCAAATATCTGCGTGGCACGAGTGCTCCCAGATACCATCCAGTATGATTCAGAAACTCGTTGATGATATGAAGTCCTATTCGTTGGAATTTATCAAGCAAAAAAAGGGCCCACTAGCTCGGTTTTCTAGTGTATTTCGGCTGTACGAACACATTTTCGACTTTATAAATATGAATTCGTGTACGTTCCATGACAATTTGGCCTGGTTTGTTTAGTTGGAAAATTGTTTGACTTGAAATACGTTATTTCAGACCTCAGTAAACACATTTTAAAATTAAAATCCAATTTTCCTAGGGTTGTGAGGCTACAATGTTCGTGAAAAGCCAAGTGGGCGTACGGATAAACTGTTTACTGTGTGTATTAGGAACTCAAGAAGCTTATTTTAGTTGCTTGGGGTGGTGTCGATGGGGATTCTGTGGTATGTGGCGATCACAACTAGCGTTATTCTAGGAAATGAGCGTTTGGCTTGACAATTTATATTCATAACACTCAACCATGCGCTACATGCAACTTTCACTCGCGCACTTGCGAGTTGGCCGATTGAGAAAAAAAGGCAGACAAACAAGTAGGAGCTGCCCTAGCTCATTCATTTGGTTAACGATAGTCGGTTCGAGAGAACGTGACATTTGAGGGGGGAAGGTTACGCGCAAGTTATCGACCATCTGGTCAGGTTCGGATTCCGAGACCATCTGAGCGAATTGCGTTGGGCAAGAGGCGCGAGTCGCCTCCAAAAGGGGCAGAATGTGGGAGAACTGGGATCCGCCACATGTCGTGGCACTCGTTCCTGGAAATCCTCGCGAATACCTTACGCGGTGGTTCGTGCATGAATTTAGCGGAATTTAGAGTGTAATTAAGTTTTTCTTTTGAATGAAATGATTCAGCGAGTGGTAATATTAACTGTTGATCACCATATTTGGATGGAGCGACCCAGCGAATGAAAAACGCTGCAAATTATTTCACAAAGGTTCATTATTTTTGAACCCACCACGACCACTTCCGCTACAACTCTTCTTGACTGGCATCGTGAAAACAACACAATCAGAAAAATTACCTAGAACAATCAGAATCGCGAGAGAACCACGCTTTTGGCCCATAGCATCTATGCGACTGGCCATTTTTGGCACACAAAGTCATCTGTGCTTGTGAAGGATACCAGCAAGGCAATTCCAGCAAGGCTCGAAGTTGACACCAACTAAACCCCAAGTGTTCGAAAGAGCGGATTCTTCACATCATTTCTAAGCCCCTCCATGCCACGTACGGCGGACGGACACAGCTGATTTTGAAACGTTGAAACGTAGTTTGACAAAGTTTAAGCAGAGGAGGGGGTTTTGAAAATGTTTTTCTATACAGTTGACAAAGCGTGTTGGAAAAAACGCTGCAAATTCTTTCACTGGGGTTTATTATTCAATTGGCTTGCGTTCATGATTTCAATTTCTACTAAGCTTTGGAGTGTGCGTGTTTCACAGGATAGGGCGATTATTGAATTTCAGGAGGCACACAAATATCTTCAACTGATCAATCCAAATAGGTGTTTTGAATGAGAACCGATTTACGTGGTCTATGCATATCTCCTGAAATTCGATAATCGCTCTATCACCTGTAAAACACGCACACTCCGAAGCTTAGTAAGATTCAAATCATGAACGCAAGCCAATTGAATAATAAACCCCAGTGAAAGAATACTTATTTACCCCAGTAATAATATTGAATAATGAACCCCAGTAATAATATTGAATATTTACCTATATATTATCAGCGTTTCATGCATATCAGAATGCTTCAACCCGTGTATCGGCTACTAACTACACTACAAGTATTCACATCGGCTATCACTCCAGTATCTACATTCACTACAACTCGACGCTATCGGCCGGACATCACTAGGTTACAAACAAACAATAATAAACGAAAAAACGCAAATGTTGGCACCATAAATCGGGCCATACATCGGGAATGGTTTGACCTACGGACGTGGGGAAGGGCTCATTCGATTCCTCATGGTATGTTCTTCAAATAGGAAAATATTTAGGCCGATTCGACTTGTTTTGAGGTTTTTAGGGATTTTACAAAACTTTTACAGCCCTTAAAGGGCACTTTAAATTGAGTGAGAGAGCTGGCTCAAGAATTGGGGCGTCGTCGGACCAAGATGGATTTTTCCTGAAAATTTCAGATCTTTTGCTCCAGCCGTTTCGGAGATATCGTTCGTACGGCGGACGGACGGAAAATTTTTTATCGCAGATTCGGATTCTACACCCTTTGAAACGTAAACCATGAAATTTTCAGGGGGGTTAGAATTTTTTTTCCAGAGCGATTACAATGGTTTATTATTGAATAATAAACCAAAAGTTACCCTTACACAGTACCTACCAAAAACAGGGTGTAACGCTAATCCTTGTAGGGAGTTTCTATCAGATGACTTTGAAAGAGCAGTTTCAATAAAAATGTTTGCTAACTTCACAGTATTTAATCCATGTTCACCTTCTATTTTAGTCGGATTCGACCCAACCGTAGTAGATTCGAATGTCCTGCACAAATGCGATGTCAACAAAGAGCCATATCCAAACACGATCTGCTCTACGATTTTCAAAAATTTAGCCTATGCATTGGTTAAGCCGTGGGTGGAGAAAAGATTCGCCAACGAGCGTTTTCCGAGACTTATGCGTCAGCGACAGAAAAGGGAACTCACATTGTACTTACTGTGATAGATCAATGTGTGGGGAACATAAAGTTTCGATTTGATTTCCTCGACCAAACATGAAAACAGTTTGTGATACTTTACAAAATATGTTATTATTTTTGACATTTCATGTCTTTGCTATGGCACACAACCAAATTGTCGTTATGTCACGATACGTTACGTAACGAAATATGCTCAATGATTATTATGATTCGTAGAAGTGAGGTAGGTAGGTACTTATATGATTATAGCTGAAATTTGGCTATATGATTATTATGATTTGGCTGGTAGCCTCCTTAGGACGTGAACAATAAGGTGCAGAGGGTTTTGATCAACTCAGTGGCTCCTGAAGCTAACTTCTTTCCTATCAACTGTGGAAAGCTGAAATTTGGCTGGTAGCCTCCTTAGGACATGAACAATAAGGTGTACAGGGTCTTGATCAGCACAGTGGCTACTGAAGCTAACTTTTTTCCTATCAACAGTAGGAAGCTGAAATTTGTCTCGTTGGGACATGAACAACAACGCTACTGGAGTAGGTGATGTAGTCCACAGAAGAAAATGTGTTGAGACTCGTATGCAAGCATTTATGATTCTTAGAAGTGAGGTCTAGCTGAAATTTGGCTATATGATTATTATGATTTGGCTGGTAGCCTCCTTAACGTGAACAATAAGGTGCAGAGGGTTTTCATCAACTGAGTGGCTCCTGAAGCTAACTTCTTTCCTATCAACTGTGGAAAGCTGAAATTTGGCTGGTAGCCTCCTTAGGACATAAACAATAAGGTGTACAGGGTCTTGATCAGCAGAGTGGCTCCTGAAGCTAACTTCTTCCCTATCAACCGTAGGAAGCTGAAATGTAGCCTCCTTAGGATCAACAATGACAGGGTCTTGATCAGCTGAGTGGTTGAAGAACTTGATATTACCCTAGCATCAACATATGAAAATAGTTTATTGTTGTCCATCAATGGTTGGTGGGGTTAATGTACTGTCATGTAGAACATATAACATACCGTTCTTTTACTACCCACGACGATATATGTATGGATGTAAATAATAAATAAAAATATGAGTTTAATTTTTGTTTTCTTTATATTGAAAAAAAAAAAAAAAAAAAAAAAAGTAATTCACAGAGGAAGACCAGCTTGCTAGAAGATGGAAGGGAAGAAGGAGGGAGAAATGTCCTAATGCGTTGCAGACTTGTATGCAAGAATTTTTTCTCTCAATTTCAACTGCTTTTTTTCGTCAATTTGTGAAGTTTGTGGTTGATTATATCCTTGTCAATTCATTACATTTTACACTTTCAATTTTTATGGAGTTTAAATTATGTTTGTTTTCTCAACAGAACTACGATATTTTTTGAGTCTGAAACTATGAGTGAATTAGCAGAACTGAGTTAAACGCAAGAGTTTATAAGCTGTGAAATACGTATCATAATACATTTTATTGAAAAGCTTGTTGGTATTTTTTTACCTTCTTCATTTGGAGAGTCATCAATATACATTTTCTAGAGGTTTATTATCAAAACAAGTAGATGTTTCCTTATCGTAAGTACCTTTCCATTTGAAAAGACTTCCTAAATTAAGAATTTTCCCGGAAAGGACACACTTTTCTGGACCTTTCATCAAAATGGCAAAAAAAGAAGAAAATACAACGAAAAAGTCGCAAAAATAGCCTCATTTAGAAAGAGGAACATTTATATAATCACATCCATCAAAACGTGTATAATAAGGAGGTGATGGACTAGTTTATAGTTATAGATTAGTTATAGTAGGATAAGTTTATCAATTGTAAGTTTGCTACATTTGTTACGATAAGATACATTTCAAACAAAACTGTAAATGTAGAGAGATTGTTCACTAGCAGAGAAATTTCGAATTTTAGAGAGGATCTTGAATTCTAATCTTGAGTTTTAAAAGTTCAAGACGGGCATAATTACGATTGCAATCTAACAATCATAACGTTGTAACCATTCAAGAATTAGATATAAACCATTTCCAACCGTGTTAGTGGGAAAATCTTCAAGAATGAGTCCCAGACAGGTTTACTTTCTCAACAACCACAAACCTACGTTAAGGGTTATTTGTTGACGGACCCGTGCGGCGGCCGACCCGGATCGATTTTCACGTTGATTCCCGGTAATTTTGATCTCTCGGAGTCTCGGGGAGGAATTGAATGGAGACCAAATTGTTAATGGTATTTCCCTCCCATCACAATATCAAATGATTGTCCCCCCAATTAAGAACCGCTTGTGTGGGAGAGAGCGCCGGGTCGGAGATCAACTTGAAAAGAGTTTGATAATCCACGTAAAACCGACATCGATATCTCCCCGTTCGCCTGTCCCAGGTAAACTTGGCGAGTGGTCGGGGGGGACATAACGTAAATATAATCAGGACTGAATTGCGGTGGGAGGGAATGTGTTGAAGTCGTGTATTTACACATTTCTCAATTTCAGCAAAATGAATATGAGCAAGTGATTAAACCAATGTGGGCCGACGTTAGTCCCTTATGGGGCTGCACCAAAAAGAGCAACGTCAAAATCATCCTAACAGTCCACAACGAAATTCTGAGAAGAACAGTAAATGGGGGATTCTCATTTAACGGGACAATCGAGGTGATCTGACTCAAAAATGTTGTTCTCCTAAATTTATGATTTTTTTTTTTTTTTTTTTAATCGATGATCTAGATGTTACTCTAATGGTATAGTGATGTACAAGCACGCATGATTTCGTTTGTTTCACAGGTGATAGAACCATTAACGATAGAATTTAAACGATGTGTAGGTAAGGTTGAATGAAACATATATCTGATTTCAGTTTTTCCTGACTTTGTGCTAGAACAAGTATCACATTTTAGTATTAGTATTTATTTAGTATCAAATACCAAACTTGAAACACAATTGTTTCAAACAGCCAAGACGGCTTTTGTGTAGCCACAACAATGAAGTTTAAAATCGCCACGACTCCAACCAAAAAACGCAAATGTTGGCACCATAAATCAGGCCATACATCGGGAATGGTTTGACCTACGGACCTGGGGATGGGCTCATTCGATTCTTCATGGTATGTTCTTCAAATAGGTATAAATTTAGGCCGTTTCGACTTGTTTTGAGGTTTTTAGGGATTTTACAAAACTTTGACAGCCCTTAAAGGGCACTTTAAATTGAGTGAGAGAGCTGGCTCAAGAATGGGGCGTCGTCGGACCAAGATGGATTTTTCCTGAAAATTTCAGATCTTTTGCTCCAGCCGTTTGGGAGAAATCGTGCGTACGGCGGACGGACGGAAAAATTATTGAGTAATAAACCAAAAAAGGGGGGAAAGTTACCAAAAGGAAGAAAATCAACGATTGTGACAATACCAAATATGAAAAGCCAAAGAAACCAACTACGAAAGGAGCAGACTCCGAAAATGAAGAAGAACCAGAACAAAATGTCCTCAAAACTGACACAAACGGAAAACTCGAAAACGGAATGACTTGGGAAAGTTACGCGCAGATTTTGGAGGAGGAGCACTTGGAAAAAGTAGAGTACATAAAACCGAAAGGCGTCAACATCCAGCCAAATTCATTTGTCCTCGTGGTAATAATGGGAGGAGAAAGGAAAAACCACCTATCGTTATTTGTGTAGGGTTGTAGAGGTTTTGAACGGGACTTAAAAGTGCCAACCCTGCCAAATCTAAATTCCTACAGCATACGTCTACTGTGCGCGATTCTTTCATTTTTTAATTTTTTCTTTGTAATAAACTGTTAACCATTCACGTTTATTAATTCTTTCAGCACCATTTAACCATAAATTTGAAAATTTAGCATAAGGGAAAATGCAATTGGGGTAATTGTAAACATTGTTTCTCCCATTTCCCTCTCGCAAATGAATTCTGGTGTATCTCTATGGGTCCATGTGACTGTGTGGTTTTGCGCTAGGTAAGCCTCGTTGAAGAATGCCTGTTTACATTTACCCCCGAGCCTCTGGGGTAAATGTTAACACTCCGGGGTAAATGTAAACAGGCTTTGGTTTCGCCCCTAATGTAATTACGGTAAAAAACTCGGTGGCGGCTGACTCAGCAGGAGCCATAGTTTGAAATGTAACTATTTGCTAACTTATTTGGATTTAAATAAAGAGTCGAGGAGAACTTGAACAGTATACATTGAAATTTTGTTTACATTTACCCCAATTTACAATACTTACTTATGCACCGTTTTTCGCTGAATCCAATGGTGACCTCATCGCTCAACAATTGATACATTTTCAGGTCTGAATCAACAGTTGAACAATTCAATTAGTAAGATGCTTTTCACTCAGAACTCGAGTGGTCTGTGATTCAGTCTTTCCGACCGAGGTTATTTATATCAAAACAGTGAAGAGCCGGCATGAAAAGCAGAAAACTTTGAACAAAACAGACGATCGGACTATAGAATTGAAGTTTAACTAGATCCCGTTTCTGCAAATTATTACTAAGAGGTTTATTATTTCTGTATTAGATAACTCTCGTTGTGCATCACTGGACTGTACAACCAGAAATAATGGTTTCTAGGAACAGTATGAAATACAGAAATCCAAGTGAAATTTAAAAAGATGAAATAAATATAGGTGCAACAAGAATGGTTGAAGATTGAATTGAAGCTTGGGAGAAGGCATTATGGATAATATAATCGTATAGAAACAACCGTGCTACTTGGGTTGTCGTCAGCCATGCGGTCAGGATCGGATTTCTCGTTGAACGTTTAGTTCTACAGAACGACCGTCTACCCGACCGATCTAGAAATAGTGAGCCACCCAAGCGCGGTCATTCGATGCACGGCACTAATTCCTATCGGGGTCAAACAAAAATATTACCATCATTCAACGAAAATTTTTGAGATTTGGAACACATTATCCCTTAGGATTGATTGATAAACATGCCGAAATCAATGTTCGATTTCTCAACCGAATTCCGTAAACATCGGTAAATCGTTTCGGACCAAACAAGATTTTTTGAAGCCCACGAATCTTGAAACGTAAACCAACAACTTTTGAGGGTGTTAACAATTGTTTTTTCTCGATTGATTACAAAGGTTCATCATTGTAAATGATAGACCAGAATTATAGGCACTTGAAAACTTCAGTTGTCTTGTTCACTTCGGGTTAACATTTTGCATCTGATTAACCACATTCAGTACCAAAGGGGAGCAGTTACCAAGCTGCTTGAGTTGAGAAATTTACGCAACTGCACTATCAGTTTTGAGCAAATAACAGATAAGAGCTCTACCTTCGGTCGAACGGGTAGCGCTGGTAATAGAAGCATTCCTTTAGCAATCATATTGGACGCAGCTATTGGACTCATCTTAGGTTTGAGATGCAGGGTGTACCGAGACACGTGAACCTACGTCTAAAATCCGGGATTCTTATGTTTGCGTATACACTCGGTAAAAAATGTCTCCGTACACCCACTTCGCTTTTCACGGATATTTCAGCTGCTTCTCACAAACCTTGAAAAACGGGATACTAATTGTATGAATGTATTCACGGACATCTTAAATAATGAATTTCAAGTCAACCAACTTGTCAACTGAGCAAATCAAGCGAAATTGACATCAGACCTTAACGAATTCATTTTTATCAGGGCAAAAAAGTGTTCGTACAACTCAGAGAACAGCAAAAATCGAGCTAAAAAAATGGAGTGACTGCTCATGGGCCCTTCTCTCTGCTTGAGAACTTTCTAAAAACGGAACTTCATCGAATCGAAGAGCTTTTCAACCAAGCTGGAAGGTATCTGCGGGTACTAGTTCAGAACGACTTACTGTACCATAACAATAACAATAAACTACAAATACAGTAATAAGAAACGCTGCAAATTCTTTCACTGGGGTTTATTATTCAATTGGCTTGCGTTCATGATTTGAATTTCTACTAAGCTTTGGAGTGTGCATGTTTCACAGGATAGGGGGATTATTGAATTTCAGGAGATATGCATGGAGCATGTAAATCTGTTCTCGACCAAAATACCTATTTGGATTGATCAGTTGATCATATTTGTGTGCCTCCTGAAATTCAATAATCGCCCTATCCTGTGAAACAGGCAGACTCCAAAGCTTAGTAGAAATTCAAATCATGAACGCAAGCCAATTGAATAATAAACCCCAGAGAAAGAATTTGCAGCGTTTTTTCCCCCATAATACCCCCCAAAAAAACATCTATAATTTATCAAGTCCTTTAGCACTCGTATTGCGTTTAAACTTCCCCAAACGATGTAGCCAAAGGTAGACAGATGTAGAGGAGGCACACAAATATCATCAACTGATCAATCCAAATAGGTGTTTTGGATGAGAACCGATTTACGTGGTCTATGCATATCTCCTGAAATTCAATAATCGCTCTATCACCTGTAAAACACGCACACTCCGAAGCTTAGTAAGATTCAAATCATGAACGCAAGCCAATTGAATAATAAACCCCAGTGAAAGAATACTTATTTACCCCAGTAATAATATTGAATAATAAACCCCAGTAATAATATTGAATAATATTTACCTATATGTTATCAGCGTTTCATGCATATCAGAATGCTTCAACCCGTGTATCAGCTACTACTACCTACACTTCAAGTATTCACATCGGCTATCACTCCAGTATCCACATTCACTACAACTCGACGCTATCGGACATCACTAGGTTACAAACAAACAATAATAAACCAAAAAACGCAAATGTTGTCACCATAAATCGGGCCATACATCGGGAATGGTTTGACCTACGGACCTGGGGAGGGGCTCATTCGATTCCTGATGGTATGTTCTTAAGATAAGTTTACATTCATGCCGCTTGGACTTGTTTTGAGGTTTCTAGGGATTTTACAAAACTTTGACAGCCCTTAAAGGGCACTTTAAATTGAGTGAGGGAGGTGGCTCAAGAATTGGGGCGTCTTCGGACCAAGATGGATTTTTCCTGAAAATTTCAGATTTTTTGCTCCAGCCGTTTCGGAGATATCGTGCGTACGGCGGACGGACGGAAAATTTTTTTATTGCAGATTCGGATTCTACACCCTTTGAAACGTAAACCATTAAATTTTCAGGGGGGATTAGAATTTTTTTTTTCCAGAGCGATTACAATGGTTTATTATTGAATAATAAACCAAAATCATGGAAATCGTTGAAGAATTGTCAGCTTGTTAGCGTCTATAACATTTGTAACAGGCACACACAGAGAGACATAGAGCTATAGGTCTTTTCCCCCTTGGTCTTAGATTGGTCTAGAATGGATTTGTATTCAGCTAAGTTTTTTAATTTATATCTTCTTTGTTCTATTTATTATTATTATTATTATTATTTATCTTTGGGTTATGACCCGCCCCCCAGGATCGATTCTAACAGTCGTCCCTGTACTGGGAGACCTCTATGACCTACTCCAGAAAAATGCTGATACCGCAATTTTCATGATTCTAGACCTCTGATAGGTGTTTACGCGGGTGGGAAGAGTCTTGATTGATCCTGTACCGATTCAGATGAACTCCAGTTTCCTTATGGAGACCTCTTTTCTTGAATTCTTGGGTAATCATCCGAATTAAATGAAAAAAGTACACATTTTTGGGGTGTACGGAGACATTTTTTGCTGAGTGTACTTGCCCTTTGTACATATACAAGTTCTTGAGTACTTGCACAAAGAATAACATGTATGAGTGATTGTACTTTCGATCGAGTACTGCACCTGTAATTTGTACTAGCACGTACATTTTAACCAATTCCGCTATTCATCGAATGAGCTCTAGCTGTTACAGATCTTTACAATCGGTTAAAATATTTGAAAATAAGGATTTCATACCTCTCCAACTTATTGATTAGTTCATGATTACCCCAGCTGATCCCGTTTAATCTACTTAATCTATATTGATAGCAGGTTAATGAAAATGGGAGTCCAGTTGAGGGTTGACGGGTTTTTAGATCCGTCCGTTTCTTCGAGGGAGGCGCTGAAGAGTGAATTATCCTATCAAACTCCTCAGGTCGGCGATCTATTTTCTACTTGGGTTCAGCCTCAACAGATGTTCCGACATCTTTCTAAACTTGGAGTGTACGCGGATTAGGAACACACTGTTGAAGCGTATCCAGTAACAACGGGTGCCGCCTTTTCTTAGAGAACGATCTTGTTCGGCCGTTGCGATCAACGACTAAGGCTACGGTTACTATGGATGCGAGTTCTGACGAAATTTCGTTGCGAAGACTTCGTCAGAAGAAGGTGGTTTCACTATGCGCGTTCTGACGGTCAGTACGTTTCAATTTCTCCAGCAGAATGGACGAATTTGACGAGCTTAATTTTTCTGAAAGTCCTTTGATAAAGTTACTGTTGATAAGTGGTATGAAAACAGAACATGTAAACAACCTTTTTTCTGCAAGAGACGAAAAGGGAGAGTTTGAAATGCTATTTCAAGATTTTTGTTGAATTCTTGAGCTACATTCTCCCACTTTTGTCGTGAAACATCTCTATTGTGATAGTTCTTGTCTTTCATGTCCCACAAACACCTATTATCAAACACAACACCAATCAATTTTTCGATATCCATGGCGATAATAGCGCAAAACACTGGAAATTTCCGTCAAAACGCACGAACAAATCAAACGACTTTGAACGCTCGACCGGTTCTGACGAAGTCGTGCGTGAACTGACGTGCTTGTCGCAGCCAGTGCAAACACTCTCATTGGAGAACAGGCGTTTGTTTGTTCGGACGAATTCGTCAGAACGCGTCAGGACACTTTTTTGTCAGAACTCCTTAGCCTAAGTCGAAAGTGCGCAGGCGGCGAAGTTATGTTTTGAATCTACGATCTCAATGTGAACTGCAGTTCCGCGTTGTGAAGGCACCACCACATGACCATTGCTTCCTTCTACGGATTCAATCACATCAGGCCAGATCTCGAAACTGTATCCAAATCCATCGGGATAAAATCAGCTTTCCCCTTTGTGACTGGACAATTGAGGAGCTTACTTTCAAAAAGGCACACATCCAAATCTGGGAGAAAACGTTTTTTTCTCAATTTTCTATCTCTGAATATGAGTTGAATCAGATCCCCCTATCATTTCTGAACAAAACAGAACACATCCATGTCAATTCCGGGGCTAAAGTTGTGTGTTTGCATCAAAAGGTAACAAATCCGTCCCCTACATTTTTTTTCAGTGCTTTGCAATCGAAATGGCACATATCCTCCGAATTTCGTCAGGCGATAAGTCGTGGGTTTTCAAAAAGGCACATATCCAAAAAGAAGCATTGCGCCTTCGTCTCGACGTTGAATATTTACGCGAGACTCGATAGATGGCAGGCATGACAAATGGAAATATGGAGTCAGGTAAAGTTTTCAATAAAACCTACAGAATGGAGAATGAATTCTTTCTTTTTCAAAAAGGCACAAACCCATGAGTTTTGATCAAAAGGGCACATTTCCAAAGTGAAAATGGATATACAGCCTCGTGTTTTGGAGTAAATTGATTCATATTCTGAGGCATCTTTATCTGTGCCTTCTCACACATTACTCCGACGAGAAACTGAGAGACCAAACGGCATCATTCTAAAGTCACAAACATGAGAAGCAAGTGACCTGGAACCCAAGAGCCATCTACGGGCAAGTTTGCCATTTTTGGGGGCGTCTCGGACTCAAATCAAGTCTGAAAATCTCCTTCATTAGACAGGCGACGACTGAGGTTTCGAGACCTTGACATCCTCAGGGCAGATCCATATTTATGAGACTATTGAAGAGCTTCGAGCCGAGGGAGGGTCATCAGATTTGAGCCTTCTGTCATTCGAAGATGAGAAAGGTCGCTTTATCAACGGCCTCTCATTACGGACGATTAATTTCTCCGTGGAAGAGGCGATATTGAATAATGGATGGGGAAAAAGGGAGACTGAACAACCTTTTTAATCGACCAAGTTTGAACGTTAGCGGCGACCGCAGCTTTTTTCTAGCAATGCTCCATCGAACTTGAAACACGTGAGCTTCGTCGTACCCTCAACACAAATGTACCAATAAATCATCGATGTTTCAAATAATTTTGAAAAATTCCACAACGGGTTCCTATAGATAGAGGAAATAGACACAGCAGCTAATTCGTACAATTGCATAATAAATTAATAGGAATTATTCGAACAGTTCTTAGTTCAGAGCACGAGGTTCTTTAAGGCCATACTTAGGCAGTTTGTGATTGAACAGATAGTGACTGCTCAGAAAAACAGCACCAATCAGGATTCGCTGTTAACTCACTGTCGGGTACAATTCTTACCTGACTTTCGCTGGCAGTGGCGAGGCGTGACATATTTGCTAGGTTATCGCCAGTGGCTGTGATTAGTAAACAAACACAGAGTCTCAAAACACGGGGGGTCCAAGGGCCTTCCCCGGGAAATTTTGAAAACTGACCTATCAAAAACGACAATCAAAGGTGTTTGTGACCTATGAAATTCACGTTTTTGCTCCCGAGTCTACCAAGGTAGCGGAAGCATTGTTTTCACTTTCGGAATGTGAAAATTTTTTTGTCTCCAAAATCAAAAATTCCACTCGCATTTTGCGTTTTAGACCTTTCTGAACAATTTTGGTTCCGTGTCTCTCTGTGTGTCTGTCTGTCAACAAGCCTTGACTTCCGAATTTCATGTCGTAAGAGAGGGATTGTGGGGGGTATTGCCAATAAACGTGATCTTGTTCGACAAAATTATTGACTATTGTTCCGTGTCTGTCTGTCTGTCAGCAAATCCTTGTTACGGGCAAAACTACACGAAGTTATAGTCCGATTTTGATGAAATTTTCAGGGATTGTGCGGGTTGGGATGATAGATGGTCCCCTATAGGTTTCATGATCCCCGGATCAATAGTAGCTTCTGCGCATGCGCAAACGTGAAATTCTTGTTACGCGCATAACTCCGGGAGTTCTTGACAAATTTCGATGGAATTTTCAGGGATTGTTCCGGTTGGGGTGTAGATGGTCCCCTATAGGTTTCATGACCCCCGGATCAATAGTAGTCTCTGCGCATGCGCAAACGAAGTCCTTGTTACAAGCATAACTCCGGGAGTTCTTGACCAATTTCGATGAAATTTTCAGTCATCTATCCATTCAGCGTCAATGTCAATTTTTATTATTAGGTATATTTTATAGTTTGTTCAATAGTTGAACATGCCTACCTTTATTTTCTCAAGTTATGCTCCTGCATAACAATAAATTTACCCTAATTCAATATTTAATTCGCCTAATTGAACGAAGTTCTTTAGTCAATAATAATTTTCGATGATCTATACAGTCATGTTATGAATACGAGGAAGCTATGTGCCACACCCACCTGGCAGACGTTTTTATTGTTGAAATCAGTGCGAATACAGCTTTGAATGACACAATAAACGCACCTCAAACCACTTTGACGTCTACAAACCCCGCCTTAAGGTTGAAAATCGCTTGCTACGTAACCCTGTCGATTTTTTGGAGGGAGTAAGCGGAGGGGGACCCCTGACAGCGCTTCCACACAAGCGACGAGGCAGTTATTCGCTCTAACTGCGAGCATGAACATTTCTTTTTTATAAAGAGGAAATTGTATATTTAACATCAGTATTAACTAATTCTTTAAATGTATTAAATCGTCTGGTCATCGCCGAATCCAGAGATGACCACAGGCTTCGCCACTGTTCGCTGGATATAACAAAGAAGGAAATAGGAACAAGAACTGCTGTTCAGTAGCAGTTTTTAATGAAAACAGAACGATTTAAAGTGAACTAAACTTCCCGTCAGTGCATCAAGGATTGACAGTCAACAATATTGAACATCTTCGCTCTTATTGGTGGGTTGCAGAGTTGAGTTGTAATCATTACTTTGAGAAATGAATAATTTTCCGATTACTTTCAATGTAATGACGTATATTTGGCTAGTAACAATTTCAGTAAAAAGGAGATTGAAAATCCGAAGAAGTTTTAGGGTTACTCCAGAAAATAATTACCATTCCAGAATAGTAATCGTTAAAACGATTACCATTACCAATCACTGTAATGGTAATCGAAAAAACGATTACATTTTCCGATTGCAAATAATGGTAATCGAAAAAACGATTACAATTACTTGTAATCGGAAAAAGTAATCGTCATTCCGATTACTTTTAATTAATTCCGAGTTTAATTAATTCCTTACAAAAAAAAAACAAGTCGATTTAAAAGGGAAAACACTTTTTACAGAAAATAACGAAAAAAACGTCTGCCAAGTGGGTGTGGCACATAGCTTCCTCGTATCCATAACATGACTGTATAGATCTTTGAAAATTATTATTGACTAAAGAACTTCGTCCAATTAGGCGAAGTAAATATTGAATTAGGGTAAATTTATTGTTGTGCAGGAGCATAACTTGAGAAAATAAAGGCATGTTCAACTATTGAACAAACTATAAAATATACCAAATCCGAACAATCCCTGAAAATTTAATCGAAATCAGTCATGAACTCCCGGAGTTATGCGTGTAACAAGGATTTCACGTTTGCGGATGCGAAGAGGCTACTTTTTCCGATTACGAAATCAGTGAATCCGGGGTCAAGAACTACAACACACATACACCATCACACACATCACAACAAAACAATCTCTGAAAATTTCATCGAAATTGGTCAAGAACTCCTTAAGTTATGCACGTAACAAGGATTTCACGTTTGCGCATGCGCAGAGGATACTATTGATCCGGGGGTCATGAAACTCACAGGGGACCATCTACACCCCAACCCGCACAATCCCTGAAAATTTCATCAAAATCAGACTATAACTTCGTGTAGTTTTGCCCTTAACAAGGATTTGCTGACAGACAGACACACAGACAGACACGGAACCAAAATTGTTCAGAAAGGTCTAAAACGCAAAATGCGAGTGGAATTTTTGATTTTGGAGACAAAAAAATTTTCACATTCCGAAAGTGAAAACAATGCTTCCGCTACCTTGGTAGACTCGGAATAAAAATTTTGCAGGAGAATTTACCAGGATATGTCATAACCTTATTTTCGAAAAATTTCAACTTACGGACTTTTACACTTTTACAATCAATGTATAATGCATAGCAAGTATAGCGAATAGTTAATAAGAGTGTTAAATAGATGACATCTGTATTATACGAAATAGATAACATTGTGTCATCTATCATTGTGGCATCAGATTCGCATTGTACCAATGCAGTAATCGGATTAAAAGAAGTAATCGAATTACCAGTACTCCATTCCGATTACTATTATGGTAATCGAAAAACGATTACTTTTTCCGATTAAAAAGTGGTAATAGTTTTTTTTACTTTCACTTGTAATCGGAAAAAGTAATTGGAATGGTAATCGCGATTACCTGTCTTCAAAAGTAATTGGAATTTGTAATGGGTAATCGAATTACTTTCCTAACAACTCTGGTGGGTTGAGCCGCATCAAAAATCTTTTTTAAAAACCGTTGGCGAGGTAACTTTAATAGTCTTTAAGTTACCAATGTTCGACAATAGTAATGGAGAATTCAGTTCACGTGAAGGACTCATTCACTCGACCGCGCACACTTTAAATCTATCATTTGTAGATTATGAATTGCCATCCTCGTGAGCTTCGAATTCTCCCACCTTTTTCCGAGTTTTGTGAATTCAAACACCAGAAAAAGGCAGATACCGAACCCCTCCCGGGATAATGAGGGAATTTTATATGCGGATCAGGTTTGACGAAACGAAGCCCGGGGAAGGAGCGTCAATGACTCAGAGTTTAATTCTGCCGCAGCTGTCAAGAAATTCGAAAGGTCAATTTCAATAGTCAGAATCCTTCAAAATAATACGGTGACTTCAGTCAGCAAGAATTTGACAAATTATCCAAGACCCACCTTCCTACAGTAATTGTAAGCATTTTTCATTGTTATTAATGATTTGGCATTGCTTCGGGTTGCAGCATTTTTCTCGTCATTGTCCATCATAGAACAGATCACAGAACAACAAAATTCAAATTTCAATTGTTGATTTTTGATGACTGTAGTCCTTCTAACTGTGTCATCAGATTACAGTATAGAGGCACCGGCTTTTTTTTTTTTTTATTCAATAATAAACAATTGTAATCGCTCTTGTAAAAAAAATTCTAACCCCCCCCTGGAAATTCCATGGTTTACGTTTCAAAGGGTGTAGAATCCGAATCTGCAATAAAAAATTTTCCGTCTATCCGCCGTACGCCGTACGCACGATTTCTCCCAAACGGCTGAAGCAAAAAAGCTGAAATTTTCAGGAAAAATCCATGTTGGTCCGACGACGCCCCAATTCTTGAGCCAGCTCACTCACTTAATTTATAGTGCCCTTTAAGGGCTGTCAAAGTTTTGTAAAATCCCTAAAAACCTCAAAAAAAGTCAACACAACTTTCAAGTTAGGGGAAACAAAAATGGGATTTTGCTAATAGTCTTAAAGCTTTTAAAGGCTGGAAGGAGAATTAAAAACAATGGCGCACCCTTATCCTTCTGTCCTGTTGTACTATACTCCCATCTTCAATCCACAAGAGGTCAACACGACCGGCATTGCGCTGAATATTGAAATTCATTATAGGAATTATGGTGGGACTGCTATCAGAGGTGGCAGGAAGCTTCTCTCTTTAGTCTCCTGGAATAACCGAGTTGGAGATGCAAAAGTAACAAAACAACATGGAAGAGGTGAACAGTCAGATTGTCTCATATTTTGAACTCTTTCACGAAAGACGAACAGAAATGGAACCAAAACTGATCAGCAAGCTCTGAAACGCAAAACTCTGGAGGCAGCAGAAAGATCGGCATCCTGGAAAAATACAGGAAGACAACAGAGCTGTGGAAGAAAATACACATCGGTGTTTCCCTCCAGCTGTAACTACCTTGCTATCGAAGGGAACATTTATTTAATTGGAGTTTTCTTAAAGGATTTGAAGCCCCCAAACCGTTGTATTCCATATCAACAACTATCTCCTACAATCATTTAGCACAATTCATTGGACAAGTTGCCCTTAAATGTCTCCCTCATGGGGAAGGGGTGCGAACTCTCCATAGCGAACCGAATTGAATCGTCGGCAAGTACAAGCTATACCTAATTCCTCTTTATCTTATTCCATTTTTGAAGGACACCAAAGGTTCGTTCGTAGTACAGTTCCGGACAGTTCCAGAACTGTCCGGGCATGCGCCCTTGAGCTTTACGCGTTCGCAGTGCAAGTGTTCCGAGTTCTGACTCCAGGTTCGCTGTTCGCAGTAACTTTTTGGAGTAGTTCCGGAATAGTTTGGAACACCCTTTTCGAGTTCGGGATTTTTTCTCGAACTCGGGACAGCTACTGAAGAGCGCTCTGGTGAGAGATGGTGGAAGCTATTATCAGAGAGCAACTTTCACATCGTAGCTTATCATTCAGAGGTTTCTCTTGTTTGGTTTTTCATAAATTACCTACTTGAATTTATTTTTGAATTGAGCTTAAATGATGTGGAGTGGTTCAGAAGACTCAGATAGCGACGACGAACCGATGGTTAGCGACTTGGACCTGTCAGAAGATGACAGCGAAGATTTGGAGTTGTTTTTAGGGACGAGGCTTCGGCCTAAAAACAAGGGGTTCACCGAAAACGTCGTCGGCCAGTTCAATAATGCTGAATTTCTGGAGTATTTTCGAGTAAGCCACCATATCGCTCGAAAATTGGCCGGATTCTACCGCAACTCCAGCAAATATAAACATAACTTCGGGCCCTACGGGAAAGTGGAGGCTTATGAACAAGTGCTCATTTTCAGAAGAAGGGAGTTCGAGAACCGAACCGTTCGCAGAGATGGGGATTCCCGAACATAGTTCAGAACCGGTGGCAGCCATTTTCTCGAACTCGGAAGTTCCGAACAGTCCGGGAATTTTGTACTGCGAACGGAACTCAAGACGTTTTGCTCCGAGATGTGAAGACAAGGTAAAAAACTGGATGTTCTTCAAACTTTGTATGGAGTCACGAAAGGCGTACGAATCCAAACGATCTAGAAAGAAGCCGTTATAATGTTTATCGTACATAATTGCATTGTTTTCAACATGAAAGAGGTAGCCATTGTTGTTTCTGGGTTTTGTGGCATTCCGAATGCCTTTACCGAAGGGAAGGAATTAAAAACGATATCATGACCCTTATAATTTTGTTCTGGAATATTATGAGCCCATCTTCAATCCGGAAGAGGGAGCTAACCGCGGCACTGTTCTAAATGTGAAAATTAATTACGGGAATTATTCCCCTCCGGACGGGATCGCTCTCGGAGGCGGCAGGAAGCTTCTCCCTTCGATCTCCTGGAAAAACAGGTTTGACCCCCGAGCCGCCCCCGGGCCTCTGCGGCGGGATGCTGCGACAGATGTGGTGCCAGGCATCTCGGCGCCAGCCGCCCCCGGCCTCTCTCCCGCCTCCGATGCCGCCCCCCTCTGGACAGGAGACTCTCGGACGGGCGCCTCGCCGTCCCCAGCGCGCTCGATACTCCGCCGAGAAAGACCCTACCAGGGAAGATCCTTTTTTCGCATTTTCTATCATCCTCTTCCTTATATTTTCCCTTCTTTTTAGCTCCACAATTCCTTCTCCCCACCGCCCTATCTTCCCCCGAAATCTTTTGCTCGACATTATCGTCGCCTCCCTCTCTCCCCCTCGTTCTGTTTTCCATCGAGGTTTTTATTGTTGAGTCCGAGTATTGTTGAGTCCTCCTTCTGGGAGTTTCCACGTCTCTCGGCGGTGTTTTCGTCGACATCAGAGGATTGAAGGAGGGGGGAAAGAGACCGGAGATAGGAGAAAAGGGTCTGGAGAGAGAGAGACAGAAATAGGAAGGGGGTGGAGATACGAAGGGAGATTGGGAAATCCAGGAGGATTTATGACTCCGCACCGTGGTGTTTACTCAGCTTCGTGGCTCCTTCTGCGGCTTGTATACCGCGAAGTGTACAAATAACCATTGTGCTTTTTTTTTTTGTCTTTATTTTCTAGATGGATTCCGTCGTTTATGGCAGATTACAGCCCTTCAACCAAGTGAAAAACAGGGAAACGTACTCAGATTTGGAGGATCACACTCAAACACGTTGTAGACTTATATGTAGACAACATGGGAAGAAACCAATTCTTTGACCAATATTGAAAGAACTTTCGAAGAAAATCGAAATAACTCTATAGCTCCAAAAAATGATATAAATTACACTTTTTGATCAATTTCACCGTAGTTTGGTCGTGGAAAACAGTTTTATTTCTATGTCCTGACTTGATATCCTCTTTCTAACTCAATGTTGATATAATATGGACTTTTCTTTACTTTCCCTTTATGGAGAGGATAAGTCTTCAAGATTGTGACGGGGAATCGTAATAAAAAGACAGTGCTGGCCAGCGCAGCTGCCGAAAATTTGTGTTTTCCCGTGCAATTCTCTCTTCCGAGGCACTTTCCTCGATAACCACTCAACCGACTTGTATGATTTTTTTATATGTGTTTTTAGGATGTAATTCTGCATTTCTGCCGTTTCAATTTTCAGAAAAATTAAAATGTTGATGCCAGGTGCATCCTAACAAAAACTGAAGGTTTGACGCTCAGAGGAAAATTTCCGAGATACACGAAAAACTAGGACAGCAGATTTTTAGATCTTGTTCAGTTCTACAAAAGATAACAAAAAGTATCCGGATACGACAATTACACCAAACTGAAGATCACCTGAGTTTCAACAAAAATCGATAGCATAAGACCGTTAAAGGAGTCGAATTTTGGTGTATTATTCAATAATAAACCATTGTAATCGCTCTGGAAAAAAAAAATTCTAACCCCCCCCCCCCCCCCTGAAAATTTCATGGTTTACGTTTCAAAGGGTGCAGAATCCGAATCTGCAATAACCAATTTTCCGTCCGTACGTTGTACGCCGTACGCTGGAGCAAAATATCTGAAATTTTCAGGAAAAATCAATATTGGTCCGACAACGCCCCAATTCTTGAGCCAACTCTCTCACTTAATTTAAAGTGCCCTGTAAGGGTTGTCAAAGTTTTGTAAAATCCCTAAAAACCTCAAAAAAGTCTAGGCGGCCTAAATTTTGACTTTTTTTTAAGAACTTTCCACGAGGAACCGAATGAGCCCTTCCCCAGGTTCGTAGTTCAAACCATTCCCGATATACGGCCCGATTTTTGGTGCCAACATTTGCGTTATTTTGGTTTATTATTGTTTTTGTTTTGATTACAGTAACCTAGTGATGTAGTTATGTAGTGGTGTAGTAATGTGGATACTGGAGTGAACTCCTAAAAGGCTTTGTAGCCGATACACGGGTTGAAGCATTCTGATACGCATGAAAAAACGCTGCAAATTCTTTCACTGGGGTTTATTATTCAATTGGCTTGCGTTCATGATTTGAATTTCTACTAAGCTTTGGAGTGTGCGTGTTTCACAGGTGATAGAGTGATTATTGAATTTCAGGAGGCACACAAATATGATCAACTGATCAATCCAAATAGGTATTTTGGTTGAGAACAGATTTACGTGCTCTATGCATATATCCTGAAATGCAATAATCGCTCCATCACCTACGAAACACGCACACTCCAAAGCTTAGTAGAAATTCAAATCATGAACGCAAGCCAATTGAATAATAAACCCCAGTGAAAGAATTTGCAGCGTTTTTGCTTTTACTACCAACCTGTTATCATAATAACAAAAAATAATAAATACAAGTACGAATATGAATCTTCGAAATAAAAAGAATGATGTATGAAGATACTCACTTCAATAAATATGGGTTGGTCGAACTGCTACAGCATCAGGAAGACCTGCGGAATAATAACAGTGATTAGATAGGAAGACACACAACATACCGTGATTTAATACCTATGATAATACATGTTATGATTATGCCGTTTTTGATACTTAACGCAGAATTATTTGAGATTTCTTTGTTTGTATGTTTGACTGAGCGGGATCTGCGGGCATTATCTCTCGACTGACTGAACTTTGCGGCGATGCAGTAAACTCGGACAGTTGTTTTATCTCGTAGTGTTGGCGGAACAAACGTCTTTCTCCGATATAAATGACGCAGAAATCAGTCTGTGAGTCACCGAGCGAAATCCAAAGACAGTTCCCGTGCCTTCGTCATAATTGAACGGATGATTGTGCAGAACAGAATGCATAATGACCAACATCCATCAACTTTTCAGGAGTAAAACTGTTCAACTTTCTAAAACCAGTGTGATCCTGCCATAAAAATCCTCCCTACGCAAAACTTCACACAACCGTTGAACATTTTCTTACAAACTTTTATTCGAAATGGTTAAACGAAGAAAAAACGTCTGACAAGGACAAAACTTCTTCGGAGGATTTGAGGATCGTTCATGTCCAGTAGCTATTAATAAGAGGATTTCCATGAAATTCAATCTCATTTCCTAACAACGCGCCAAATTTGAATGAAGTCTTAATGATAAGCCATTAGAAAAACATGATGGATTTTGTCTGCGCAGGCTCAGCGGAAAATATTTAACCCGCCAAGTACTATAGTCACCTCTAGGTGACACTACTTTGATAATTAATTAAAAATGAATAAGCCGCCAAATTCGATTTTTCTGCGGTCCTACGGGATCTACAGGGCATGGACAACAACTTAAGAGTCATAGAAGAAGTTAATATTCATGACAGTTCAACTGATAAGCTCATATGTTTTGTTATCTCGTGAATTTCGTGTTTCCCTGCAACTTGTCAAGAGTTTTGAGAAAAATGCCGAAGATCAGGTAAAATTCTGGGACTTTTTTGTGATAATTCTGTTTTTTTTAGGATGTAGCATGTGTTTGTAAATAACATTTTGTCCTGAAAAATTCAAACTGAAGCCCTCTATACTCAACCAAATCAGCCATGTCACCTGTAGGTGACTCTAGGATTTCACGGAACATCAACCCCCAACTCTCACCCAAGACGTCAATAGTGTTTTATTCGTAATACTCATGTTTTATTTGAACTGTGCACAAGGAGAAAGTATGTGCCTGGTGTTGGCTGTTCTCTGTTGACCCCGTTGGAGGAGGATTTTAGATGTCACAGATCTACCATGTTAGGCATGGCAGCAAGCAGCACATAAAGGGGAAGCCAATCCGTTTTGGCTACAAACTTTGGTCCATAGCCACCAAGAATGGGTTCCTTGTGTCGATTGAACCTTACCAAGGTGCAAAAGCTGCCCCCCTTCCTCATCAAAATGAAGTTGGACTTGCAGTCGTCCTCACCACTCATTCAAGTATGCCAACAGAGTTCTGACCATACAATTTGTACATTGAAAATTTTTTCACCTGGTTGCTGCTGCTGAATATACTTCATGGTTGGTATTCATTCCACAAAACTAATGTTTGATTCAACGTACAAGTGATAAAGTTCACAGTGTAAGATTTTGGAGGACTTATACTGTATGTAGTGTTGAGCTCAGGCCTAGAGTCACCTAAGGGTGACACCCTCATATCTTTTGAATAAATGATTTTTCTCGCGGTTTTTCGTCTTGTATGCTTTCTATTACCTCTCGGTAACAACATATAGGAAGAAGGAGAGGAAATTTGCGTGGGCGCTCTTATAGTACTTGGCGGGTTAATTATGACTGAGTAAAAAGTGACAAAGGACCATCCTTATAGATATGTCACTTAAAAACTGAAGAAGAAATTCTCCACATAAATATTTAATATTCTTGCAAGAGGAACAGCAACTAATGTAGTCGGTTATATGGCAATTGATATAAGGTGATTAAATCCAGACTACCATCTGAATTTAAAGCCGAATCTACGCATGGTGAATACCGAATATTCGTGAAATCGCCGAATATTTGGTATTAGTCGAGTGCCGTTGAAACAACTACCTACAATGATGTAGTACACTGTATATCAACATGAACGATGAAACCAACGAATGGAATATTTAAAATTTAACGAGATAAGATATCAACGTCTACCTCTCCTTTGGTTGTCCGAGCAGGTCTATAGCATATGTTATGGAACAGTAATTATGAGAAATTATTAAATTATAATTTGTCAGCCATTTGAATGAATTGACCCGTATTTGTTCACTATGCTATGATTTACAAATATATATTTGCTACTCTCGCTCTTTCAATCGACAGGTATCTTTGGATTGAAATGGAAATATTCAGTTCTTCAGATTCCAGTTTTATTCAGACTTCACTCCCTTAGCACTAAATTATAACACTGTATCTACGTAGAACCATACCAGGAAAAGATCAAACACATCTCAATGGGTCAAGCTACAGAACAAAATACAATACCTTCTCCCACAAGTAGCTCTGCAAGTGAGACCGAGGGCCGATCTTTATTATCATTTAAATGAAAAACAGGAGTACAATCCAGTTCTTAGCGACCAACCCGACAGAGTTCCCCCCCCCGCTCAACACTCCATCAACTAACCTTCGGGTGGGCTCCTTCCACCCTTTGTTATCCCGGCTTCACCACTTTTCCGTCCGCCCGAAGGGGTCATTCGTGTACCTGCCACCTTGGTAAGCACTAGCCTCTCTGGTGCTCTGGTTGAATCTACAGATTTTTCCAGGGAGTTAGTTAGGCTTAGTAAGTACCGTTTATGAACACAGAATGCGCTCACGTAAACCCTTGTTAGCCCCCCCCCCCCAACCGTAGCTTTCATCTCTGTTTACTAGCTCCCCTCCTCTGAGCTAGAATCCCATATTTGTAAGTTGCATATGCAATTTTTCATCTTCGGTACTTAAATGTGTATTCTTCAAGATGTTACGATTGTCATGCAAAAAGGGAAGAATGATGATTAGGGCAGAAATTAGCCTTCATCAGACTTCAGATGCCCCAAAGAAAGTACCACTCAAATTCTAGCGTTCTACCTGGATCAGGACCGAAAATACCAATGCAAAACAAACCTACAACTGCGTACGGTTTTCGTAACGCAAGAGTTAATATTTCACAGGGGACAGGAGAAAGTATGGACATGGAATAAGATGGTGGATGCTGCTTCCAAACAGAAGCAAAATTTGTTATATTTTCAATTAATCGAATCAAGAACTCTCAAGGAATTACTAAACTGATCTTGCAGCTATGAGGTCTCAGACACGTTGGCTGATTTGGCGAAGGATGGAGGTTCTGGGAGGCTCAAGAACTTCTACCAAATGCCTGAGAAACGTTTCAATATCTAGCTGAGAACATTAAACCGCATAGCTTTCCAGATTCGGCAAATACTCGCCATACGTGCGACCTGGGAAATTCCTTTGATGTGTGAACGAAACCGCCCCGCTAGGCAAATGTTTGGTATTCGGCGAATACGCTAACACTCGGCCATACATTCGGGCAACTTTTGCTCGATGTTTTTCGAATACCAAATGTGAGACTGCGGCTTAAGGGAGATCAGAGGAACAATGCTTGAGAAAACGTAGAAGAATGTGGTGCTACATGAATTTTACGTTTGCCATGCGCAGAGTGCATTAATCATTTTCAATGATGGAACCGACTTGAAACCAAATGCTAGTAAAAACTGTTGAAATGAAGATTATTACAAGGATTCGCAGGCACCGGACGGACACAAACGGACAAACCATGGCTGTTGAACAAAGCGATCTAAAATGTTGATATTGCCAAAAACTTATTTATTTATTTTTATTTTATTTTACTTTTTTTGGAAGTTGTGATGGCATTGTAGTTTTGTGGTTGAGCTGGGTTTGTGAGGTTGTGCTGTTTTTTTATATTGTTTGGCTTTCTCGATTCTTAAAACGTCTTGAGCATAAACCTGACGCCTTTATCTTCAGGGATACTCCCCGGGTTTGAAGGCTTAATCGCTGCAGCCCATGGAGCAACTATGCATTCAATCGCCTCGTTGTTAAAGTGTACTAAATTGGCTTTGAAAAATTAGATCTTTCAATAGAAAAACATCTTTGGCTTTCTTCACAATCAACATCATAATAACTCAACAACATAAATATCTCCTCAAAACATGTAATTTCACACAGCACCGACAGAAACATTTAGAAAGTTATTCGACATTCAGTTCAGTGCAGTTCTTTGTCGGGATTGATTCTCAACAATCGTTGCAGCAAACCAGAAAATTGTCACTTACTATCAGCAAATTAGCAGACTATTTTAAACGCGGATTTTGCTTGTAGAACTATATTTTGTGTCAGAATAATATGAAAATGGAAATCCTCAAATTATGGGGTTTGAAGCGCATGTTTCAGACTGATACTACATTGCAATGTTATTCAGTAAATGCAACACGACTTTGAATTGGCACAACTTGTCATGCCCAGAACATGTGCATAGCATTGGTAAAGTTAAGAGATGTTTTGTTGTTAAGAGATCACAATATTAGGTAATTCTATACTATTCGAAAAGGGATTTTTCAAGTTCATTCTATAATCGATCATTGCATTTTGGTTTATTATTCAATAATAAACCATTGTAATCGCTCTTGAAAAAAATAACCCTAACCCCCCCCTGAAAATGCCATGGTTTACGTTTCAAAGGGTGTAGAATCCGAATCTGCAATAAAAAAATTTCCGTCCGTCCCCCGTATGCCGTACGATTTCTTCCAAACGGCTGAAGCAAAAAAGCTGAAATTTTCAGGAAAAATCCATGTTGGTCCGGCGACGCCCCAATTCTTGTGCCAGCTCTCTCACTTAATTTAAAGTGCACTTTAAGGGTTGTCAAAGTTTTGTAAAATCCCTAAAAACCTTCAAAAAAGTCAAGGCGACCTAAATTTGTACTCTTTTAGAAGAACACCCCACGAGGAATCGAATGTGCCCCTCCCCAGGTCCGTAGGTCAAACCATTCCCGATCTATGGTGCCAACATTCGCGTTATTTTGGTTTATTATTGTTTTTGTGTTGTTATCAGTAACCTAGTGACGTATCGATGTAGTGAAGTAGTAATGTGGATATTGGAGTGAACTCCTAAAACGCTTTGTAGGATACACGGGTTGAAGCATTCCCGTAAATGTAGGTAAAACGCTACAATTTTTCGTGACGCTGTCCGCGTTACATTTTTGAGTTTATGTAGCAAAGTAAAGACCTGGAACGCTGCAAATTCTTTCACTGGGCTTTATCATTCAATTGGCTTGCGTTCATGATTTTATCGCAGTAACCTAGCGATGCAGTGAATGTGGATAATGGAGTGAATTCCTAAAAGGGTTTATAGCCGGTACACGGGTTGAAGCATTCTGATATTCATGAAACTAACAAGAACTGCACAGGTGCTTTATGTTTCACAAACCGAGACGTGGTCTGTTTTTCGATTTCAGCTTTCCATGCAAGGAAAGCAGGTTCATTCTCAAAAGTAAGACTCTTGGCAGAAGTCGAGAATAGGTGACCCCTTCCTGACAAGACCGTCGCCGTATTGAAAAACCCGATGTCTCATATCGATATAGGTCCACGCTTTCGATGTGTGTTCTGTCTAGTTTGCTGGCCTGGTTGCTCGCTTCGCTGAGCACCTCAAAAACAAAGAAAATATCCTACATCAATCCTTCTAGTAAAGTATAGATCAGTTGGACAAATAGACCAGAATGTGTTAACACTTTTGTCTCTGCGTATTAAAACGACGATATGGCGACGGTCTTATCAGGAAGGGGTCAGCTATTCTCGACTTCTACCAAGAGTCTTACTTTTCAGAATGAACCTGCTTTCCTTGCATGGAAAGCTGAAATCGATAAACAGATTGTGAAACATAAAGCAGTTCTTGTCAATTTCATGAACATCAGAATGCTTCAACCCGTGTATCGGCTATAAACCCTTTTAGGAGTTCACTCCAATATCCACATTCACTGCATCATAAGGTTACTGCGATCAAAACAAAACAAAATTGAATGTTCGGCAATAGTCGGATCGGCAATGTTCGGCTCCACCGGATTCTCTCCAGACTCTCCTGAAAACGTAATTGGTAGCTAAGTGACTGCGTCGGGAGCGGCTATATTAAAAAAACTAATAACTACGATTCCCGTTCGTGATGTATTCGATACGTGAAATCGCAAGACAACTTCAAGATTTGTAAGTACCTACCTACACCATAGCTATTCTCGTGAACGAAACTTCAAGCACATGTCATCAATGTGCTTCTCCAAATTGTTTTGGAAGTTGATCTTGCATAAGGGAAAAGCACCAATAGTGAACACTGTACAAATAGTGGACACTTCGGAAAAAAAGTTGTAGAACAAGGATTCGGGTTGAGCAGGGCACTTGAACCTTTTTGGATTAACTAAAGTAATAGCCTAACAAACGTGATGAACCAAAAGAAAACGTTAGGAGCAAAATGAAAAATAATAACTTGACATTAAAAACAACCAGTCTGTGGGTGGAGTGATTTTGAGCAGGACGCTGTGCAAAATGCTAAGGAATAGAAAGTATGTTTTAAGCAATGTTCACATATCATATTCAAATATTTGTGCCCATTGGTTTGAATATATACTTCAGTAACTAAATTGACGATTTTCCAGTCGCCTAACTCCGTTAATATTGATAAAGTGGGCTTTTAAAGCATGTCCACTTCTAGTACAACAAAAATGACGGATGCTCCGGTAGTGGACATCCCTGTTCACTACTGGTACAACTTCCCTTTTCACGAAAGGATATTTTCTTAATTTTCTACTTGTTCATTTGTATTGGAACAAGCTCTCGGTACGATTTTCAAATGAATATAGTGTTGCGGACCAGAGGCGGACACTGGTGTGTAGAGTGTCCTCTGTTTTCTAGTGCAAGAGATGTCCACTACTAGTCCATGAGCTATCTTCTACTTATACATGAATTGTTCTCTACTGGTGCTCACTTCATTCTTCCAGTTGAATGGAATTCTTTTTGTTTTACTACCGATTAGATATATACATGATTTTAAACGAGATTTTACGTCGTCTTGTTGATATCTGCGACGTGTCCACTACTGGGTCATGAAGTGTCCACTACATCAACACTAGAAAATTTTAGCTGTCCACTACTGGTGTTTTCTGTTATTCCACAAAATTTGACTCTATTTCTTCAAACATTTATAAAATTGGTGTTTCCTTTGATTGAACTCAACTAAAAATGTCTGAAGAACGTGTAGACACCCAAAAAAAATTGAGAGCTAAAAATTTATGAGGTAACACAAACAATCACACAAGATTTTCTTAACATGTCCACTAATTGTGCTGTCCTCTTAGTTCCGTTCAAGTACTTGAAGGAACTACTAAGTGAAGAAGTAACTCTCAAAGCGCCTAGTCCGGAAGCTCACTTGGGCCCGCATAACAAAACATCCCACATCAACCCTTCAAAATAGCGTGAGCATGGGAGTTGTAATTGGCTGATCAATTAGATACAGCTTGTCGCTCTTTGAGAACAATGATTCCGGAAAATAAAGAACATTGATGATGGTTGAATGAAAGTAGAGTAAGAATATAAAGAATAGACCTCTTAAAATCTTCAGGAGAAGTAGTCATCTGGAGTTTTTAGTGTGATCTCACGAATTGATATTCAATAAAGAAGACGTGTGGAACACAATAAGTTTTGTATACTCACATTGAAATCGGCCGATAAACGAATGATGAGCACTCAAATTATCACTTGGCCTCGATCGACTCGGACGAACTTCACGTTTCAATCGTGCTCTAGGAAATTACGTCAGGCTTTAGAAGTGAACAAATCGATAAAATACAAATTGACTAATGACACTTTCACCAGCCTTTAAAACTGATAACTGAGGGCGTTAGTTGTGTATATTCGTGAGTCGACGGGATCTAAAATTGCCGGAGAACGGTCGAGACTGATGAAACTATTTCGAACAAACAAAGCAAGTCAGCATCCGTGAAATCCGAGTTGAAAAAAAAAATCCATATGATACGGCAAAAGAAGATTACAGCAGGAAAAAAGCCTCGTCCGAGGGTTTCAATCGGAATAGAGCTTTCATCGATGGGGAAAAGTTACATAAAACACGAATTCGGAAGATTATTGGTACGTACCTTATCAATAATGAAACAAAAACAAAAACTTGTCAACACAAATCAAACTGTAAAAGGTAGAGGTTACAGAAATAACAGGAGCTAACACACCCAGGGCCCCCACCCCCACTCGCTTCGAAGGTGACGTCATGGGGCCGTCTACCCGTCTGTTCGTCGAATTTGACGATGAAATCAGCTACGCGAAGGGACGAATTTGAAAGTTTTGCAATCGTTTCGTTGAAAGTTCCAATAATACTTGACAGCGGGTTATTAGCAATGACATCAATCGATTTGGACAGATAAACATTGTCAGATAGCCAGGTTTTGTCAATTCCGTCTTTCGACTTGAATTATTTGTACCGGCTATTAGATTCAATATAATCTATGGAAAGAAGACATCGGGTGTAAAAAGTTATCATACAACCCTATAATAAGGGGAATTTAATGGGTAAGAAAATCAAAAGACGGGTTAGCATTTATTATTTTCCGCAGTCATCTGAACTACTCTCGATTCCGCAATACAGCACTACACGGATTTTACAAAAGAAATCCGTCTTCGTCTTGTTTTTTAGCGTGGATCATGGAAATGTTAAGGGAGTTCCTTCTAACTCCATGGAGTCAATAACGGTAACTTCAATAGTGCTGCTTCTAGTGGCATTTACACGAACTAACACGAAACCGCGCAGGCGATTACGAACTTCAACGTTTTGCTGGAACAAAAGCCCCTGTAATACCGTTGAAAATTGACGATCTTTGTGTACGTCAAGTGGAACCGAGAGTGTCTTCAAAAACAAGTGAAAAGTACAAGGGCACGTACCGAGTAATTCAGTTATTGCCCAACGATTGATATTTATTGGAAAATTTGACCACAAAACAACAGTTAAAATATTCACATGAAAGGGTTCGTAAAATAACCCGGGATATTGAACTTCTACCTCAGCTATTAGCTGCATGGTCGAAGCCCATTTGGACGCATCACCCTAGGAACAGAACCATTTGGACCCACAATCAGAGTATGTTTGGACGCACAATCAGGAGAGTATGATATCAAGCATTTGACTCAACTTATCTATCCACATCGTAGATGTATCGTCATTGGGGTGAGTAGCGTAAAACTGAGTGTTGTAATCTCGGTGAAAACCTTTGGCACCATTAGTTGTTCAAAGCTGGCGTGAGGGTGGGCTTGATGCCCATATCGATGGAGGGAAGGAGCTCCCTTCTTCTATATAATTTGTAAGTACATAATAACTGAATGTGTATCCCTCTAGCGGGGCTTTGTACATAAGTGAGGTGAAGGCATTGTACACATCTTCAGCAGGAAGGAAACCCAATCCAAAAAAGCGCTTCAACCACAATCCAATTTCTGTTTTTCGAAGGTAGTTCTTATGGAGTACCTTATCTGTAAACAGTAAATGGAAATTGCATCCAAATATTTGGCATGATGGAAATACATGCAAAACTGCAGCATGCGCAGCTTTCTCAAAATCGACGTGCAATCTATCGATGACGTGCGGGCAGGTCGGTGTTTATTCAGCTGCGTCCAAAGGGAACGCTCGCTTCACAAACGAGTGCGACCAAACGTAATCACCTCCCTGTCCCGTTTGGGAGCTAAGTGCGTCCGAATGTGCACAAGTCAGCTGCATCTGAATCAGAAACCGAATGATAATCAAATTCAACCTTCTTTTATTAGAATATACTCAACTAAAGGTCACTGACCATTCAAACCAAAATTCATCACACAGTTGCAATTCCAGGCCAGCCCCTGAGTTCCATATGGTTCTAAGCTGATCACCTGAGTCCCATTAACTCCAAATCTAAAGTTCAAATTCAAGTGAAGGGTAAGCACTTTTAGATTCCTCTATGATACCGGCATCCAACATTTCTTTAATATATTCGCGTACTAATTCTCTATCTCGTGGATGGGTGCCTATAGAATCTATAATCTATAATCTAATGAACTCATGTTTGTTACTGATGATGACCTAATCGTCGAAATCGATTTAACTGTGTAACTCTTTACTTTCGTGGAAATATAGACAACGTTCCACCTTACTCCGTTTTTATTTGAAATGGGTTTCCACAACTTCGTCGCGAGTGACTTAGTCCGTAGGTTGGGAACCACTGAACTAGACAGTCTTTGTCTGAATGCAGGTGCCTAGAGGCTCGCTAGAGGATGGATGATGGGCTCAGGATGGAAATCAACTGTCATTCTGTCAGCCCGGAATACAGATGACGTTTCCGATCAAAATTTTTGAAATCACCCAATCTAGAAGGGAAAAGGGAATACAGGGAGTCTCAGGAAACGCCCTAGAAACAGCCAATCAGAGAAGAGAGAGCATGGATGACCGTGGCCTACAAGGATCAAATTACGTTGAAATTCACAATCATTGACGTCTTAGCAAACCTAGCATCACTTCCTTCCTGCTTCCTTGATCTGGTCACCGACATTGAAACTTACTTTATGTGGATGGTTAGCATAATAAAAATCCATATCGACATCCTTCCTCTTGGAAGTCATGTACCCTGAGGAAGACAACAACCCCTAATCACACGTTCTGCAAAAATTTGACATCACCGCATACTTCATCATCTAAGAACAATATTCATTGAAAATTTAGAAATTGCAGTTGCATGCTGAATTAATATTACATTTTTGTTCCTTCTGAAAAGCTTTTGAAAACAAGTAACAACTCCAATGATGAGGTATCAAATTGTTCTCAAATTTCTGAAAATCTTTGGTTAGTACACAGCTGATTTGAGCTTCGTAGGTACATTGACCATCAAGGACTGTCAAAGCAGAGTACATTCAATGGATTCCTCTCAGACTTTCTGAAATGTTTAATGAAACTGGAATTTTTTGCCATTGGTACAGGAATTTAGAATAATTGTTGAGTAAACATTTTAATTTGGGAAGTAATAGGCAAATGGGGTAGAAGCCCGACCTTTCTGGTGTGATGAACCCCCCCTGAATGACATACCCCATTAGACGACTTTCTCAAAATGGCCTCATGCACCATCCTGGGATTGTACTCAAGAAAAATACGCCTGTGGAACCGCGATTACACAGATTTCCAATATAGAGTTGACCCTCAATTAGAAATGTTGAATGTTGAACACTGATTGAATGAGGACCGTTCAAACATTGAGCATAAATGCATCAAAGCAAAAGGAATGACATTTATCTCAATGTTTCCTTAAGAGCGATTCCACCATGTTTGATGTTTTGTATACAAAGGAAGAACATTGAATGGACATTGGAAGCAGGGACGTAACTAGGGGGGGGGGGGGGCTGCCCCGGGCGCCAATAGGCAAAAAAATTAAGGGCTTACCAAGTTCTTTTAAATATTATGACCGTTTGGAGTAAATTTGAAAATATTTACTAAAAAGAAAAATAATATAAATAAGGAATGCAATAGGCCTACAAGAAAGGACAAAGGATATAGAAAATGTATACTTCGCGAGGCGAGAACTAGAATTGAGTGGCCGTATGCAGGGTAGTTGACGAGGCGAGTCCCCTCCATTCGAACCTTTGGTATATATTTGCCAAAACGGCCTCCATGACGCCTATCCCAATATAACCACAGCTTTGAGAATCTTTCTTACAATACCCGTGTGTGTAGCATCGAATGAAAGAAGTTTTAGAAAACTGAGGATAATAAAAAACTACATCAGGAACTTGACAGGACAACAACGACTAAGCAACTTGGACGTCATATCAATAGAGCACAAAATAGCTTCAGCACTATCTTTTGATGGTATTATAAAACATTTGCAGCAAAAAAAAAAAAAAACCGACAATTTTTAATTTTAAAGTTTGTTTAGGGCTTCCATTTCGTACAAAAATTTATTTATCATCTACTAGTTTGTTAAATTTAATAAAAATTATATGGTATTTTACATTGAGCACTTACTTACCAAACTTTCCTCCTTTTAGTAAAAGAGTTTATACATTGTGAATAAATCAAATTAATTATATTTATATTTTGGTTCATTGGTATATTAAGATGGTATGAGTCATGAGATATCGGGTCTATGGCGGGGGGGGGGGGGGGCAAATTTATTTCTTGCCCCGGGTTACGTCCCTGATTGGAAGGTGTCGGAGTGATCAGAAACTTGAGGATTTTCGGAAAGGGCCTTGTGGAACTTTAGCCCATGTAGACTTTTAGGCTCACCTCCTCGACCTTCTCAATAAATGTGGACTAGGGTCGTTAAACACTCAGCAACTAGCTAAGCTAGTTTTCGTGATTCACCAAATTGATTTCTCTTCCGGCCAAATCAGCAATGTACTTTGATGACAGGGTTAACTGAAATCGAATAGTCAGGGAATGCAAGACCCCGGACAAGGGGGTGAGAGAGCGATGGGTCGGCAATGGCGCGTGAACCGGAAACTTCAAGAAGCAGGAAGCGGCCCGGAGAACGAGAGAAAAAGCCCAAACTACAGTTCGCTGCGAGCTTCAAGTCCCCTTAAGATCGGAAATGACTCGAATGGCGAGGAGCGCGGCCATCAATCACAAAATGAGTCGATGGAAAGATTTCGCTGGGGCTTCCAAGGGGAGATTGGGTTGAGTCAAGGGTGAGTTTTGAGGCCTCTTCTGTCTAGTTGTGTATATTCATCTCGGTCGGACCCTTCGGAGTCGTAAAAGCCGGGGAAAGGATGACAAAAGAGCAGTTCGGGGGTGACTTTCCGAGACGGGGGAAGTTCTGCGCCATTATTTTTCCCTATCTGAAACTAATACGACGATAAATAAAGTTGTTGCAAATTGTTATGCCGATTGTGCTCAGAAGGGGTTTGAGGTCGAGGGTCGCAGTGGTGGAAACGGGATCTGATTTCCCTTCCGAAGAGATTTCCTGATGTATCCCCGCAGTCTCGAGCAAAGAAAGTAAAAATACAAGAATAAGAACAGAGCACAAGTACAATACTCGAAACGCTGCAAATTCTTTCACTGGGGTTTATCATTCAATTGGCTTGCGTTCATAATTTGAATTTCTACTAAGCTTTGGAGTGTGTGCGCGTTTCACAGGATAGAGCGATTATTGAATTTCAGGAGATATGCATCAAGCACGTAAATCTGTTCTCAACCAAAATACCTGTTTGGATTGATCAGTTGATCATATTTGAGTGCCTCCTGAAATTCAATAATCGCTCTATCCTGTGAAACGCGCACACTCCAAAGCTTAGTGGAAATTCAAATTATGAACGCAAGCCAATTGAATAATAAACCCCAGTGAAAGAATTTGCAGCGTTTTTTATTGAACCTCAATACCCCCCCCCCCCCCCACAATAAAAACATCCATAATTTATCAAGTCCTTTAGCGCTCGTATTGCGTTAAAACTTCCCCAAACCCAAATTTAAACGATGTAGCCAAAGGTAGACCGATGTAGAGGAGGCACACAAATATGATCAACTGATCAATCCAACGTGCTCTATGCATATCTACTGAAATTCAATAATCGCTATATCACCTGTGAAACACGCACACTCCGAAGCTTAGTACAGATTCAAATCATGAACGCAAGCCAATTGAATAATAAAACCGAGCGAAAGAATACTTATTTACCCCAGTAATAATATTGAATAATAATCCCCAGTAATAACATTTACCTATATTATCAGCGTTTCATACATATCAGAATGCTTCAACCCGTGTATCGGCTATAAACTACAAGTATCCACATCGGCTATCACTCCAGTAACCACATTCACTACAACTCGACGCTATCGGCATCCCTAGGTTACAAACAAACAATAATAAACCAAATGTTGACACCATAAATCGGTCCATACATCGGGAATGGTTTGACCTACGGACCTGGGGAGGGACTCATTCGATTCCTAGAGGTATGTTCTTCAAATAGGTATAATTTAGGCCGCTTCGACTTGTTTTGAGGTTTTTAGGGATTTTACAAAACTTTGACAGCCCTTAAAGGGCACTTTAAATTGAGTGAGAGAGCTGGCTCAAGGATTGGTGCGTCGTCGGACCAAGATGGATTTTTCCTGAAAATTTCAGATATTTTGCTCCATCCGTTTGGGAGAAATCGTTCGTACACCGGACGGACGGAAACATTTTTATTGCAGATCTGGATTCTACACCCATTGAAATGTAAACCATGAAATTTTCAGGGGGGGTTAAAATTTTTTAAGTTAAAGTAAAAGGCCGAGATTTCATTACAAAAGGATGGAAATCCCATCATTCGGTCCTGGGCATATCTACAAAACGAGAGACAAATAATTCGACAATCATTTTGGCACCAATCCCAACTGCCGCCTCTGCGACAAAAAATAATTCTGTAATAATGGGATGGCCCTTTTGTGGACCCCATAGCTACTCGTGATACTTGTTGTTTCACAACTCGCATTATCATTTAAATGTTGAATGAAAATCACGAGGGACTCATTCACTGACTACGCCGGTCATCAATTCATTGTGATGGCCGTTGTTCTAAGTGGTGTCGAAAGCATTAGTTTCCGAGTCAACTCATTCGTGAAAAATAATAAATTCAACTCGTACGGGAAGCGACAAAACTAACAGTTGGTTGATGGCGGTGGTCCCCCCTTGTCATAACCGGCATGTGGGCCGTTTACGGAGCACCCTCGAACATTCAAATCTGATAACGACTCCATTTCGTAAATTACTTCAATGATCAATTGAATGGTGGAAGTTTTGCGGCTGGGGTTCGCTATGCCACCCTTAAAGCCCTGCCTTGGATTTTGTCATGTTCGGGGACAGTCATATATTTATGTGTGTGTCTGAACATATATATATTTGGGATAGTTCTTATGGAAGACTGGAAGCCGGTTTCGCTTTAATACGATCCGGAGGGGAAAGAGCTGATCAATCAGATAAAGTTGTCGAAACGTCCTGACCCCCCTTCAACGCGCCGGTTCTTAACTCGATTGAGCTTTATGGGATCGGGGAGATAAGATGGCCATCGGGATGTGTCTGTCGTAACATTCTAATATCGGTAGAGGATCTCCGGGTCTCTGATGCAATCTTCCAATTCGAGATGACACTCTGACAGCATACAGGGTGCCCCTGGAGTTATGCACAATCCGGCTCCTACGTGTTCTACAGCTCATTTCCGACCAAAAATGCCACTTAGCAATTTTTTGCCAAAGGCCTCGTTTCCGAGCTATTCGCGATTTAACATTTTTTCGTGTTTTCGATGTTTTTTTTATATTTTTTAATTTGCATTTATTTAATAATATAACAGACATTTATAAATCACATTTCGCATTTACAAAATGCAACAACCCCAAAAAGAAAAGTTTCTTGTGCTGGGTTGGAGTTAGTTACAAGTACATACGATTTAAGATGAATATTAAGCGGAACGCACACAAGTGTAGAATATTATTCTCATTATATCTTTCTTTCCTACAATTAATTTTTATAACATAAAAAGAAAAAATTTAGTAGGCGCATATACAGGGTGTCTACCTTTCAGGTGGACCAAACTTTAAGGATCGATTCTACAACTAATTTGCGACAAAAAGTGCCCCGTAGACTTTTTTTTTAGAGGCTTCGTTTCCGAGTTATTAACGATTTAAGTTTTTTTTCGTGTTATCGACTTTACTTCACTAAAACAGCCATAACTCCCTTGTTTTTGGAGTAATCTCAAATTTGAGGAAACCGTTGGAAAAAGCGTTAAATTTCCTATCCGTTTAGTGGGAAAACGCTATTTTTTAAAGCCATTTTCTGAAGTAAAAAAAGCCAAAGTCAAAGTTTTAATTTTTTTTTCGAAAATCAACATTTTTCAGGCTAATTTATCGCTTGTAATAAATTGGAATATTGGTGTGCACCAACAACGGAAAAAACTAGCCCAAGACCTCAGCTTTCCAACGGTATCATCATTTTTCTCTTAACATTTGAATAAACCTCGTAAAATGACGTTTTGATGCGAAAAAAGAAGGATTTTTCGTTCAAAATCGCAATTTTTCACAAACATTGACTTTTATCCGATATGAGTGTTCTTCATTGTACCTATTAATTTTTCCGTTGTGATTCTTAATTTTTTTAAATCCTGAACCCCAAATGGTGACACTTTTGAACCATCGCGGCCGCCTCAAAACGGACTAATGCGATACCTGTCTACGCATCAAAAAAACGGTTGATCAAATGTAAAGAAATACGATGATACCGTTGGAAAAATACGGTCTTGGGCTATTTTTTTTTCATTTGAGTGCACACCAATATTCCAAACTATTAAATAAAAATTAGCCTGAAAAATCGTTGATTTTCGAAAAAAAATTTCAAACTTTGACTTTTTTTTTTTTTTTTTTTAAAATGGCGATTGAAAAAAATAGCTTTTTTCGCATCTAAACGGATAGGAAATTTAACGCTCTTTCCAACGGTTTCCTCAAATTTGAGATTACTCCAAAAACAAGGGAGTTACGGCTGTTTTAGTGAAGTAAAGTCGATAACACGAAAAAAAACTTAAATCGTTAATAACTCGGAAACGAAGCCTCTAAAAAAAAAGTTTAAGGGGCACTTTTTGTCGCAAATTAGTTGTAGAATCGATCCTTAAAGTTTGGTCCACCTGAAAGGTAGACACCCTGTATAGGCACAGCAAGAATGAAAAATGAAATATTTCTTTAAAATCAAGTTTTCTATTCTAATTAAATACATATTACGTATATCCTAAATTATTTTTATATTCTTTTAAACATTTTTTTTTCAATTTTTGGTTTGAATTGGTTGCCAGTTAGTCTGGGGTTATTATCCTCAAAAGAAAAGTTGTTAAAAATTTTTATACCTGCGTAGTCATAGCATTTCTTTCCTGCTGTAGTCAGTTTTCTTGGTAATATTATGTTAATTTTTTTGTCTGTTCTGGTATTGTTTTTGGTTGTAGAAAATTTTCCTTTCAATAAATATTTATATATGACTGCAATTGTTGTTTTATTCAATAGTTCTTCAAAAGTTAAGATTTTAGTTTCAATAAAAAGGTCATGAGTAGAGTAGCTATATGGTTTATTGAAGAGTATCTTTATTAATAATTTTTGAGTTATTGTTATATTTCTAATTTTATTATTGTAAGCATTTCCCCACGCAACAATACCATAGTTCAGTTGCGACTGCGCTAATGCATTGTACACCATTTTTTCCGTTTTACTGTCCATTATGTTTCTAATGTCCAAAAATTTATAAAATTATGTCATGAAAATTGTCATAACTCCCTCAATTTTGGAAATAGCTCAAATTTGATGACACCGGTGGAAAGAGCGTTAAATTTTCTATCTGTTTGACAGTTTTGTCAAAATCTTAAAATCGCCTGTTTTTCATCTCGCCTAGAAACCTCATGCCGATTGAATAATAAACCCCAGTGAAAGAATTTGCAGCGTTTTTAAAATGGCAGAACTGTGCAGGCCCTGGTAAAATGGATGCCAAAATGTCAGCTTTCCAACGGTGTAGTCGTTTTGGTTTTTAAAAATATTTTTAGTTAAGGAAATGGTGTTTAACTGCAGAAAAACGTGTGTTTTCTGTTAAAATTGAGGTTTTTCCAAAAGTCTCGACGACCTCTCAAGTAACGATTTGAGTTGATTTTGCCGGATGCATAAACTCGTTTGTTTGTGAACAGCGTCTACAGCATTTCTAAGCTGTCCGGCCAAAGTCAGGATAATCGAAGAGCCGAGAGACGGCTATTGATTGTGTTCATTTACGATTGATTGCGATGAGTTGCATTCATCTTTTTGCTGACACTATGGACCCTTATCAAACCAGACTTCCGTATCATTACGGACCAACTCTTTCCTTTCGTCTCTTACCTCGCTGTGTTTCTTCTGCATTTTCCATATTGCATATTCCCATTCATCATGGTGCGCTATAGCTATTGAACATAGCTGCTAGTAATAACCAAAACTTTAGTGACAAAAAACAATTAGTAGATAATAAATAGACAGTTTACTAGATAAAGAAGGATCATACAACAATATTATCTACCAAAATTTTTCCTCATACTATCCGACGTGTTCGCTAGGGTGTGAGTTGTCCATAGGAGGAGTGTGACTCCTCCATTGCTGCTTCAGAAGCATTACCATTGGCAAAACCGCACACAAAAATCAAGTCAACATACTCACTTGTAGTATAGCTACTCAACTGAAAGTAAATCGTTGCAATCAATCGTAAATGAACACAAACAATAGCTGTCTCCCGGATCTTCGATTATCCTGACTTTGGCTGGACAGCTTGGAAATGCCGTAGACGCTGATCACAAACGAACGTTTTCATTCATTGAATTAATTTTCATTTTTTATTTTTAAATATTTATTTTTTAATTAGAGTAAATCTTAACAATAAACAAGATTGTTTGAACTCTAACTCTTTGTATTTAAACCCCAATATCTTACCATTGTCCAACAGCTGGATAACATGTTCGAGTCAACAAACATTTTACTAAAACTGAATTTGGTCAGAAACAACAAATTATCAACATTGCAACACCCAATGCTACGGCCAAATCAGATTGGGGTTGATAATACACGGCGCATAAAGCAACCCCTCCTTCAAGACCTGGGGGTGGTGCGGGTCATTGCATATCCTCGCCCCTGACCAAGACAATGCCTACTCCGTAGCTTTCCCAATTTCCACCATTAGGTCTTTTTTAGTGATGCAGGGTGTCCCAGGACTTATGCACAATCCGACTCCTACGTGTTCTACGTCTCATTTCCGACTCTGATGAGTTGAGCATTCATCTTCGAGACTTTTGGAAAAACCTCAATTTTAACAGTAAACACACGTTTTTCTGCAGTTAAACCCCATTTCCTTAACTAAAACTATTTTTAAAAACCAAAACGACTACACCGTTGGAAAGCTGACATTTTGGCGCCCGTTTTACCAGGCCTGCACAGTTCTGCGTCAAGCATTCATGGGGTTTCTAAGACAGAAAACAGTATGATAATATTATATTTGTAACATTATTATCATCAGGTGTCTTTTTCATTTTGGCCAGGGGTGTAGCTGCCCCTGATATAGATTTCCATTATAGAAGACTCAACGGAAGTTCATGCGCTACCTTCATTCAATCTGGAAATACCAATGAAGCTGGTTGATTTTAAGCACCTTCTAGCCGAATAGGAGTTGGCCATGCTCGAAAGCCGTAGAGAGGTGGCAGATATTACGTTTTTGGTTTATTATTCAATAATAAATCGCTCTTGAAAAAAAGAAAAAAAACTATAACCCCCCTGAAAATTTCATGGTTTACGTTTCGAAGGGTGTAGAATCCAAATCTGCAATAAAAATTTGCCGTCCGTCGGCCGTATACACGATTTCTCCCAAACGGCTGCAGCAAAAAATCGGAAATTTTCAGGAAAAATCAATATTGGTCCGACAACGCACCCATTCTTTAGCCAGCTCTTTCGCTAAATTTAAAATGCCCTCTAAAGGTTGTCAAAGTTATGTAAGATCCCCAAAAAACCTCAAAAGAAGTGAAGGCGCCCTAAATTTGGACTCTTTTTGAAGAACTTTCCATGGAGAATCGAATGAGCCCCTCCCCAGGTCCATAGCTCAAACCATTCCCGATTTATGGTGCCAACGTTTGCATCCACATTCACTACATCACTAGGTTACTGCGATCAAAACAAAAACAACAGCGTTTTTTTTTTATCACAGTAACCTGATGTAGTAATGTGGATACTGGGTGAACTCCTAAAAGGGTTTATAGCCGATACACGGGTTGAAGCATTCTAATTTGCATGCTCCGTCTTACGAAATTTAACATTTTCAAATAGAATATTTTCCATTCAATGATACATAATTTAAATTTCTACTACGCTTTGGAGTGCGCGTGTTTCACAGCTTATTATTGAATTTCACAGCTTATTATTGAATTTCAGGAGATATGCATAGAGCACTTAAATCGGTTCTCAACCAAAATACCTGTTTTAATTGATCAGTTGATCATATTTGTGTGCCTCCTGAAATTCAATAATCGCTCTATCACCTGTGAAACACGCACAGTCCAAAGCTTAGTAGAAATTCAAATCATGAATCATTGAATAATAAACCCCAGTGAAAGAATTTGCAGCGTTCTTTCAAAGAAGAAACGTTTTTTCTCAAGCTTTGTGACTGCTGTTCTCCAATCCCCATCGCTCCTCTCTGAAGTCAACATAAATGTGTCTCCCTACAGAACTCGCCAAAATCTGGTTCCAAGTCCCTTTCGCAGCCCACAACTGCCTTCTAAACCGTCTGTTGTCTCATTTGCTTCGTAAGGTCAATGCTTTCCTTTAGTCAAGTGACTGTGACGCATTCATTATCTCTTCCAACACCCTGAAGCGTCTGCTTTCTGAGATTTTATATCAGTAATTTATTCTCTTTTACATTTTTGCATCCTTTCTTGTCTTACTGTTTTGTGTATTTGCCTCTGATCCCATTGTAATTTATTAACTCGTTTTGTACTTTCTGTGTATATAAAACGGCTTTTACCGTTACTTTAAATAAATAAAGCTCTGTTTAATATTTGAAAAAAAAAAGATTCAATTTTATACCTTTTATGCAGTCGATGTGGTTAGGGTGAGTTTTCTATTGATGAAGCAATGAATGACTCAGTAACATCAAGATTTTAAAATTTTTCATTTCGGCTTAAAAGGCTCTAAAGGTGGTGAGGTGCTATTGATGCTGAACAAGATAAAAAAAATTGATATTAGAAATTACTTAGCTATTGATAAGCTATTTGCGATTGCTAAGTAAACTGTTGATAAATTTGCATACTTATTGTTATCAATATCTGAGTAATTTCC